>CM042664.1:17671789-18271789 GCA_023638005.1 Forsythia suspensa | reverse complement strand
CAGGCGCTCTCCTTGCACGTTGGCCCATCTTTGGTTGACGTAGATCTGTTGCCTAAACTTCTTGCCTCTATCGGGTTTGTAGATTGTGACGCCAATTCTTCTATGGTATCCCGTCTGCTTAATATTCAAACTGGACGTTCTCCAAGGGGTAATTTGATAGAGCTAGATCAACCAAAGGATGGTTGTGTTTATAATCCTAAAAGCTTTGTGAAAATGTTGAAAAAAATATGAATTATCCCCTGGTCACTTATACCGAGTCCCCCATCCTAGTGAGCGTATTTCAGGATCAGACCCTAGGAAGATGGTAGTTTACCGTGACAGCATCACAGCTGGTTTAAGGTTTCATCTTCATCAATTTTTTCATTTCTTTCTTCAATGAATTTCATGTTACTCCTGGTCAATTGACTCCTAACTCTTAGCGTTTATCAACTTATTTCTTGTACTTGTTCCTTACAAATGATATCGAGCCATGTCTAAGACTTTTTAGAAGTGTGTTATATATGTTTTTCGTGATCGGGAGTAATTGTTATCCATATATTCAACTTAAAGTAGGATTGTTATTACCCCACTTTCTCAATTCAAATAGCAGTTGGAGAAAGCGTTTCTTTTTTGTTCGACCTGAGGTGGGACAGTTCCCTTTTAAAACATGTTGGAGAACTCCTTTTTGTAAGCATTTTAATGAGCCCCTGGATCTTGATCATGAGTTGAAAGCACGTCTAGATAAGCTTCTACACATGATGCCTCCAGGGTTGCATATAAGCAAGGTTCTATCTAATGAGAACTTGCAGCTGGTTCACATTCGATCCCTTGAGGATATGCTACTTTTATGTCTTTATTCTTCTTTTTTGACTTTTTATTTTGCATGCACTTGCTTTATCAACCTCTATTTGTCTTTTTCAGACATGGATAGTTTTGATTTTGGAGGTGTAATGGATGTGGCTGGATTTTCCAGCGATGCTGAAGACCCATCTCTATCCACTTTAAACAAAAAGAAAAGACGGGCCGATAAAAGAAAAGTCACTGCTGAGACAACAATTGTCCCTCATTCTGTGTTGCATACTACCAGATGTAGTGATGTCCATGCTTTCAAGGAGTTTGGATAACCTCTTGTTGACTCGTTGGTTGAATCCAAGATCATGTTGGGCTGCGTGAATGAAAAACTCATTGAAAATTTCAAAAGTAAAGAAGCGGTTGCCATGCGACGTATCATGTATACCAACCACCGCAGGGTAAGTTGTTGTGTTTTGATGATGCTCTATTGCTTTCTCATTTAATATTCATCCTCTATTTAATTTCAACTTTTTCTTGTTTTGTATAGATGGTTGCTATGGAGGAGAAAGTACTACGTGATTTGGAGAAATTCGAGAAACGTGCAGTTGAGAAAGATCATGACAAGAAGAAATCTTTATTAGACAAGGCAACGGCTGCATCCAAGAAAAAAGATAGTGAGATCAATCAACTTCATAAAGAGGTTGACTATCTTTGCAAAAAGTTGGAGACTACGGATGATGAAGTTGTAGCGGGATACAAGATGTCTGCTGAATATAAGAGCAGCTTGAACATGTAAGGTGCAGAATCCTTAAAGGCTGCTATTAAAATGACCAAGGAGTGGCTGGTTGACGATCATTCAGAGATAAACCTAGACGAATTTTATAGGTATATGAAGAAATGCCAAGCTGCAAATTTAGTTGCTCAGAAGGCCAAAGTGATCGACCATGGAGGAGTTGGAAACCCGAGGGATCTCTTGATAATTAAACAGTTTTTTTATTTTTTGTTGCTTTTTCTTATTTACTTTAGTTTCACGATGGTTGTTCCGCTTAATCATGAAAACTATAAAATTCAGTCTATTTTATTTCGAATATTATTGAATATTGTGAACTTCAGTTTTGTATGTTTAACGTGGAACATATATCTTTATTTTAATAAAATAAATTGTTTTTCACTTGTTCACTTTGTCTTGTTGGTTGTATTTCACTTTTTTGTACTTGTTGGTTGTAATGTATGATGGTATATCCCCTGACCAACATAACAAAGTAAAAAGGCGATGTGAAAAAATTTGGGACTAGAGAATGGACGGCGTGGCATTTTCCACAC
Source organism: Forsythia suspensa (assembly GCA_023638005.1). Lineage (NCBI taxonomy): Eukaryota > Viridiplantae > Streptophyta > Magnoliopsida > Lamiales > Oleaceae > Forsythia > Forsythia suspensa. The sequence goes on along the minus strand of CM042664.1, from coordinate 18,269,695 downwards.
CACAAGGCGGGGCTGGTGAGGCTATTCTTAGGCGTGGGAATTTCCACGCCTAGAGAGGGGAGCGGGTGTGCTCCCGTCTCCTTTTTTTTTAAGGCTTACCATCTTTTATTAAATGAAGGTTTGTCGCCTTGATTTTTGAACTAGGGCTCATCTTCCTTGATTTATACATATAGGCTCATCGCCTTAATATTTTAGTCATAGGCTCATCGCCTTAACATTTTGACTAAGGCTCATCGCCTTGATTTTTGACCAAGGCTCATCGCCCTTGACTTTTAGATATAGGCTCATTGTCTTAATGTTTTAGTCATAGGCTCATCACCTTGACATTTTGACTAAGGCTCATCACCCTTGATTTGATTGTGGTAGTAGTTGATGAAGATATTTTTATTGCTCGACAAACCCTAAATAGAGACTATAGCAAATAACAAATGGTTGCCATAGGTCGAGTTCAGTAGGTGCACCAGGACTTCCCAGCTAAGCTGATCCTTTCGTAGCACCCTCATCATTCATCCGCCTTGGCATTTTATTAAATTGAAAAATCAAATGTAGAAGTGCTATTTAATTCAACTACATATACTTGCTTTTACTAGAAAAAAGAAATGCTGATAAATTACTGATATTATTTCTTCAAGTTCTCTGCATTCCATGGTGTTCCCAATGATTTGCCATACATATCTTTGAGACTATATACTCCATTTTCCTATCTTCTTGATGACTTTGAAAGGACCATGCCAATTAGGCTCTAGTTTAGATGGCGGGTGTCCAGCAGCTGCACTGTTCCTTAACACTATATCATGGGGTTAGAAACTTCTAGGCTTAACTCGGTGATCAAAATATTTGGCAGCCTTGCATTTGTAAGCCATTGTCTTGATCGCAGCCCTTTCTCTGACTTCCTCAAGTAGGTCGATTTCTGCCCTTGTCATATTGTCATCTATCTGTTCGAATTGCATTCTCAAAGTTGGATTTACAATTTCAACGGGTATCACTGCTTCCATTCCAAAAGATAATTGGAGCTGTGTCTCTCTCGCTGTCCCCTAAGGGATGGTGTGATATGCCTATAGTACATTTGGTAGTTCATCTGTCCAATATCCTTTTTATTTTCCCAACATTTTTTTTAAATTCAAAAGTATGATACGATTAGTGACTTCAGTTTGGCCATTACTTTGAGGGAGTGCCACCGAAGTGAGTCGGTGCGAGATTTTATAACTGTCACAAAATTTTTTAAAGTTGTGGTTATCGAATTGTCTTCCATTATCCGTGACTATCACCCGTGGTATTCCAAAACGAAAGATTATGTATTTCCATACGAAACTCTGTATCTTGGCTGTAGTTATTGTGACGTCCTAAAACCTCCTCTATGAGGCCCCGGCATATCTCTCCTATTCTTACCTTTTAAAGCCCGAAAGTAAACTATAAAGCAAAATTCTAGATGTTATTCTAAAAGTTTACAAATGTGACTTAACAAATATAAGGACTTTAAAGTTGAAGTTATGAAAAATTAATGGTTTTTCCTTAAAGCTGAAACTTCTAGTTAACTTAATTGTGACATAAGTTTACTACCCTTTTATCACTTAGGCATAGAAACGAACAACCCAACGATCACAAAAACTTATGATTTTTAACCAAATAATTATAACTTATCCTTCTAATAGATACTAAAATTTCAAAATTCTAAAGAATAGTTAAGATCATCAAAAGGGAATACAAAGTATAGAAAAACAGAAACTAGACAGCTTTCAATACTCATTTTTAATCCCAAATTTTCCTTATCAAAAGAACTTGAAAAATTCTAATATTTTCAGAGATGAAACACCACATAATGTATTAGCTCATATCTAAAATTCAGAATTTAATAAAATATGTAAGGTCTCCAAATTAATCTCTAAAACATGGAAGGCAGATTCTCGAGTACAAATGCCCATCATTACCAAAACATGCATATCTTGCTCTATAGACATCCGAATGAGGTATTCCAAGTTTCAAAGGACTGAAATTGATAGGTCATCAATCCCACCAAATTTCATCCCAAAAAGAGAAGTCTACCATCCAGGAAGTCCATTTGAAATTGGACTTGCAAGCTAGAAATTCTAGACAGTTTACATCTCGGTCAACATTAAACCATTTAAACATCCTCTAACACTCAACAAGATTAAAATTATCATTTCATAGAGTCCCGAGCAAGTTTATGAAAATTTAACAATTAACATTCATATCAAAATCATCTTATAACTATAAGAATTAATGTCTAATGTCCAATTAGTTGGGTCGGACTTAATTGCTTATTGATCAAATTAATTAATTAGATTAATTAATTGGACCCGTTTGTTGATGGGTTCTAGTAGGGCTAGGGCTAGGTCTAGGGTTAGCGCTGCCTATAAATTAATAGGCACAACAGATTAAGATTAAGACTTGGTCTTCATTACTTGCTAGCACAAGAAAAATACAATCAAATACAATTACTTTCAAAAAGTTTCGCTTTTATCTATTCTTGATTGTGGAAGATGAGATTTGTTCTTGCTGTGTGGATTACCATTGGAGGCTGGACAATTGGACAGCTATCGTATTGAAGATCGCACCTCCAACTAATCAAAAATTAGATTTCACAATATTCATCAAATGTAAACTTCTATAACAAATTTTATCTAAGTACAAGGTTAATCCGACTTGTAGGAATTGTAGATTTAATTTCCGTTGTGCATCTATACCTCAATTTCTTACAGTGATATCAGAGCCTACCTTGTTACTTGTTAGAGTTCGTTAGACTATTTTGATGAATAAACCAATAATTTTTATTGATGTATAATTTGATTTGAGTTTTGACAGTCTAAAATAAAAAAAAATTGTGAATTTTTTGAAAAGAAATCCGAAATTATTTTGAGTTTATTTGGAACAACACGATATGGCTTGAAAATGAATCAACTGAGTGCAGCGGCACTTTGGAAGTGCCACCAGCGATAGTCGACGACGAATCTGCTTCGTTTTGAAAGAAGTAGACTACCGCCACGAAATCATCGGTCTCCACCGTTGATTTTGATGGTTTCGTGGCGGCAACTAACGCACCGCTGCTAAGCAGCGGTGCATGGCCGGGTAGAACATCATCGATTTGCTATTTTTCGATGGTAGATTCACGGTGGCCGTCGGTGTTGGACACCGGTGCGGCCACCGCAAATTAAAAAAAAGGTCGTCGCCGCAAAATTAGCGGCAGCAATTGGCTCCTTGTAGAAACCCTTTAGGGTTTCTGCATTTTTGAAATATGGAGACGGGGGGCCTCTTGTGCAATTTTGGATATGAAAGGGGTATCTCATGCAATTTTCAAAATTGCATGAAAAAGGCCAACTGTTTTAAAATAAGAAGGGGTCTTTTGTGTAATTTTAGAAATTTAATTTAAGGACCCATTGTTTTAAAATTTTAAAGGATTGACGGTACAATTTCAGAAACTGTACATTAAGTACTCAAATTTTATTTTCTAAGAAAAGGGTCTTAAATATAATTTTGAATTTTTTGAAAAATTGTCATTAGTAAATCTTTTAATGCTGGTCAAATATTCAAAATTGACTAAAAATGTTTTTAAACCACATTTTGAATTTTTGACCAGATTAAATTTTGACTTTACTCTATAAAATTATAATTTTGACCATATACAAATTTTATCTTCAATTAGAGTATGACTTTAAATTGGGAGATAAAATAAATTTTAAAAATCTCTTTTATGAATAAAATCAATTGATTAATTAGATTAATTGATTAATTTTATTGTTAAAAAATTAATTAATTATTTAATTTTGTCTAGTTCGTTCTAAAATATCTAAAAGGTTTAGACTTATACTGTCAACGATGCAAATTTAGAAATTAATATATTTTTAATATTAGATATTAAAATAGATGTTTAGTGGACTCGACCCATGTGATTGGTTGTAAGATTAATTATTCCTATTGATTGTTGGTTGGGCCTGACGAGTATATTATTTAATTAAATAGGCATGTGAGCCTATTATTTATTTAATTAGATTTTTGAACTATTTATTTGTTATAGACTTGTGTGTCCATTTATCTGGGCCGCGTGCCAACTAGTATAGGCTACATGTTGCAGTTGGGCCACAAAGAAGCAACGAGTATAGGATACAGGTTGCAGCAGGAGATGGAGATGTTTGCATTTAGCATTCGAAGAACGAATGTAACGTCCCTAGGATTTGACCGACTAATATTTCTTTTGGCTCAGAAAGATTATATAGATAAAGTCCATAATTCCACAGTTATTCTTATGTAAGATGGATTGTATGTTGGATGTTAGTTAATATACATAAATGTGATGAGACAAACCCATCTTTAGCAAAATATTAAATTCGTATTAAATAGTTAATACAACATGTCTTCTATTGTTATAGTAAAAAATCAGAGTCCATTATTGATGTCAGTTTATTGAGTCATTCAAAGCTGCTCGCTCATGGATATGTTTATCACTATGAAACATTTGATGTTTCTGAACAATAGGTCAAATTTAACTAAAATTTTAATTTTTGTTGAGTCACTCAAGAAAATAAAATTTTAGGAGCACAATCAAGTAAACACTTAAAATGTGTACAACAATAAGTTGTCTACTTGATAATATAGGAGTCACATAGAGATGTGCTTGATAGAAGTGTCTACCTGGATGTTTTATTGGAATTTGTTGAGTCACTCATGGTTCTAATAAAATAAAAGGGATCCTAGTCTACTGGAAAATCTAACCGGTTCTATTGATTAATATTTGAGGGTCATTAATTCAATTTAAACAGTAGGAGTATAATTAATTTAATATAAGTTCATGTTAAATTAATTTTATGCATTTAATTAATTGTTCTATCGTATTATTTAATTGTTGAATCATGAATAACCATATGAGTATGATAGGCATATTGGATGCCAACTAACATACCGGACCAAATTTTCTGGACTGACACCGTAATCTGAGAATTGTTCTCAAGCATAAAAAAAAATTGGATATGTCATTGAGCAGCCAATGCCGGAAGCTCCTACTGAGGAGGTTACGCCGGATAACATGCAGGCTTACAATAAACATAGTGATGACAGTAACACTGCAGCATGTGATGCTTGCAATATGTCACATAAGTTAGAAAAGCTGCATGAGGGTATGGATGTATATACCAATATATATCATTTCAAGTAGTTGAATGATAAATAGTTACGGACTGAACAGTATGAGACATCCAAAAGGTTATGAAGAGGTATGATGGTAAAAAGATCTTCAGTCAGTTCTCATGTATTGAAGATAATTGGTTGGATTGAAAAATTAAACCAATTGAGTTTTACCATGGACCACGAGCTAGGTGTTGACTTAGTTATGCAGTCCCCACCTAATAAATTTTCACAGTTCATTATAAACTTCAACATGAATAAGATTCAGTGTACCCTACTCGAGTTGCTAAGCATGTTAAAAACTGTTAAGCCCAAGGGAATGGGTAAATTTTGGCCATTGACACCTCTAAAGACATTAAGAAGAAAATAAATGGACCTTTTAGAAAGGATCTAAGAAGGTCAAATCTATTGGAAAACAGTTAAGCAAAGACAAATCCAAATCTGATGATTTGTGTTTTCACTGTGAAAATAAAAGGACATTAGAAGAAGAATTGTAAGGCATAAAAGAGATAAAACTAACTACTCAAATCTTTAGTATTGCAGACTCGGTCATGTAAATAAAAATGCATTACTAAGTTACATAAAGATGGATACTTGGATTCAAATGATTATGAATCATTTGATAAGTGTGAATCATGCCAGTTGGGCAAAATGACCAATACACCCTTTTCTCGAAAGGGAGTCGGACTTGTAGATATTCTGGGTCTTGTACATACTGATGTGCATGGACAAATATATAAAGATGCTAGAGGTGGTTTTTCTTACTTCATCACATTTACAGATGACCATTCTAGATATGGTTTCATCTACTTGATAGAATTCAAGAGTGAAGTCCTTGAAAAGTTCAAGGAATTCAAGTAAGAAGTAGAAATGCAAACATAGAAAAATATTCTAACACTTAGATCTGATCGAGGTATAGAATATTTGAAGGGTGAGTGTTTAGACTATCCAAGAGAGAATAGAATTCTCTCGCAGTGGACTCCACCGTATACACCACAACAAAATAGTGTATCTGAAAGAAAAAACCGCACCTTAATTGATATGGTGTGATCAATAGTGAGTCACGTAGTTCTTCCAAAATCGTTTTGAAGATATGAACTTATCACTGCATGTTATACACTAAACCGTGTCCTATCTAAATCGGTCAATAAAACTCCATACGAGTTATAGAAAGAGAAAAAGATCCAATCTTTCATACATGAAGGTTTGGAGATGTGACGCTTATATGAAGTGCATTGAATTATCAGCTAAGAGCTAAATCTGATAAATATTTATCTGTAGAGTATCCAAAGTAAACTGCAGTATAGTATTTCTACAATCCCATCGAGATAAAGGTCATCGTATCGAGACTTGCTGTATTCTTAGAGAAGACAATGGAAGAAAAGTAGATCTTGAAGAAGTTCAAGAAACCACAAATAAAATTGACCAATTAGATGTTCCAATAGCTGAGCTTGCATCTGATGAAGCACAAATTGGAAAAGTGGGAACTACCAGCTCCCAAGGACACACCAGCTCTGCATAAGTCGAGCAGAGTCATTTATTTTCTCTCTGCGATATGATCTCCTGATTACTAGTAATGTATTACTAATCGAGAAAGATGATCCTACGACTTACGCAGAATCGAAGTCAAGTGTTGATTCAAAGAGATGGCAGGAAGCCATGGAATCCGATATGAACTCCATGTACGAAAACAAAGTTTAGACCTTGGCTGACCGGCCTGAAGGGGTAAAAGTAGGCTGTAAATTTGTTTACAAGAAAAAGGTCAACATGGATGGTAATGTTCATACTTACAAGACAAGATTGGTTGCGAAGGTTACAAGTAAAGACAATGGATTGACTTTGACGAAACCTTCTCACCAGTAGCCATGTCTAAGTTAATTCAGATTCTGCTTGCGATAGTAGCATACCATAACTATGAGATCTGGCAAATTGATGTCAAGATCGCATTCCTTAACGAGAATCTTAGTGAAGATGTATACATGACATAACCTGAACGTTTTGAATCTACAGAGCTAAACAATGTATGCAAACTATAGAAATCCATATATAGATTAAAGCAAGCCTTTCGGAGCTGGAATTTTAATTTTGATAAGACAATCAAAATGTTTGATTTTATCAAGAATGAAGATGAACTGTGTCTGTATAAAAGGTTAGTGGGAGCAAAGTCGTGTCTCTAATTTTGTATGTGGATGACATATTATTATTAGGAAACGATGTCCCCAATGTCAAAAATCAGTAAAATTGTGGTTATCCAAAATTTCTCTATGAAGGATACGGGAGATGCAGCGTACATATCTGTATAAAGATCTATAGAGATAGATCTAATAGAATGCTTGACCTATCTCAATCTGCGTACATAGATAAAATCTTGAGAAGACTTAGCATGGAAGAGTCCAAGAGAGGACTTTGTCCCATCAGGCATTGGATCTATATCTCATAAGAGATGTGTCCAAAGACACAAATTAAAAGAGATCACATGGATAGAATTCCTTATGCATCAGCAATAGGATCTATCATGTATGAAATGCTATGTACTCGATCAGATGTTTCATATGCTTTGAGTGTCACAAGCAGGTTCCAAGCGAACCCTGACGAGAAATATTGGATCGCAGTCAAGAACATCCTTAAGTTCTTAAGAAGGATTAAATAAATGTTCTTGGTATATGGAGGAAATGAACTTAGAGTTCAAGGTTATACCGATGCCATCTTTCAGTTTGATAAAGACGATAGCAAATCCCAGTCCGGATATGTATTTACTCTAAATGGTAGAGCAGTCAGTTGGAAAAGTTCCAAACAAGAAACGAGTGCTGATTCAAATAAAAGCCGAATATATAGTTGCTTTAGAAGCAACAAAGGAAGCGGTCTGGATCAAGAAGTTCATTACTGATCCAGATATATATTGAGGCAGTATCATCTCATCAGGAAGATAATCTTAAGAAATTATATAAAGATAGAACGGGTCCTAACATACGATAATGTAGCAGATCATTTGACAAAGTTGTTGTCCCAACACAAGTATGATGGTCATGCTAAATTTGATGGTATTAAGATACCTGAGTGATTGGATCTAGTTTGTATATGATATTTTGTGATATACTCTTTATTAGACATTGAAGTATATGAACAAATTGATTAATTAAATACTTGCCTATATTTTAATGGTAGATCTGTTATTTTTTTAAATTTTATTATTTAAATTAATAGAGTCCGAAGAAAAGTTCATAGTAACTTGTTAATCACAAGGTGTTGTGATTGTGAGATACAAGTTATAAATAACTTATTCTTGAAATATCCCTAGTCATAGTAATAATGAGATACGGATATCATTATTGTAGATAGACTAGCATGTGTTGCATTTCTTTTGAAGAAAGTGGCTGATCTCAAGAGCTACGATGTAGAGGGACATCTGAATGAACACATAAATGCATTGTTATGAGAGCATGACATTGGATGATCCACCTAGAGATTCTACATGGATAACTATCCAAGCGTCAGTGGTAAATCTCTAATGCGCAGTTGTGGATTTGGTCCTTTAACTTGAGGACATCATAGAATCTTATGTGAGGACCACTATACTTTGGCGAGTATTTGATGGGACTCGAAGATTTGAATCACCAGGAAGACATCGTACGGGTATAGTGAGAATCATATGAAGGTTTTGAATATCCAATATGAGGATTTGTCACTCATGGAAAGTAGGAGATTATAACCTGATTTTTGCCTACTTAAGTTGATATAAATTTCCTCGGTCGGGGTGGAGTTATGAGTTGAAAATTTTTCAATCATAACAAGATTAGATCAATGAAGAGTTGAGGTAAATAATATAATTGGTTGAAATGAGATTGACGTTGATCCATATCTCTTAACCAATTGGGTTATATTGATGAAGGGATTACATTTCCACGGTAACCGTACATATATTGGTTCTCTCATACCACATGACATTGCTATATGTCAATCTTGGACGACAACGTGAATTGATCGATCTAGGTGAATTGATGAGAATATTACTACGTTTGCCATATTGAATAGGAACCTAAAGGGTTACACACAAAAAGCGAGAATTGAGCATGTGGAGTTAGACCTTGTCCAAGTGGGAGATTGTAAAAATTAATGTCCAAGGTCCAATTAGTTGGGTCGGACTTAATTGCTTATTGGACCAAATTAATTAATTGGACCCATTTGTTGATGGGTTCTAGTTGGACTAGACCTAGGGCTAGGGTTAGCGCCGCCTATAAATTAATAGGCACAACAGATTAAGGTTAAGGGTTGGTCTTCATTTCTTGCTAGCACAAGAAAAAGACAACCAAATACAATTACTCACAAAAGGTTCCGCTTACATTTGTTCTTGATCGTGGAAGTCCAGATATGTTCTTGCTATGTGGATTTACTATTGGAGGCTGGACAATTGGACAGCTTGGTATTGAAGATTGTGTCTCCAACTAATCAGAAATCAGATTTCACAATATTCATCAAAGGTAAACTTCTATCACAAATACTATCTAAGTACAAGGTTGATTCGGCTTGTAGGAATTGTAGATTTAATTTCCACTGTGCATGTATACCTCAATTCCTTACAATAACATATAAAATTCAGAAATCATAACATCATAAAGCAACTGCCATTTATTCATCTTCTTGACCAAAGTCTCTTTTCCCATTGCTCAATCCCTTCATCATCGAGCCTCCATTCAACACTACAATCAATCTATGAATGGGAGAATAGTGAGTTTGGGGAAAACTCAATAAGAATATCATCATTTATAAATATGCAAATCCCAATTTATATACTACAATTAATGTAAATAAACCATGCAAACATCAATATCCGGTGAGCTCAAGGGTCGAAACCTTAAATTCTTTCATAGGTTTAATCACAAAGGATTTAAAAACCACAAATATTCTTTCTTAAGTTTAATCCCAAGGGATTTAAAACCATCAACATTTAATTTACGTCGAAAGTAGGATGAACATTATTTCTTGTTCATTCCAAAGGAATAAACTACATTCGTATCCGGATGGCCACAAACATTAAATCATTTAGCATAGAATACACATAACTACAATACATAAAAGTGATTTATTCGTATCTGGATGGCCACAAACATTAAACCATTTAGCATAGAATACACAAAACTACAATACATAAAAAGGGATTTAAATCACTTGCATATAAAGAGGGTGAAAAGAAACATTAAATCATTTAGCATAGAATACACATAACTACAATACATAAAAGGGATTTAAATCACTTGCATATAAAGAGGGTGAAAAGCTTTTGAAAACAAAACCTCTCTTCTATCTCCTTCTTCTTCTTCTCTTTTCTCCTTTTCTTTCATTCTTCTTTTCTTTCTTTGTAAAAAAAGGGTAAATAGCACTGGGGGTCCTGAACCTTTGAACCTTGTAACGATGGGGTCCCGAACCTTCAATCACTAGCACCCCGGGTCCTTAACCTTTAAAAAACTCGCAATCAAGGTCATTCTGTTAAAAAAATTGCTAGTTTGACCATTAAATAGTAAAAATTTCTTAAAATGACCAAATTACCCTTTTTAGAATTAAAACAAACAAAACAAAAATTACAACAAACACCCTCCCTCACTTCTTCTTCTCTAACCAACCACCCATCTAAAAACTACTTCTACTCCAAAATTGCCATCACCCACCGCCCACCGAAAAAAAACCAGCCAGCACCAGATCTGGAGAGGATAGATTTATTCACAAAGTTTATTCATAAATGATTCTGGGACTTTCAAGATTTATTCACAAAGTTTATTCACAAATAATTCTGGGACTTAAATCTGACAAGATCTGGAGAGGACAAAGTTTATTTACAAAGTTTAATTATATTAATGTTTTCATTTCTAATGGTCATATTTATTTACAAACTATCTCTCATCAAGGCCCAGTTTTCATCTTCAAAATTTTGGTTTCTCGAACCTATATGGAGATGCTACCACCCACCGAAAAAAAACAGCACCAGATCAAACATTTGATAAATAATGGCTGCAACCTTTGTGTGTGTAACTTCAGTTCCAACTTCGACGTGCCCGCTTAGAGAAAGACCTTTAGTAATTTTCTTCGCAACAGGCAATTTCTCTATTGATTGTGCACTCGAATATAACTCTGTTGCCCAATTCTTTGATTCAAATCAAAGGTCAAAAACATTTGTATTTTACTGGGGGTTATTGATTTCTCTGTTAAACTTAAGAAATGAGTCGGAGAGGATTGATTTATAGCTTTGTTGCCAAATGAACTATTGTTTTGGTATAGCACACTCTTTATTCTGGAAACTTCAGTACAATTGTTGTCCAGTGCTTGCAAAAGCTTCCTCCTAACAGCAGTGAATACACGTACTCCTGCGATGGCCATACCTTCAATTTGGATCGAGAATTTGGGCCAAGGCATAAAGAGCACATACAAATCCCCGGATAAGTGTTATTGCACATCATCAACAACTCTTCAAACATTGATGTAAAAAAAACCCTTAGTGTATGTATATGTGTTAGAGAGATAGAGATCCGTAATCAATAATGGCTGTAATAATTTATTTGTTTGTGTGTTATATATATATATATATATATATAGTGATTTTTGTGTGTGCGTGTGTGAGAGAGAGAGATGATTTGTGTGATATAGTTGATTTTTGTGTGTTGTGTTAGAGAGAGAGATAGTTGATTTGTGTGTGTTAGAGAGAGATATATAGTTGATTTGTATATATATATATATATATATATATATATATATATATATAGTGATTTGGGTTGGGTTGGGTTGGGTTGGGGTGCAATAATTGATTTGTGTGTGTGTGAAAGACAGAGAGAGGGAGAGAGATAAAATTATTATTTTTTGTTTGTTTGTTTTTCTGTTTTGTTTGTTTTAATTCTGAAAAGGGTAATTTGGTCATTTTAAAAAATTAGCCACTTAACGGTCAAATTAACGATTTTTTTAACAGAATGACCTTGATCGCGAGTTTTTTTAAAGGCTAAGGACTTGGGGTGCTAGTGATTGAAGATTCGGGACACCATCGTTACAAGGTTCAAAGGTTCGGGATCTCCAGTACTATTTATCCTAAAAAAATAGCTTAAGTGTGTGTATTGGAGGGAGGGGACGTTTTTGTGAATCGAATGGGGAGGGGGCCGAATTTGAGGAGAAAGAGAAATGAGGAAGGGAAAAAATTGAGGATTTTTGGGTTTATTCCATCGCATGCACTTACCTATTTAGAGTTTTGTAATTTTTTGATATAGTGAAATTACCATAATTTAAAATATTTTATAAATCTTGCATTTTTTTAGAAAATAATTATAATTAATTAAATTAATTAATTAATCAATTAATCTTAAAAATCGTTGGATATGTTTTTTTCTAGTGGACTCAGGTCGTTTATTCATATTGGACCCCGTTTGAACTTTAGACGGACATGTGGCCACAAATACTTGCTAAAAATTTTATTTAGTCCGAATTAAAATTCTAAATTTTTAGGGCGTTACAGTTATGATAGCTAATGGCTCAATTTCGACCCATTTTGTGAAATAGTCTATAGCTACCAACAGAAATTTTCGTTGACCCTTAGCAAGTGGCAAAGGACCCAGGATGTCCATCCTCCATTGATAAAACGGACATACAGCGTAAATTGTCGACTGTGGCTCGACTGGCTGATGAATTATGTTTCCAAACCTTTGACAGGCGTTGCATTTCCTTACCAATTGCTTGGCTTCTTGCTTCATTGATGGACAATAGTACATTTTCCTTAAAGCTTTAAAAGCAAGGGCAACCCCGCCTCAAGTGATTTCCACACAGACCATTGTGTATTTCAAATAGAACCTCAGTTGCTTCTATCGTTCGGAGGCACTTCTAATAAGGCACGAGAATCCTCTTCGGTATAATTGTCCATCGATTACAGAATACATAGCAACTCGTACCCTCAACTGCTTTGCTTCAGTTAGGTCTGTCGGTAGATTACCTTTCGTGAGATAATCCAAGATTGGGATTATCCAACAAGGTAAATCATTCAACTCGAGAACAGCAATTAATAACACTGTGATGGGCTCACTCAGTACCTGAACACTAGCTGTGGCTGGAAGATGTCTTTGATTGGATGATACTAGCCTAGCGAGAGCATTAGCTCGTTCGTTCTCCTTTTTGAGACCTTTGTAATCTTTAACTTTTTGAATTTTTGCTACAAGTCCCTTACTTTCATTAGATAAGTAGCCATACGACCATCCTTGGTTTTGTATTCTTCCAAAATTTTTCCAACAACCAATTGCGAGTCGCTGCAAATTTCCGCAATTGTCATTCCCAACTTTATGGCTAGTCCTAGCCCTGCTTCATAATCTGCATCATTATCAGTAGCTGGAAATTCAAAGCAATGTGAGTATTCAAGTTCTTCGGCATCCGGAGAGAGAATTGTGACCTCGGATCCTGAGCTATCATTGTTAGATGATCCGTCCACATATATTATCTAGATTTCTTTGTCGCCTAGGTACTTCAGTGAGAGTGATTTCTGCAATGAAATATGCTAAGGCCTATTCTTTTATAGCTGTGCGCGGTTTAAAATCAATATCAAACTCGCTCAGTTCAATAGCCCATTTCAAAAGATGCCCAGATGTCTCTAGCCTATGTAGTATCTGTTTAATTGGTTGGTCAGTCATCACATGTATTTGATGAGCCTGGGAATACGGTCTTAATTTTCTAGTTGCCACTATCTAAGCTAGAACCAGTTGTTCAACTATGTTGTACCGTGTCTCTACTCCTCTCAGTACTAGACTCACATAATAAACAGGTGTTTGTCCCTTCAAAAGGTCTTTCACCAATACAGCGCTGACAGCGTGAAAAGATACTGCCAAGTAAAGGCTTATCTTATCACCGGGGTTGGGATGAGCCAACACTGGCGGTTCCTACAGTGATTCTTTAACTGTTCAAAAGACTCTTCACATTTCTTTGTCTATTCAAAATTGTTTGACCCTCCTACAACTTTGAAGAAATGATGACATTTATTTGCAGCCCACGACATGAAACGGTTGAAAGCTCCCACCCTTCTAGTCAACTGTTGAACTTCTTTCTTAGTAGTTGGGATTTTCATGTCTAGGATACCCTGTATTTTGTCAGGATTGGCATCAATGCATCGGTGTGTGATCATAAACCCCAAGAATTTTCCGCCAAATGTACCAAACACACTATTTTTAGGATTTAACTTAGTTTAAGCTTCCGGGCAACACCAAAGACCTCTTGGAGATCCGTTATGTGATCCTTTGACAATTGTCTTTTGACCACCATGTCATCTACATAGGCCTCAACATTAAGACCAATGAGTCTATGAAATGTCCGATTCACCATTCTTTGATAAGTAGCCCCCGCGTTTTTTAACCCAAAAGGCATAGTGGTATAGCATAAAGTTCCACTGTCAGTGCTGAAAGAAGTCTTTTCCTAATCACCTTTAGCCATGGAAATCTATTAGTAACCAGAAAAAGCATCTAGGAAGCTTAGCCTTTCATGTTCGGAAGTCGCATCCACTAGATAATCTATCCTTGGAAGAGGATAAGAATCCTTGGGACAAGCTTTATTCAAGTCTATGTAATCCACACACATCCGCCATTCTCTATTTAATTTCTTTACTAATACCACATTTGCCAACTATTCATGCTAGTGTACTTTCCTAATGAAACCAGCTTCTAGTAGTTTTGTTATTTCCGTAAAAATAGCATGTTGTCGTTCTAGAGTAAATTGTCTTTTCTTTTGTTTGATTGATTTTATTCCATAAGGGATCGCGAGTCTATGCTGAGCAATCATGGGGTTAATCCCCTCGATGTCATGGGGTCCCCAAGCAAATACGTCTAAATTGTCAGATAAACATGCCACTAGTTTATGCTTTTCACCAGGATCTATCCCATCTCCAATTTTCAAAACTTGACCCTTAGCTATCACCACTTCCTCAGTGAGTTCCAACAGTTCGATTCGTCCCTTAGGCTATTCAACATCAAGCATCATTACCGTATTTTTGAGAAGTATGCTGTCTATATAACATCTCATTGATGCCTACTAGTCACCTTTTACACATCCTACTCATCGACTAGTGGAGAACTTTATCACCTAGTGGTACGTGGATACCATAGCCCTAGCTGCATTCAAAAGTAGACGGCCATATCAGGAAGCTAGTCATTATCACCACATTAACTGGGTAAGTACCCAAAGTCACTAGTAACTCAATTGTTCCTTTCTAGTATGACAGTAGCTCCTCCAAACCCATGGAGTGGAGTGGATTGGAGTGGAGTTGAGTGGTGACAGGTTTGATCTTGTTAGGTGATTCTTCAATCCTAGAAAAACTCTCCAAGATATAACGTCAGCTGCACTACCATTGTCTACTAATACCCTCTTCACATCAAAATCCGCAATGTTAGCCACTATTACTAGAGCATCATCATGTAGGCAAGCAACGCCTTTCAAGTCCTCATCAATGAAGGTGATATCCTAGCTGAACCTTTCATTTTTATCTACCAAAGTAGATCCACTGGCCCGGGTATAGTTCTTCCATGCTGAATTAGAGTCACCTCACACGGCAATGCCACCTACGATGACATTTATAACTCCAGGGCAATGAGTGGTTGCTGTTGATATTCAGCCTTTTTTTCTTTGTCTTTATTTGTTTTCAAAAACTTGGATAGGTGTCCTCTTTTTATAAGTCATTATATTTTCTCCTTCAGCTACTGAAAATCCTCGGTATCATGTACATGATCTCGATAGAATTTACAATACTTAGTCACATCTCTTATGTGTGGTGGCACCCACATCTTTTTGGGCTATACAAGCTCTTTCATATTTCAAATTTCCATTAGGATGTTAGTCCTAGAGGTGTGCAGCGGTGTATTATATGCATCCTTTCCAGCACTAGGCCGATTAGGGCCTGGATGGATCATTTTTTGCTTACATTTATCTTCTCAGGGCCTTGGCTCATCTCGAGTCTTCCTTTTGTTAGATTCAGGCTCTTTTCGATTTTCCATGCCCTTAGTAATGAAAAAGGCTTCTTCTGCTTCCATATATTTATCACCTCTCCGTAATAACTCATGCATCTTATCAAGTGGGTTTTTGGAGAGTAACATTTTAAAAGGGTGACAGCGAGTTCCATTCATCATGGCAGTGACTACAATGGACATCTGTAGATCTTTAATTCCCAAAGTACCTCTATTGAACCGAGCTATGAAATCTTTAGACAATTCGTCCTTGTCCTGGGTCAATTGCATCAAGTCGATGGCAGTTTTCTTAGTACTGGCAAAGTATACAGCAAACTTCTTGGAAAAATTATCAAATGTACGAATTGATTTTGGGAGAAGGATGGCTACCCAATCCCTGGCCTCACGCCGAAGTGTAGGCGGGAAAGCCCTGCACATAATTGTGTCAGGGGTGGCTCATAACTTCATCAAGTCGACAAAAGCTCTGAGGTGATCGACAAGATCAGAGGATCCGTCGTAATTCTCCATCTTCGACTGTTCAAAATCTTGTGGCAAGGGGACTCCATCACTTCTAGAGAAAAATGATCTTTTTCCAACACCATAGATTGTTGCCTACTACTATTTTTAGACATAGGCTCAGCTATTTTGTGACCCATCATGTCTTCTAATTATTGTTCCAGGCTCAACACTGATGTCTCAACCAGCGTAGGCATGGGCGTGGGCATCCATGACGGTTGCTCCTAATGCGGATTTGGGCCATATGTCAATGAATGGAAGTGGGGTTCAAAAGGTGGAGCCAACGAAACTGGAGCCAGCGATGGAGCTGCTGTTGGTGGTGTTTCCATCACTGGAAAGTTAAGAGCCTGGAGAGGAGTTCCTGGTGGTGAAGGCCCTATAGATGGAGGGTTAGGGCCCTAGGGTGGAATATTTGGCAATAAAGGTCCTACCGATGGAGGGCTAGGACATTGTGGTGACTGAGAAACCGTAGCATTCTGATCCTGGAGTAGAGTCGTTAAGGCCGCCACCTGAGCTTGCAATGTCGTAAGTTGAGCGACAGAAGTAAATTCTTGTTGTGGGTGATTAGTGGCGATATTAGACTTGGTGTCTGTGTCCCCAATGGGGGTTGGAGGAGCGGTTAAATTTTTAGCTCTTCTAGTTCGAGCCATGACTTCTTGTGTAATTTTCCACAGACAGCGCCAATTGATGATAAAATATTTTCTCCTCCTCCAAGCATGGCGGCATCAGTGGTGGAGACCTGCAAAGGGTGGCGGGGCTTCTTTCGCCATTTCCACTCTAGCGTGATAATCAGTATGTGATTAACTCAAATATACAGAATAACAATATTGAGTATGTGTGTTTTGTTTTTACCTGGGGGTTGGCCTTTATTTATAGAGATGGCCTACAGTTACAGCTTTCAATGGTAATTAATGATGGGTGGCTCTTCATCTCCCTCATTATTAGGAGTTAATGAGAGGTGTTTCATCTTCCCAATTGCTGGTGTTTCATCTTTCCATTTGCCAATGGTAACTGTCATTCTATGGGTCGCCTGTCTAACTAACATAATGGTAGTTGAGTTATTGATGTCTATCTATTAGAGGTAAGCTTATGAGACCAACGAGGCGGGTGGGCCGACGAGGCGAGGGAACATTTGAGGAAGGCGTCCCAAGGAATGCAACTATCATCCACCAAATTATAATCATATCTATCATCAATCATCTTCCCTTCATCCTTCTTCTATTATTTTTTTAATGACTTCTTTCTTAGCATTTAAGATTTCTTGTTGATGTTGAGTTGTTAACATTTTATCCCACTAAACTGTAAGTTGACCTGTAAAACCATTAACAATCATGTGAACAACTACCGAGACATTATTATGTCTCTTGTATACATTTGCACAAAGAATTATATACAAAAGATAATTTTATTTTCATATGGAAAATATGGCTTCTAATCCATGGCTCGTGCTTTGAGTTATAAAGATTTTACCAAAACAAGCAAAAGTCTATCAGTTTACTTTCGTATGAAAGAAACGGTTTTCCTATCCAAGACATGTGCTTTGAGTTATAAAGATTTTACCAAAATAACACAAAGTCGTATAGCGAAACTATCAAAAATATACCTTTGGAAAACTCTATCAATTTATTTCCATATGAAGAAAAAAAAATAGTTTTCAATTCTATGACCCGTACTTTGAATTATAAGGATTTTATCAAAGCAACGCAAAAGTCGTATAGTAAACTTTCAAAAACCAATGATTATTTGAAATCTTCAAAATTTGATGAATTACATACAGTTCAAAAGCTCTATCAATTTATTTTTGTACGGGAAAAAAAAAGTTTTCTCATCCACGACCGGTGCTTTGAGTTATAATAATTTTATCAAAAAAAACTCAAAATGTCATATAGCAAAACATTCGAAAATTGCCAATTTTTAAAAATTGTAAGATTTTGATGAATCTTTTCAAAAGCTCTATCAATTTACTTTCATATTGAAAAAAAAAAAAAAAAAAAGTCTCCATTCGTTGACCCGTGCATTAAATTATAAGAATTTTACCAAAACAACGCAAAAGTCGTATAGCAAAACTTTCGAAAATTGCTGATTTTTTGTAATTTTTAGATTTTGATGAATCATATACCGTTGGAAATATCAGTTTATTTTCATATGGAAAATGCGGTTTTTTAATCCATGACCCGTGCTTTGAGTTATAAATATTTTACCAAAACAAGCAAAAGTCGTATGGTAAAACTTGCGAAAATCACCAATTTTTTTAAGTATTTAGATTTTGATTAATCATATACCGTTGGAAAGATCTATCCATTTACTTTTCATATGAAAATAATAGTTTTACATTCTATGACTCGTGCTTTGAGTTATAAGGATTTTACCAAAGCAACGCAAAAGTCCTATAGAAAAATTTTCGAAAATCACTGATTATTTAAAATATCAGAATTTGTTGAATCATATAATATTGGAAAGCTCTATCAATTTTCTTTCATATGAAAAAAAAAATAGTTTTCCATTCCATGAGCTAATCTTTGAGTTATAATGATTTTACTAAAGTAACGCAATAGTCGTGTAGCAAAATTTTCGAAAATCACTGATTATTTGAAATTTTTGAATTTTGATGAATTACATATAGATGGAACGCTCTCAATTTATTTTCATATGAAAGAAATGGTTTTTCAGTCCATGGTATGTGCTTTAAGTTATAAGAATTTTACCAAATAACGTAAAAGTCGTATAACTAGACTTTCAAAAATCACCGATTTTTTTGAAATTTTAGTATTTTGATTAATCATTACTATTGCAAATCTCTATCACCAAATGATTTTTCGATCCATGACCCGCTATTGAGATTTAAGGATTTTGTGAAAAGTCCAACTAAAGTTGTGCACAACTTTAGTTTTTCAATTGGGACAATTTTCGTCAGCATTTCAATCGAATTTTGACTCCTATGAATCTTCTCAAGCGCTAAGATTACACGCTCCAATGCCAATCATGTTTATGCTTCGTGCTCGCATGATAGACAAGATTCTTTGCTAAGTGAATGCCATTTGATTGTCACATGCAATACACTCTTCCCATGCTTCTGGCCAGTTCTTCCAAGAAAGACTACAACCATATCATTTCTTTACTATCACGACAATATACTCTGCCTCAGTAGTGAAAGAGCAACTATCTTCTGCAAGTTAGACACCCAACTGACTGTTGTACTTCCTTATGTGTATACATATCTAGTAGTACTTTTCATGTCATCAATGTCTCCAGCCATGTGATAAGTGCGTTTTATGCACTTATTTTGGCATTTGAATTAATATTTTATGTCGTCATATAGTTGATTTTCTACTTATCTAGTATATTATTATTCTATTTCAGTTTTGGACGCGTTTGTGAACAATTGGAGAAGAATGGACTTAAAAGAGCAATAATTTGGCGAAATCGACGAGTAAGTTGAGTTTTTGAAGTGAATTTCAAGAGCCAAACATTTGAGGATGAGGAATAAGGAAAATCAATAAGTTTAAGGTGTTTCGAGTGACAACGAAGAGTTTAATCAATGGACCAAACACCGGAAAGCCAAAGAACCAAATTGAGAAACTACCTACCAAGTATGTGGAGAATTTAGAGTACAACTTTTGATATTAAAATCTCCACAAGTCAAATGATATACCATTGGAAAGATAATTGAATTATGAGTCCAACACTTTTTACGGATCTCAATTTGGAGTTTCCTACAAGAAGTTATGGCCATTTGAAAACAGCCGCCGCAGAGGAAATAGCGTAAGCTGGGCGATCGCCCAGGCTTAAATTTGGGCGATCGCCCAACCCTATTTTTCAACAGCAGAAAGCTTTTTCTTGGCCTGGGCGATCGCCCGGGTTTGCACTGGGCGATCTCCCAGTGTATTTTCGGCAGAATCATAATTTTATTTCCTTTTTGAGTCCCAATTCAACTAGGAAACGTTTTGAACGAATTTTAGGTTTTCTTGGGATATTTTGTGGCACATTGAGGCAATATAAATATGAGATACATTCTCATAACGAGGGTTGGATTTTTGGGAGCAAATCAAGAGAAGACTTCAAGAGAACAAGAGATCAAGACATCCTCGACTATCAAGATTTCTTCAAGATTTATTCTCCTTGAATCCATGCCGGGTTTTATCATTTATTGTTTTTCTAGTTTAATTATGTTTTTCTAGTTTTCTTTAGCCAAGGTAGATGATGAAACCTTGTCTTGATTTAGTGACTATTTAATTATTCGGTTAATTCCTTCTTAAGAGCTTTAACGCTTAGGGCTTGTTCTTGACTAAATTAATTAAATATGATTTCTTTCATCTTAAATATCATGTATTTTTGATAGTTAGATGTTGATTTAATTAATCCATGCTTGGTGATATAATATGATCTATTAATTGCTTTTGATTTTTCGTCATCTTCTATTCGAATTGGGATACATAGAATGCTTAGAACTTCTTTGATTCTTTGTTTTCTTTCAATTGAGCTTGATACTAAAAAACGCTTAAGTGGTTTATGTTTGAAGCATAAGGGAGCCTATATTTGATATTCTTCTTCCGGACTTGATTGATAAATCTTTAGGGACGACAATAGATTGATTTCGGGTTGTCGATGTGTTTTTCTTGGGAATTAATGAATGATTGGATAATTGCTAAATTAGACAATGGTGGATTCTGAAACCTTGGTGTTTTACACAACTTGAATTCTCAATTCATTTATTAGCTTATTTCTTTAGTCTTTTAGTTAAACAATTTCAACAACAAATCTTCTCAACTCAACTAGCCTAGAATAATGATTAATTGGGATTAAATTACACCTTCCTCATAGCGCCTCTCTCGTGGGATCGACCTCGCTTTTACTTATCTATATTCCAATAGATTCGTACACTTGCGAGTTAATTAAAATTTGACATCAAGTTTTTGGCGCCATGTTCGGGACTCGTCTGAAGGTTAATTTAATTTTAGTTAATTTTATTCTCGACTAATTATAATTTAGGATTTTATTTAATTTATTTAATTTTCGTTTTATTTTTAATAAAAAAAAAAAAATTTCAAAAATCAAAAATCTTCATTGTGCATGCTTGGTCGTAGATCTCTAGAACTTAAGCTAGAACATCTAGATAGTGAAATTGAAAGGACTTTTCACCAACAAAAACGAGCCACTAATCTAGATAAAATTGAAGAAACCAAGCAATAGTAGCTATGGGTGATGAAATTGAGGAGAGACCTTTCGTGGACTATTTTAGTCCATTGGCTAATCTGAGCACCTCATGCATACAATACCCTCAGTCACAAATTTAGGAATTTTGAGCTTAAACCGCGGTGTGCTTAATCTGCTCTCCCATCTTTCTATGGTTTAGATAGTGAAGAACCTTATAATCATCTCGACCGATTTCTATGTCAGTATGTGAAACATTCAAATATGAGAATGTGTCTCCCTGATAATGTTAAACTTCGCCTATTTCCTTTTCTCCGAAAGATAGATCTAGATCTTGGTTTAATACATTGCACCGCTAATAGTATTACTTCTTGGGAACAAATGGTTGCTAAATTTTGAACAAATACTTTCCTGCTCACAAAACTAATGCTATTCGCAGGAAATTTCGAGTTTGTGCAAAGAGACGATGAGCCATTCTATGAAACTTGGGAGAGATTCAACGGGCTTCTCATGAAATGTCCACACCACGGCTATGAAAAATTGGCATTTATGCCAATACTTTTTGGAGGGATTGCTACCACATATTCAAGAATGGTTGATGGCCACAAGCGGGGGAGAGCTTATGTCTAAAAATGCTACAGAGATCTGGACCTTTTTTCAAAAGCAGGCTGACAATTCACAACAGCGGAGCAGATCCTCTAGAACTGAGCCAAAGAAAAGGGGTATCTATGAGATTCGCAGCAGTGAACCTAGCTCAGAAATCAAAGAAGTCAAGTGCATGATAGAGGACATCTCTCGCAAATTGAACTCATTGACAACAATAGTCCTCCGTAACCGTAAGCGGTCTTGAGCAAGCTAATGCCCTCAACATGATGAGGAAGCCTCCTTACAATCCTTACTCCAACACCTATAACCCAGGTTGGAGAGACCACCCCAACTTTTCTTGGTCACAGGGTAGTCAACAGACAACACAAAGAAGTCAAGCCCCTCAAAGACCTTGTGACAATTCAACCAAAACTTCGCATACCCTAAACCATGGGAAGAGGCATTTCAAAACTTGACAAAAGCTACACAAGTCGCTTTGGAGCATCGTAATCACACCATCACTGAATTTCAAGAAGGAGATGCGCACTAGCCGGAACTCACAGGCACAATCCATTTCCAATATGGAGAACATGATGGGGCAACTGGCTTCATCAGTACAACAGCTGGCAACAACCATCGAAAAAGGTAAATTCCCTAGTCAGCCATTTCCTAATCCTAAAGGAGTGCACAATATTGGAACAGATTCAAGCAACCAACATGAAGAGGCGAAGGCCATCATGACTTTGAGACGAGGCAAACTGGTTGACAACAAAGTGGATCTTTCAAAGCAAAACACGCCTCAACTAATTTCTCCAGGTAATACCTCAACTGATGATTCAGTCCAAGAAGCTCACAAAGAAGACAATGAGCCATCCTACATCCCAAAAGCCCCTTTTCCTCGTGAGGTTGACAAAGGTAAAGCAAGGTAATTCTATCAATGACATGATGGACATCTTCAAGCAGGTAAGCATAAATATCCCTTTACTTGATGCTATTAAGCAAGTTCCTGCATATGCTAAATTTTTGAAAGACCTCTGTACTAAAAGAGACAATTGCATGTACGTAAAAAGGCATTCTTAATCGAATGTGTTAGCTCGATAATTCAAAACAACACC
Source organism: Forsythia suspensa (assembly GCA_023638005.1). NCBI lineage: Eukaryota > Viridiplantae > Streptophyta > Magnoliopsida > Lamiales > Oleaceae > Forsythia > Forsythia suspensa. The sequence goes on along the minus strand of CM042664.1, from coordinate 18,246,249 downwards.
CTCCTAAATTTAAAGATCCAGTTGTCCTACTATCTCTTGCATCATAGGAAACCATAAAATTGAGAAGGCATTGTTAGATTTAGGAGCTAGTGTCAATCTTCCGCCTTACTCTCGTACATACATGCAACTTGGACTAGGCGAGTTAAAACCAACATCTGTCATTTTACAACTTGCTGATAGATCTGTAAAAGTACCTCGTGGCATTGTTGAGGATGTTTTGATACAGGTTAATAAATTTTATTTTCCTGTTGATTTTATTGTACTTGATACACAACCTGTTCGAGACTCCACTAAGCATATTCCTGTGATTTTTGGTCGCCCTTTTCTAGCCACATCTAATAATCGTAATTAATTGCGTGAATGGAGTCATGCGCTTGTCCTTTGGCAACATGACAATTGAATTGAATGTCTTCAATGTCAACAAGCAACCACATGACGACGAGGATGTTGCTGATGTTGACATGATAGAAGCATTGGTTGATGACTCTTGTATTTCAACTAACTTTGATGATGCTTTAATGATGTGTCTAACCCATTTTGGTACAGATTTTGATGTTGATGGTGCTATAAATGAGGTGAACACTTTGCTTGAGTCAACACTCATCATAGATACAAGTAAGTGGAGATGTAAAATTGAGCCACTTCCATTAATTGAGAAGAAGAACATCCCATCGCTCAAACAACCGCCCAAATTAGAGCTCAAAGCATTGCCTCGACACTGCTTTGCAAGATGCATTCTTAGGAGAGGCGTAAACTCTACCTGTAATTATCTCTTCCGCCTTGATGATGCACAAAAAGGTAAGTTGTTAGGTGTTTTAACCGAACATAAAGAGGCGCTAGGTTGGACCATTGTCTTGACATAATAGGTATTAATCCAGAGATTGCATGCACTATATTCATCTTGAGGAAAATTCTAAGTCCACTAGAGAGATGCAACGAGGTTAAATCCTAACATGAAAGATGTTGTGAGAATCAAGTCCTTAAGTTGTTAGATGTCGGAATTATCTATCCTATTTCGATAGCAAATGGGTAAGTCCTGCATGTTGTCCCAAAAATCGTATCACTTGTAGTTACTAATGCAAACAATGAATTGGTTCCAACTAGAGTAACTACGAGGATGGCGTGTATGCATAGACTATAGGAAATTGAACTTAGTCACTAGAAAGGATCAATTCCCTCTTCCATTCATTGATCAAATGCTTGATAGACTAGCGGTGGCATGCTTATTATTGTTTCTTAGATGGTTATTCGTGTTACAATCAAATTCCCATAGCTCCGTAAGATCAAGAGAAAACTACTTTCACTTGTCCTTTTGGAATCTTTGCATATAGACGAATGCCATTTGGTTTGTGTAATGCACCGCTACCTTTCAAAGATGCATGCTAAGTATATTTTCTGACATGGTTGAGAGGTTTCTTGAGGTGTTTATGGATGATTTTTCTGTGTATGGTGACTCGTTTGATGATTGTTTGCGCCATCTAACATTAGTTTTGCAGAGATGTGAGGAAAAGAATTTAGTACTAAACTGGGAAAAATGTCACTTCATGGTGAAACAAGGTATTGTTCTTGGCCACATTATTTCTAGCAATGGTATTGAGGTTGACAAAGCCAAGGTTGATCTTATCTCCAATCTTCCACCTCCAAAATCAGTGAAAGAAGTAAGATCTTTCCTTGGGCATGCTGGTTTTTATAGACGTTTCATTCAAGATTTTAGTAAAATCTCTAGACCCTTATGCAATTTACTTGTTAAGGATGTACCTTTTATCTTTAATGATTCGTGCTTAGAAGCTTTTGAACATCTTAAGAAAGTATTGACCACTGCACCTGTTATTCGACCACCTGATTGGACTTTGCCTTTTGAACTTATGTGTGATGCATCCGATTATGTCAGGGAGCGCTTTTAGGACGTAGATTGGATCGGTTACCTTCATTATTTACTATGCTAGTAGAACTCTTAATGATGCACAATTAAATTATTCTACTACAGAGAAAGAAATGCTAGCGAAGTAGTATTTGCTTTAGATAAATTTAGATCTTATCTTGTAGGGTGTAAAGTTATTATTTTTTTCACCACCATGCGCCTCAAATATCTTCTAACTAAAAAGATGCCAAACCTAGATTGATTAGGTGGGTCTTGCTTTTGCAAGAATTTGACATTGAATTTAGGGACAAAAAGGGGTCTCGAAAATGTTGTGGTCGACCACTTATCTCGAATTGTGCTTGACTGCAAGCAGATAAATTACCATTAAATGAGTTGTTTCGGATGAACAACTCATGAATATTGATGTTGTGCCTTGGTTTGCTTGATATTGTTAACTATCTTGTTACGGTGCAAACTTCCGTAACATTGGACTAAACAGGATAGAACTAAATTCTGGCTGAAGTGAGGAATTTCTTTTGGGACGATCCTACTTGTTTAAATCATCGTCTTGATCAAATTATAAGGAGATGCGTTCCAGTAAGTGAATTCCACAAAGTTATATCATTCTCGTCATGACCACGCTGTGTGGAGGCCATTTCGGTGCTAAAAAGACTACCTCCAAAATTTTGCAATGTGGTTTTTATCGGCCTACTCTCTTCGTGACACTCATATTTTTGTTCTTCATGTGATAGGTGTCAACGCATGGGAAGCATTTCAAAAAGAAACATGATGCCGCTTAATCCTATTCTCGTAGTTGAACTTTTTGATGTCTGGGGGATTGATTTCATGGGACCTTTTCCTCCATCTTTTGGTTATCTTTACATATTAGTTGGGGTCGATTATGTTTCTAAGTGGGTCGAGGCAATTCCTTGTAGGACCAATGATCACAAAAGCGTAGTGGCATTTTTGAAAAGCAATATTTTCTCTCGCTTTGGCACTCCACGAGCCATTATCAATGATGGGGGATCTCACTTTTGCAATAAACATTTTCAAACCCTTCTAGCAAAATACTCCATCACACATAAAGTGGCCACCCCATATCATCCATGCACTAGTGGTCGTTGAGGTCTCAAATCGTGAAATCAAGCATATTTTAGAGAAAAGTTCGACCGATAGAAAAGATTGGTCCCTACGACTCACCGATGCATTATGGGCATATAGGACAGCTTTTAAAACACCCATTGGGATGTCCCCTTATAGATTGGTGTATGGGAAGCCCCGTCACCTTCCGTTGAGTTAGAACATCGTGCTTATTGGGCCATTAAGAAATTCAATTTTGATATGCGAGAAGCGGGTCAAAAGGAAATTGCAGTAGTCGAACTTGAGGAAATTCAAATGATGCTTATGAGAATGCTAAGATTTACAAGCACAAAATGAAGGTCTTTCATGACAAGCACATAGTCGAAAATCATTCATCCAGTCGAAAGTACTTTTATATAATTCTCGCTGCACTTATTTCCGTGTAAACTACGCTCCGATGGTCGTCCTTTTATTGTTCGCATTGTTTATCCCCATGGAGTCGTTGAGGTTGAAAACCCAACAAATGGTGATATTTTTAAGGTTAATGGCCAACGTTTAAAACCATACTTGAGTTTCACTCTCAAGGGGAGGAAGAAATTAATTTGGGTGATCCCGCCTTCTTTCTTGAAAATCGCTTTTAAAAAAAAAAATAAAATTTACAAAAAAAAAAAAAAAAAACTTGAAAATCGCTTTTATTAAAAACAAAAAAAAAAAAAAAAAAAACCAATTTTGCTTTCGTTGTTTTTGTTTGTTGTTTTCTCTGTTTTTCTTTTAGGACCGCTTTTGTGCAACCGATCCTGCGGTGTGTCCACGGTGTTCCACATCTTTCACCGCCGGATGCTTCTTCTCCACTTCTATCCCCGGGAGTAACTCGATCTTTTCTCTCCTACTCTATGCTTTATGTTATTCTTACATTGGGGACAATGTAAGGTTTTTGTTTGGGGGTGGGTTATAAAATATCATGTTACTTAAGAACTTCCGATTTGCTTATCATTCTCGGTCTCAGATAATCGAAATAGTTTTAAAACAAAAAAATATATATATATAATTTGTCTCAGTTGTTGTTGAATATCCTACCGCCAATGATGATATCTGTTCAAATTGAGCACATTTTTAGTCGACTATTAGACAACACTTGAACTCATTCTTTTATCTGATTACTTATCTATGTTAGACCTGATTAAGAAAGCACATGGCCACTTTGACTTATCGTTTATTGGAGACATGACTTGCGTGTTTGTGTTGATATTATTGACTGAGTATCATGATGAAACATTCTGTTCCTACATTCTTAGAGCTAGTGACTAAATTGTTTTGAGAACAGTTTGGGGGTGTTAAAGTTACTACTTTTGTTCTAAGACTTTTGATGTTTTGGGTTTTCTAGGTCTCATCTTTGGTTGAATGGGTTATAGTCAAGGAATCTGAACTGAGCACTATTTGCAGCTGATAAAAATTAAATGAAATATCTGACTCGAGCAATTAAGCCTGTAAGGGTATCTTAAAACCTGGTGCCCTATGGTCATCTGACTTGGGAGTCATCGGCCCAAAGCTCGCTACATGAGTCCTGTATCAAAAAAAAAAAAAAAAAAAAAAAAACAAGAAAAAGAAAAGAGAGCGACATTTATAAATTTACATTTTCACTCCTCTATTAGCTTTGTGGGACTCGAGCAATTAAGTCTCGCTAGGGTATTTTCAAACTGGTGCCCTATGGTCATCGACTTGGGAGTCATCGACCCAAAGCTCGCTACAAGGGTCACACTGAAAAGCTAGTGAAAGAGAAGTATTGCACAGGGATGTAAGGCATCATAATGAGTTAAATAAAAAAAAAGTAGAAGTGCTCAGGAAGGATTGCTAGATTAGAACCTTAGAGACTGAAGATGAGAATTTAGAAACCTCTCACCATCCTAATTCTCAGAATACAAGTGCTAAGTTTTACCACTTTCGTTGAAAAGAAAGAGCATTGTGATGATCCATAGAAACCAACTTCGCTAGAACACCTCGGAATTTGAGAGAAAAGCTTTAGAAGTGTGATAACTTACGAGAGGTGTAAGGAATAAATGACTACAAAGGGTTCGGGATTGCTAAAATGTCAACAACACAATATTGGTCATGGTCTAATACATGCATAAGTTCAATGTTTGGCTATTCACACACTCACACAAGGTCGAGCATCGATAAGTCAAAATTTTTGTGTTGTTGTTTGATATCCTTCTAAAAGTGTTGCTTTATTTTTCGAACTTGAGGCATATGGTAAGAAATTTAACATTGATGATTTTCGTGGAATCAATTAGCTTAGTTGAAATCTATTTTAGTTTTGTTTTTGTTCGAGGACGAACAAAGGTTTAGTTTGGGGTGTTTGATAAGTGCGTTTTATGCACTTATTTTGGCATTTGAATTAATATTTTATGTCGTCATATAGTTGATTTTCTACTTATCTAGTATATTATTGTTCTATTTCGCTTTTGGACGCGTTTGTGAACAATTGGAGAAGAATGGACTAAAAGAGCAATAATTTGGCGAAATCGACGAGTAAGTTGAGTTTTTGAAGTGAATTTCAAGAGCCAAACATTTGAGGATGAGGAATAAGGAAAATCAATAAGTTTAAGGTGTTTCGGAGTGACAACGAAGAGTTTAATCAATGGACCAAACACCGGAAAGCCAAAGAACCAAATTGAGAAACTACCTACCAAGTATGTGGAGAATTTAGAGTACAACTTTTGATATTAAAATCTCCACAAGTCAAATGATATACCATTGGAAATATAATTGAATTATGAATCCAACACTTTTACGGATCTCAATTTGGAGTTTCCTACAAGAAGTTATGGCCATTTGAAAAACAGTAGCCGCAGAGGAAACAGCGTAAGCTGGGCGATCGCCCAGGCTTAAATTTGAGCGATCGCCCAACCCTATTTTTCAACAGCAGAAAGCTTTTTCTTGGCCAAGGCGATCGCCTGGGTTTGCACTCAAGCGATCTCCCAGTGTATTTTCGGCAGAATCATAATTTTATTTCCTTTTTTGAGTCCCAATTCAACTAGGAAACGTTTTGAACGAATTTTTAGGTTTTCTTGGGATATTTTGTGGCACATTGGAGGCAATATAAATATGAGATACATTCTCATAACGAGGGTTGGATTTTTTGGGAGCAAATCAAGAGAAGACTTCAAGAGAACAAGAGATCAAGACATCCTCGACTATCAAGATTTCTTCGAAGATTTATTCTCCTTGAATCCATGCCGGGTTTTATCATTTATTGTTTTTCTAGTTTAATTATGTTTTTCTAGTTTTCTTTAGCCAAGGTAGATGATGAAACCTTGTCTTGATTTAGTGACTATTTAATTATTCGGTTAATTCCTTCTTAAGAGCTTTAACGTTTAGGGCTTGTTCTTGACTAAATTAATTAAATATGATTTCTTTCATCTTAAATATCATGTATTTTTGATAGTTAGATGTTGATTTAATTAATCCATGCTTGGTGATATAATATGATCTATTAATTGCTTTTAATTTTTCGTCATCTTCTATTCGAATTGGGATACATAGAATGCTTAGAACTTCTTTGATTCTTTGTTTTCTTTCAATTGAGCTTGATACGAAAAACGCTTTAGTGGTTTATGTTTGAAGCATAAGGGGAGCCTATATTTGATATTCTTCTTCTGGACTTGATTGATAAATCTTTAGGGACGACAATAGATTGATTTCGGGTTGTCGTATGTGTTTTTCTTGGGAATTAATGAATGATTGGATAATTGCTAAATTAGACAATGGTGGATTCTGAAACCTTGGTGTTTTTACACAACTTGAATTCTCAATTCATTTATTAGCTTATTTCTTTAGTCTTTTAGTTAAACAATTTCAACAACAAATCTTCTCAACTCAACTAGCCTAGAATAACAGTTAATTGGGATTAAATTACACCTTCCTCATAGCAGTCTCTGTGGGATCGACCTCGTTTTTACTTATCTATATTCCAATAGATTCGTACACTTGCGAGTTAATTAAAATTTGACATCACCATGTCAGCATCTACGTAGCCATGTAATCCTAAGCCTGATTTCTTGAAACACAAGGTTGAATCTATAGTACCTCCCATGTCAACATCTGTAGAGGGTGACTACTCATTAGATAGCTTGAAGTGGCTAGCCAAATGAGTACTCACTGGTTTAGTTTCATCCATCTTGAATCTGCTCAGTACTTTCTTCACATTCTCTTCCAGCGACAGTTTCAAGACATCCATGTCCCTAGTAATTCTCATCTCAAAGATTTGTTTTGCAGCACTCAAATTCTTCATTGCAAACTCATTGGATAACTCCTCTTTTAACTTGTCAATTTTTTGTTTGCAAGCACCTGCAATCAACATGTCATCAACATATAACAATAAGATAATATAGGAGTCACTAAGGTTTTTTATTTAGCAACAATGATCCGCATGGCACTTCAAGAAGCCATTACTACCCATAAAGCTATCAAACTTCTTAAACCACTGTCTTGGAACTTGTTTAAGACCATACAATCTCTTTTGATGTTTGCACACCATTTTCTCAGCGAGAATAGTGTCTCAAAAAGTATTGAATTTCAGTTTCGCATTGCCTATAGAGTTACTGACCACGGCTCTTATAAGCTCCCACCAATTTGTTAGTGAGGCCAATATGATTAAGGTACGTACCTCATCATCAAATGTAATATCAACAGAGACCAACTGATTTAGTATTGTTTTGAATTTTTTAAATTAAATATTTTTTTCACAAAATGTACCTTGTTACACGCAGAGGGCTTCTCATACATGTCAGACAATACCTTAATTAAATCCGCAGTGATTTTCTCTGTCGCCATGTTGTCAACAACCTTTTTAACAGTGTCAAACGGATAACACCCTACAACTGTCGATCGAGGAGTTTTCAATCATCGTCCTTCATTCATTCTGGCTTCTGATTTAGAAGGGGATGGTGCAATTTATTAGTGTACAAATAATCCTCAAATTTGTATCCTCCAAAACGTAAAATCCATACCATATAACTTGCATATTCCTAGTGTCGTTCCTTCTTTGCCAAACATTGCTCTTAATCCAAACCAAACTGAGAGCTGCAATTCACTATTATGAAAGAGTTGTTTACAAGAGAAATCGAAACTCTCAACCTCTCTCCCCCTATTGCTTGACCATACTAAGCCCTAAGGTTAACCTGTGTACGACTCACATTTGAAAAAAAGAGTATGTCTTCTTCTTTGTCACACAGGCCGCCAATGCCAAAACAAATTGTACATGAAAAGCAATCACCTCCCTGTTCACGTCTCTCACAACATATTGTCAGAAATTGTATTTATGCTAACCTATATATATATATATATATATATATATATATATATATATATACCCTGGCACACAAGTATGCTCTCTGATACACCATTTGTGCTACATAAAAAATTACAGAATTTTTAATTTTTACAAAACTTCACATGTGCCTAGATGTGTGTTGTATGAATCCCGACACATTCATTAGATAAATAAATAAAAAATGGGAGGGGATGCAAGCTTTACTTCTACAAGGATGCGCACAGAGATAAAGAATACAATGCATCTTGATAACATTACATTCTACAGTACAAATAATTCTAAGGAGCCAGTGATACTGATACATTTCCCTTGTGCCATGTTTGGCAATGTCGACTAGCCAACTTTGGACAATATACCCCGCCGGGGTGAGTTTGACATTTTTTAGTCTATTATACTCTACAATAGTACATATGAAACACGCACTTAAAGTTTCCCGGGAATGCAACCCATGACCAGACAAAGGAGGGATGGAGCTCGGATTTTGGACTCTCAGATACATGGCTGTCAATAAATCGTTTCCATTTCTGCGAACAAATGCATGGCATGCCCTCAACTGAAACCAAAACCCCATGACCAAGGTGGGACGAAGAGTTCTGCAGTAAGAGGAGAAGCTTTCAAATGCTAATATTTTCAATAAGATGTAGCTGTTCAATAATTTGAATTGAATCCATCCATTTACACCATCAAAAAAGATATTATATGGCATGTCACTGAATTATTGTAATTGATATTCCATGTTCTAAATTTTATATTGTTCAAAATGGTCGATTCTGAATTTTTTGTCCCAACCATTTCCATTCTGTTAAGAAGTTATTTAAGTCATAAACGGTTAAATATAAATATCATATTTCCCTTACAGAAAAAAGAAAAGAATAAGGAAAAAGCAAATAAAGAGTTGACCAAGGGAACCATTCATTGAAGATCAAAAGAAAAAAGGCGACAGTCTTAAGGGGAAAACTGGCAAAGTGATGCGTTAGTAAAATTGGTTGGTAGTAACAGATGATCTCAAATCGTTGGCACAGGAGGTAAGTATACTTAAAAGGAAAATTTGAAATAATTGTTAGGTTACGTTGATATCAGTGATCATTGTGGCAATTATGATTAGAAGGTGACACTTACACCATTAGTGAGTGACCTATCAAATGTTTTAGCAAGTTCTCCACTGGTGAACACTGGAGCTCAGTTCAGGAGGGAGATCAGCAGACCAAGTAGCCATATCTGCCAAAGGTCCAGTGAGGGCAAGATAGTTTTCACCTGCACTTTTTGGCATCTTTTTCCAATTTACCTAACATTTAGAAATTTGAGCTTAGTCCAACCTCAGATATAGCAAAAAAATATTTGTGGTGATAGCATAAAATTTTATCAATGCAAATGACTGTACAAAATGCTGAGATTTTTTAAGAAACCGATTATTAAATTGATTCAGACATTTATAACCTCCTTAGACCGGCACTCTGTAAATGCTAATAAGCCTCAACTCTGAAAGGTTGATCTAGATCTCATACCCCTACAATTAACTGGACATTGGTGGTGGATAGTCATCTAGTTCTGTGAAGCAATTTCAAGCAACTAAATAATTGGTCTAGTGATAGCACATGCTAAAAAGGAATTTTGTCCATGAAGCATTTAAGTGCCTTGTGAGGCGTTGTCTTTATACACTCAATCCAAAATCTCCATCAGCTTAAGGGATAGTGTTGAAGACAAGGATGTGAAGATACAAGTGTGTGATCAACACATACAGTATTCCTTTGTTGTTCTATTTATATTCATTTAGAAGTGCTCTTAATCTTATTCTTTTAGGCTAAAGTACATCAATCATTGAATTCAACCGTGATTTCAGTTTTGACACTCTATTTACATACTATTTGACTTAGCCTGAAGCTCTCCTAATATATCAGACTTCATTCATTCTCTTTTCATGTGCACCCTATCACCATGCTGATATATCATATTTTAGCATAGATAATTAAAAGCACCCTACTTGTCCAGGAAATGCTTTGCATAGAATTAAAAGCACCCTACTTGTCCAGGGAATGCTTTGCATAGTGCCTTGATAGTAGCATTTATTTCCCAAGTGCCATCCATTGATATATCTTCATTTCGTGATACTGCATCATTGATTTCAGACAATCCATCTTCACCAGCACCACAATTCACCATGAAGCGACCGTTGGGCTTCAATCTGTTATTAAGCTCTAACCATGTAGAAGCCTGTTCAGGAAAGGCAAGCACATGAATTGCATGCAAATCAAGAAATGCTATCAACAAATTATGAAATTGGATATCTAGAAGATTAAGTTTTTCAATTCATATGTTTCTAAAAATTTATGAAATATAGTCTCATTGAGAGTAACTGTTTCCTATTCCTAAAAACTATTTACCTAATTTTCCTTGATTCTATATGGTATGTGTCTACGAGGAGGTCAAGTTATTTCTGGGAAATGAATCAAAGGAGAGGAGTCTCCAATGTGCTGGAGCCAAATGATGATTATTATGTGTTGACATTAGGAAATGCTAGGATTTCCATGTCAACCGTGTGAGGATGAAAGGCATTCCACACAAAGGGGTGGATACAAGGGCGGAGCTAGGAATTTCATTTTGTAGCAGAGCCCCCAAGTAATTTGTTTTATACAAAAAATTATAAAAAGTAAAAGGTATATTTTGTTTCTGTTTTTGGCTTGTTATTTTGAACAAACCGTTAAACGGTTTTTTAATCCTAAAGATGTGTTGCGAAGTTTTCCATGAATACTTTGAAACAGTACCAAGAACCTACCCCGACGAATGAAAAACATAATTCGAAAATAAGTCGAAAGAGATTACACCAAAATTAGAATTAAAAGATAAAAAATGGAATTACTAAATCCATTTCTAACTGCCATCTTTGGCTCGTTATTTTCAACTCGCCATTTAACTTTTTATATAAAACCTGAAAAACGGATTGTGAAAAAACCAAGCTATTTTGTTCCCCAGAAAAATTCTTGGCTCCACCAATGTTGTGAATATACACAACCGAACTGTCCTTCATCCATTGATCTCCAACTTAATTGCACAGTCAATTTTTTAAAATAATCATAGCAGAAAATACTCTATCTACTGTAGTAAACTACCCATAGTAAGTAGAACAATTAGTGTTAAAGTCACAAGCATGTGAAGTAATGGACATATCTTAACTTTTTTATCACAATCTACTTTTGTGCAATCATACAAACTCTTTGATAGAGGCCATAAACCTTGACATTTATAAACTAGAAGAAGAGTTGGCTTTAACTTCTCTCTCTAGTTTACCCTTTTAACCATTATTTTTTTTCGAAAAGGAAATGACATTCCTTGTTTTAGTCTTTAGATGGTTGTGTTGTCAGGGCATCTTTAATTCCAACCAACTACGATATTTATTAAAACGTGGCTAAGAAATAGCAACCCAATGCTTTAAAATTCTTGAAATAGTTTTGTTAACGGTGCATTGAAAGGCTTTTGGAGTCATGTTTGGGCTACAATACACTCTCCATATTTTGTTGTTCAATGCAAGACCCAACATTCACTACATAAGAATGGGATCACTATTTTGGACTTCGAGAACATGATGAGCATCATTAATTTCCACCCACCCCCTTCAAAATCCAGGGAGGCAGTTGCCGTAACTGGAGTCTATGTGGCTCTGCCCTTGGTTGGATGGTTGATAGACTTCAATGTTGAAATATAAAATGAGATCCACTTTTTGAAAACAAATTGGCAGAGGCAGAGCGATTGCGTACCTGGCGTGTAGAGGCAAGATAACCCTTAACAAATGTGACACTCAAGTAGGCATGCGACGGATGCTCAATGTCTTATCATTAGCTTTGCATTAAATATTCTCTTACATCACATTAAATGCATTAAAACGGACGAGTGAAGAGTCTTGAGAAATTAAGGTATTGACATGGTCTTCAGACTTAAATCGCCAAAATGGCCGAGCAGAATGCCTATTTTCTAGTATTCATGAGTGAATCAACATGAACTAACATGAACTAGAAAGTTGTTCGTGAATTTTGTGTTTTTGCATGTCAACATGCAATTTCTTGCACCAGTTGGTGTCAGAGCCTCGTTTTCACCTGCGAACATGGCCAAAGAATTGCAAAACCATAAAGTACCATTGGACAATGCCTATGATGACTGCATGGCGTAGATTGAACATCAATTGGCGCTAATAACAAGACAAATCAATGCAAGTTGGCTTTAGAAAAAAGAATCCAAATCCACAACCGGTGGGTGAGAACAACAACAACCAACAGACTTCGTCGACTTTCCACCACAACAACGAATTTTGCAACTTCAAGGTGGCTTAAAATTGAGGGCAAATAACAAAACAATAGTAACTAGGATTTTGGTTGCTTGGTATAAATAAGAACACAAAGGTCTGCTAAAAAGGGCAACTTATGGAATCAAAAATTGTGCCTTCTCAATTATCTGTACAATTCTCGGTATTCTATATGAATTGATATCTCCAAATTCTCAGTAGTCTGCATAGATCAACAAGCTTTGATGCTTATTTCTTGATATTCAGGTTGAATCATAAGGAACTAGAAGGTCTTCCCTCCATACATGTTTCCCTGCATCACTTAGAAATTCTTTTGACTGGTCTGATGTTGACTCTAATGCCATGTTAGCTCCTAGGGGTGTCTTAAATTGACACCTGGCGCAAATGGTGAAGGGTACAGCATATGTATTAGAAGTCCCCAAGAGAATTCAACAGAAAGGAAGAAAAAACACTTTATCCATCAACTACTTAAGCAAAAAACTGCATGGTTTCCATGAAATTTGACAGTAAGTTCATCTCATGCCTTCATCATTGAGTTTGCACTATATGGCTCAGTCTGGTCTCTAGACCTCTATGACCAGTTAGTTGATTCCATTATCTAACCACCAATATCAGCCGTAAATCCAACATGCATTGGAGTCACTCATGATATACATGGTCGAAGCAATTTTATAGCCTAAAGACTGTGGACCTTCCTACCATTTGAGAAATTCTCTATTTTCTATACAAAACATTATCTTATTAATGGGATTTTTAATTCAATGCATGTTGTATTTTTTATATTTCCTTTACTGGATAAATTCCATCTTTTTTCCTTGGAAGATGCACTCATTCACAAGAGTCATGCAATCCTAGTAGACTATGTTAAAAGAGGAGGTAGATTGTAGAACCAGATTAAACATAACTTGAGGTGGTTGCAAAATATTTAACTTCCTTGGACTTGTCACAATAGGTAATTCTATAACAAATGAATAGAGAAAATAAGCCAACCAAGTTCATTGAAATAGAGCTCAGCAGTTCTCAATAAAACCCATATTTTCCCATTCCAATTTATGGTTTTTAGCAATGATAACTGTGTATTATTATTCTAATTATTCAAAACTTTCTAAAATTCGATTGTATATTGTAACTCATATTTTAAATTTAGAAATACTGAATGTGGCATTAATTTTATTTTTTAGATTTGGAAAGAAATATATGTTTCCAAATGGCCAACTAACTGTAAGGATCATGGACTTTCCCCTACAAGTCTTTCGCCCAATGACAATTCTGTGCAATGTTAACTTACGTTTGCCTAATTGGTACTAACATTCACCATAAGTTCGTCTTAAGGAGAAGATCAAAGGTTCGAATTGCTGGAGACACGAAATAAATCCAGTTTGAGGCCCAACCTCGATTGGATAGCACGTATGCTAACGGTTTGTAGAATAGCACCTGGGTGAAAGGCTTGTAGGGAAAAAGTATGTGGTTGTTACACCAACACTCTAATATTATATATTCATTTACAAGTGCTAAGTGGTGGTGGTGGGGTTGGGGGTGGGGGTGAGAAGGGGGGGGGGGGGGGATGAACACAAGCACTCACAAGCCATAAGAAAGCAAGTGTTAGTATTCTTCAAAAGGCTCATTCAGGAGGCTTGTTGCAAAATTAGAAGTTTGAAAACAATGATAGTATTTGAGTTTGAGCATCACATAAAAAGAATGATTATTGAGCCCAGGGTTCAACAGATACCTCCTGCAACTGCGGCAAAACCATTCCCATTAGAGAACAAATCAACAATAATGCCTGAAATGTGTGCACCAGAAATAAGTAATTAATTACATGAACGGAGAGCAAAAGATTATCCTTCAATATAACTGTGTTGTGTGCTTGTTTATGCAGTGTGTGACAAATATCAATTATCAAGCCACCACAAAAAAGAAAAAAGGGACAGAAGGATGTGATAGATGACATCATGACGTGGAATAATGACGAATTTAAACCTCATTCATTGTTGATTCGTTGATTATGATAAGTTGCTATCAAAAAAGGATAAGCATCAGCAATGTTTCCATTCTAGGAAGATGCATATAGGGAAAAATATATATAGTCTTTGTCTATAGTGTATATAGAATTTACCCGCATATCCTCCAGGAATAGCAACAGATGAAGAAAACACATCACCAATGTGAACATTAAGTACTCCACCAGCCATATTTTGCTTCTCAAGATCAGTCAGCCCAAGATAATCTCTTGCTTTATCTATTAACTGGGAATCAAACAAAACAATCACATATTTAGCTTTCGAATTCAGTTTCCCAATTGCCCCAACTGACTTATTAGGTACTAAATCAAAATGCTTTTTTTGACAGAAGGGGTATTTGATCATCCATGCTAGTCATAAACCAAGATGGTTATGGGATTGTTAACTCAAGCTTTTCACCACAATGACAGGCAATGAACAAGATTGTTTTCCGAAAGTAATTATTTCACAACAGAGGTCAAAACTATTTGACAGTATTGTTCCGAGTAATTCCACAATAGAAAAATAGTTGAGCATTACAATTTCATCTATCTCCCAGCCCTCAAGCTGCAATGAAGGCCACAATTCGAGCATCAAATGAGCAGCTGTTCCTCCACCCTGAAAACATAAGGATAGTTGTAACCTGATCTACCAATTTACCTTTTTATCAGTTCTATTCCCAGAAACAGTATTGTGAATATTGAAATCACGTGCCTCAACATTGAAGACTAGAAAAGCTGTATTACCAAGCCAAAGATTGCAATGGGACCCCTTGGAACCACAGGTGGCAAGGTAGCAAACTCATCCTGTATTTGAAATGAGTTAATACTTTATGAACTTAGGAGGCGAAATTTGTTAATAAGTTTATATACAAAGGTGACAATTTTGAGTAGATAAGTTACATATAGTTTCTCTGACTACACCCTTTTCAATCAGATAAACAAATTTGAAAAACATTCAACATGGGAAATGAATGAACTATACAAGCTACTTTAAACGTGATAAAGTAAGTTAATTCTCAAGCAATTTTCATCTCATCTTTCCTGAAAGCAACAAAAAAAACCTAGAATGTTGTTATTATTTTTTTTTACTTTTTTATTTTTTAACTCAGGTGTCCAAGCTTCGCCCGACTAATTCTGAGGAGTGGCGGCCTTCCCCCCTGGTTTGCCACCCAGGTAAATCCGAATGCGGTCACAGCTTATATACACTTGGGCCGGACATTCGACCGTTCTCCTCCATGTGGACCTCTGCCTTCCAACATTTTTTTTTTTTTAAAATTGCCTTCCAGTTGCTGCGAGGATTCGAACATTTGATACTCCGTAGAGAACTCTCTTGCTTTACCACTGCGCCATGCTCCGTAGAGAACCCAGAATGTTATTATTGATAGGTCATTAGATGATTCAACCTCGGATATAAATTCCAAACAGCCACTAGGTTTTCTTACTTTTCATTAAATAAAAGAAAATCGTATTAAGAGGTGTTTTGCGGTGGGAATAAGAAAATTGTTGATCTGCAAACCTCATTCCAAAAGTTTGATAGAATTTGAGAAGTGTCTCCAAAGAACTTCAATGCTCAACCAAGAAAAATGACAAAGCCAGAATAAAGTTTTGAGCGAATAAACTATAAAAGCTCTTCAATTTCCTAACTTATATCGAAGTACCACAAAGGCTCTTCAATTATTTACTATGACATGAACAGACATATGCTATGCAGTAAATAAGCTTAGTCAGTTTCTTGAAACACCTACTATACACCGTTGGCGAGCATGGAAGCAAGTGTTAAGATATCTCAAGCAGACTCTAGATTTTGGTCTTAGTTTCAAACAAGCAACCGTATTACTTCAGAGGATTTTTCTAAAGCTGATTGGGCAAGTTCTTTAGAGGATAGAAGGTCTACAACTGGCTACTTTTGTTTTGCTTGGAGGAAATCTAATGTAGTGGAATTCTAGAAAGCACAAGGTTGTTGCGTGATCTGGTCCGAAATCTGAGAACTGTGCTTTAGCTCAAGCAAAAGAAATTTAGTTGCAGAGTTTGTTTGAGGAACTGGATTTAGAAGTTGCAAATGTCCCGTCAACTGGTGTGACTATACTAGTACAAGATCACAGGCTTACATTTTGTTTGTTCAAAACTCCTTGCGGGAGAACTAGATGTTGCTTTACATTTCTACTAAAGCCCAAACTGCGGATGCGTTAACAGATGCCTTATCAAGCACACATTTGAAATGCTATGGTCCAAGCAGGGTTGGTTAATCACAGTTTCGTTTGAGAGAGAGTATAGAAGGTGTTTGACAGTCATCCGGTCAAAAGAGGACTTGAATGCAGAAAAGGTTATCATGTCCCAAAAAGGTCTAAATTCTCAAGAAACCCAACTATCTTATCATTTATCTATGATGCTAATCAAGGATAGCAAGCGTGATTTGAACATAGATGAACGAAGAAAAGAGTGAATTTAATTTTGGCAGTGGGAGATAAATAGATAATACACATACCCAATATGAACCAGTCCATTTAATTCCTTTGTTAAAAATGCTGTGAACATTATCTGCAACAGTACACCAATAGCAGGCATGAAACAAAACACACCCACGCGTTGAATGAAGAAAGATAAGCCATTAATTGAGTAGAGGATTATTATACATACTGGTAGAGTCGAGAAGCAGAAGCCTAGATTTAGGAGTATCGAGGATTACAATGTGGTTGTAACTGCTCCGAATGGCCGTCAGCACTTGGAATTCTTCTTCTTCACTGTGTTCTTCTACTTGTTGTTGTGAGGAGCACAAAACAACTTTGGCTTGTTTTATTTTTGAACCAAAACATCTATTGGTGTTGGTTCTGTTGCAGGGGGACAGTAGATGCTGCAAATTGCAAGAATTTGAAATGGTACACTGAGAAGGAAGAGGAAATTTGATATGGGGGAACAATTGCAATGAGCTCATTGCCTCTATGTAATGTTTCAGAAGTGTCAATAGATTAGATGGATTGATAGCAAAAGCTACATTCGGTACCATTAAGGCTTGGGCAGTTTAGACATTGGGATAATTATGATAAGTAACATTTTTTTTTTCCTTTTTTGTTCTAAAAAGTTAGTAAGTATTCACTTTTTTTTTTCTTTTTTTTTACCCGATATATAAACAAGAATACCACTTCCTTGTGGACAACCACCTCCAATTGACTTGTGCCATTGTCGCCAACCGTCAACCTCCAACCACCACCACCACCACCACCACCACTTCTAGTCTCGTTGCGACTATCACCACCTCATTTTCTCCGTCATCAGCCCATCGTTCTATTCTCCATCTTTTTTCCAAACCATTTTCGAAGTTGATCTGGAAGGCGGTATGCATGAGAAACTCGTATCTGGAAGGATTGCCACACAAATTTGCACGATCTCAATGGTGTCGCGCACATCGGTCCAATGGTGGGATAGTGTCGTCCTTCTTCATTCTTCATTTTTTTATCTTCTTCTTCTTCTTTTGGATCTAAAATATGAATTGCATAGAGTCGTGATGTGGAGTTCACACTTAGCTTAATGTTGAGTGATAAGTGCATTTTGTCCACTTATTCAGGCTTTAAAACTAAACTTTTGTCCCGTTGTTTTTTGATTTTCTACTTAATTTAATGTATTGTTCTTTCTATTTCATTTTTGGACCCGTTTATAAGCAAGTGTGGCAGAATGGATGAAAAGAACAATAAATTAGAAGATGTTTCGAAGGTACAAGGATCAAATTGCACTCAATTGAAGTTTGAAGAACTATATTGGAGGTTATGAAAAGTTTTGAGGACTAAAGAAGCCAAAATTCAAAGTTGGAGGACTAACTTGCACAAATTGAAAAACATAAGTTGGGCGAGCGCCCAGTATCAATTTCACAAAGTAGAGAAGAATTCAGTGGCCTGGACGATCGCCTAGTGCATTTTTTTTTTCACAGCCGAATTTTGTTACCTTTTTTAGTTTGACTTCAATTAGAAAACTTTTTGGGACACGATTTTAATTATTTTTTGGAATCTTTTAGGACACAATGAGGATGATGATTTATTAACTCATAATTGGGAAGTCGATTATTGGGATATTTCAAGAGAACAAACAAGAAACGAAGATTAAAAGAAGATCAAGATTTATTCTTTTGAAGATTGAACGAAAATCAAGATCAACTCTTTTGGAATTTCTTCTCCTCCAGGTGATAAATTATATCTTTTCTTCTTGTTTTCTTCTTCTTAGTATGTTATGATAAATTCTTGTAGTGCTAGGATTACAATGAAACTTATAGTTTAATTCTTATATTTGGAAAATTGATTTTTGACGATTTGCATTAATATAATTTTGAATAATTAATTTGGATTTTTTTTCATCTACAATTATATACGTAGTGATTGTATGATTCTTGTAGTTTGTTTTACTATCGAGAGATTAGAAACAGACTAGACATAATTTTAATTATCGTAAATTCTGATAGTGGATAGAGATATACTGCTATACTTTATGTGATCTTTAATTATTCATTGCAACTTAATGTATTTTTGTGTATTCGCATTCGTCATAGAGATATAGTCGGACCATACATATGAATATGTTTGATTTTATTTGAGAAAAACTATTGAACAATTTAAGAGTATTGATCTTCATAACTGGTGTATTTTGTCAAATTCAAAAATTCAGATAAAAGAATTAACAACTACAAGTGAATTCGGGATCCTATTACTTTTCTTTCTCATATTCAAAGTAATTCGTCATAAACTTAATCTTTTATTTGTTTAAATTATAATTAGTTGATTATTTTTAGTTAATATTTTAATTAGTTCTTAGGCAACAAAACTTCAAAGTTTATTCGATTCGGTTAAAGTTAATTTAATTATGTTGAAATATCTAAATCTCTGTAGTACAATACTTAGACACTCAAATTTATTATATTACTTGTGTGATCTATACACTTGCGGTATAAAATAAATTACTAACAAGTTTTTGGCACCGTTATCGGAGATTTTATTCTAGTTCTTTCTCAATTATTTTAGCACTAACTCGAACATTATTATTTTATTACTTTTCAATTTAATTCAGTGTTTAAATTGTTTCTTTTCAGGCATTTGAATGCGAAGTGTGAGACACGAGTCTCTAATACCAGCTGATCCAAAGATCGAACGCATTTTCCATTATAGGCAAAGATAAGTAAGAAAAACACACCAAAAAGACCAAAAATAGCACGACACCATGAATAACAATGAGATTGCTCTAGCAGGACGGGAGAATAGAGAGATAGCCATTAATGAAGACAATATGCTAGTTGGAGACTTTATGACTCCGCAGATCATCCAAAGCCAATATAGCATTGTCTACCCACCTTTTGGGCAGCCAAACTTCCTGTTGAAGACCAATGTCATTCATCTCTTTCAAAATGGACATCAGTTCTATGATACAGCCAACGAGAATCCACATACACATGTTTCGTGATTCTTAGAAATGTGCCAACATTTCAAATATCAAGGGATCTCAAATGACGCCATCTGTCTACGTTTATTCCCACATACTCTTCGTGACAAATCTCTTGAGTGGTTAGACTCACAGCCAATCGACAACATCACCACCTGGAATGATTTAGCCCAAAAGTTTTGCACAAAATTCTTTCTACGAGTCAAGATTTCAAAGTTGAAGCATGACATATCAATATTTCAACAGTTAGAAACCGAATGTTTTGATGAGGCATGAAATAGATTAAAAAATATATTAAAGAAGTGCCATCATCATAGCATTAGAAAGGGCCTACAAATTCAGTATTTTTATACTAGACTACTTCCTACTTTTAAAAGCATGATAGGCTCTTCATCCAACGGCTCGTTATCTACCAAAACTATTGCTAAAGATTTAGAACTGTTTGAAAAAGTAGCTACTACCACCACCATGTGGGCATCAGACAGAGTTCTACACAAGAAAACTGCAAGAGTACATGAAGTAGACATTTTTACGGTGTTATCTACAAAAATAGATTCTTTGGTGCACAAAGTAGAAGGTATGTCGTATGCAACCAATGCAGTGCAAGTGAAGAATGTGTGGCTAGTCATAGAACATCAGAATGTAATATTCTATCACAGCAGCCCGAGCTGGTAGAGTATATTCAAGGTAGTCAGTGCCAACAAAATAACTCGTTCTCTAACATATTTAATACAGGTTGGCAAAATCACCCAAATTTTTTTTGGAGGGTTAATCAGAATAATATCAGACCACAAAATCCTTAGTTCCAGCAGCTAGAAAAGAGAATCTCACTAGAAGACATATTTGGTAAATTCATAGAGAAAACTGAACAGTACATAGAATCAAATAATCAATTCATGAGAAAGATAGAGACCACTCTTCAAAATCAGGGTGTGTCAATAAAGAATTTTTAAACATAGATGGGTCAAATGGCAATCGCTATATCATGCACTGGGTACTTTGTCAAGCTATACAGAGGTGAATCCCAACGAACATGTTAAATCTATTACTACCAGAAGTGTGATTCAGCTACCAGAGATTCATGTTAAGAGGCCGGTTGCAAATAATGAAAAGATATCGTCTATTGATGAAGAGCACGTGGAACATACTAAGCGGACAATATATATATATATATATATATATATATATATATATATATATATATATATATATATATATATATATATATATATATATATATATCTACTAATGAGAGTTAACCAAAGTTAAAGAAACATTTCCTATCAAACCATATGAGCATCCGATCCCGTTTTCTCAGAGACTTCAAAAGCACAAGTTAGACAAGTAGTTTGCAAAAAAATTTGAGATCTTCAAGAAACTATATATCAACATCTCTTTTGTAGACACACTTGCTCGAATGCCCAGTTATGCAAAGTTTATGAAAGACATTATTTCAAATAAATGCAAGATGAAGGAATATGAGACGGTGATGTTGACAGAAGAGTGTAGTGCTATTTTACAAAATAAGCTACATACTAAACTAAAAGATCCAGGGAGTTTTACAATACCTTGCACCTTTGGAGATTTTTATTTTGAAAAAGCTTTATTGATTTAGGTGCTATTATTAACTTGATGCCACTTTCTATTTTTAGATAATTAGGTTTGGGATGAGGTTAAAAAATTACGGTTACTCTACAGCTAGCTAATAGGTCTATCAAACATCCAAGAGGAATTGTTGAAGATATTCTAATAAAAGTAGACAAATTCATCTTTCCATCTGATTTTATTATTCTTGACATGGAGGAGGATAGAGATTTGCCACTTCTTTTGGGCCGACCATTCATAGCTATTGGTAGAGCTCTTATTGATATGCAAAATGGCAAATTAATTCTGAGGCTTAGTGAAGAGCAGGTCACTTTTGATGTATTCAAGGCCATAAAATATCCAACAAAGTCAAATAGCTGCTTTAAAATTGATGTGGTTAAGACTGCAATTCGTGATGCTTTTTTACTGAATAATTTATAAGATATATTGGAGGCATGTATTGTGCATTCTCAATCCACTCACACTGATTATGGTGAGATTGAGATGTATGCAAGGTATATTGAAGCTAATCCTTGATATAGACGCAAACCATACTTTGAGGAGTTGGGCACGGGTTCTACAAAGCCTTTGTCATTCGTTGAGCAGCCTCCTAAAATAGAGCTCAAGCAGTTGCTGTCTCATCTTCGTTATGCTTACTTGGGAAAATCTTCTACACTGCCTATGTTAATTGCAAATTTGTTAATTGCAAATTCTATTAATAAGCTTGAATAGGAAAAATTGCTCCGAGTACTCCAAGAACACAAGACAGCTATTGGGTGGTCTATTGTTGACATCAAGGGCATCAGCCTACACTTTGCATGCATAAAATGCTCATGGAGGAGAATTTTAAACCAAATGTTGACAGTCAGATGAGGTTGAATCCTAATATGAAAGAAGTGGTTAGAGCAGAAGTATTAAAACTAATGGATGCAAAGATTACTTATCCAATCTCAGATAATGCATGGGTGAGCCCAGTTCAAGTAGTGCCAAAGAAGGGTGGTATTAAAATGGTTCAGAATGAATTGATTACAACCAAAACAATTATGGGATAGAGAGTTTGCATTGACTACCGCAAACTCAACACAGCTACTAGGAATGATCACTTTTCCCTTCTATTTATTGATCAAATGTTGGAAAGACTAGCTGGACACTCCCATTATTGCTTTCTAGATGGATAATCTAGATATAATCAGATCCCGATAGCACCTGAGGACCAATAGAACACTATCTTCAAGTGTCTCTATGGTACCTTTGCATACCGTAGGACACCTTTTGGTTTATGCAATGCTCCTACGGGTTCTACCGTCGCTTCATCAAAGACTTTTTTAAAATCACAAAATCATTGTGCACTTTGCTGGTCAAGGACTTTTATGAAGAGTGTTTATTGGCATTCAACACTCTAAAAGAGAAGCTAATTTCAGCACTTATGATAATTGCACCAGATTGGAGTCTACCGTTTGTATTGATGTGTGATGCAAGTGACTATGCAGTGAGAGTAGTGTTGGGACAGTGAAAAGATAAAAATTTTCATGTGATGCACTATGCTAGCAAGACTTTGACTGATGCACAGCTCAACTACGCCACTACTAAGAAGGAACTCCTAGCTGTAGTCTATGCCTTTGATAAATTCCGATCATATCTTTTGTCTCAAAGGTAATACTCTACACTGACCATGCTACCTTGAAATATTTGTTGGCAAAGAAAGATGTAAAATCGAGGCTAATCAGATAGGTTATATTTCTACAAGAATTTGATTTGGAGATAAGAGACAAGAAGGGAAGTAAGAATGTAGTAGCTGATCATCTATCTAGACTTGAGTAGGGAGTAGAATGAGATCGGAGATATTAATAAAGTCTTTCCAAATGAGCAAATTTTTAACATGGATGAAGCATTGTGGTATGCAGACATAGTGAATTTCTTAGCCAAGTCCGTCATCCCGCCAGATTATTCAAGTCACCAAAAGAAGAAATTATTCTGACTTGAAGTACTATTTTTGAGAGGATCCCATTCTCTATAGACGGGGTCCAGATTAAATAATTAAACGGTGTGTTCCTGAAGAATAAATTCTTCATGTGCTTGAGCATTGCCACGCCTCAACCTACGCTGGACACTTTGGTGCATCTAAAATATCTACTAAAATTGTACAATTCGGGTTCTATTAGCCTTCACTTTTCAATGATGTGTACATTTTTGTGAAAATAGTGTGATCGATGCCAGTGCACAAGAAATATTTGGAGAATGAATGAGATGTTTCTAAACAGTATACTCGATGTAGAGATATTTGATGTGTGGAGAATTGATTTCATGGGGCCACTTTCCTCCTCGTTCTCCAATCAATACATTTTGGTTGATGTTGACTATGCCTTAAAATGGGTTGAAGCAGTTACATTACCTACCAATGATGCACGGATTGTAATGGATTTCTTGAAAAAATGTATTTTCACTTGTTATGGCACGCCCTGAGCCATTATTAGTGATAGAGGTAAACACTTTTGCAATCGTATATTTGAGTAATTATTGGCTAAATATGGCGTTCGGCATTGTATAGCTACTCCCTATCATCCTCAAACCAGTGGGTAAGTTGAAATCTTCAATCGAGAGTTGAAGCGGATTCTTGAGATGACGGTAAGTTCATCAAGAAAAGACTGGTCAAAGAAACTAGATGACGCTTTAAGGGCCTACCGAACAGCTTTCAAAACTCATATAGGCATGTCTCCATATCGGTTAGTTTTTGAGAAAGTGTGCCACTTACCAGTTGAGTTGGAGCAACGGGCATATTGGACAGTCAAGAAGTTGAACATGATTTGAAGGCAACTTGTAACAATAAACTACTTCAATTAAATGAGATGGATGAGTTTCAGTTGGAGGGGTATGAGAATGCAAAACTTTATAAGGCCGGAGCATACCAAAAACATTTGAGGTTGGGCAACAAGTGTTGTTATATAATTCTCGCCTCAAGCTTTTGTTGGACAAATTGAGGTCACAGTGATTGAGTTCTTACACAGTCACAAAGGTCTACCATATGGGGCTGTTGAGATCAATCATGAGAGCAAAGGCACGTTTAAAGTCAATGGGTAGTGGTTGAAGTCATATTGGAGCGGTGGATTCTCGAAAGAAAAGTCAACCATTCATCTTGCAACACCAGAATGATCACCTCAAAAAATTGAGCTTTAGACTATAAATCTAGCACTTAATGGAAGGCAACCCACTTTTCTATCCCTTCCTATTTTTTTTTTTTTTTACAATTGCTTGTAATTATAGGGATTGCATTAGATATATGGCATATTTTTATTACGTTTTGGGTTTTAGATAGTTTTTATTGTTTTTTATTTATTCTTAATGTCATCGTAGGCTCTCTAACACGCATATAAGCTTAGCCTTATTGAAATAAGTCTTAAAAAATATTTTTACACGCACCCCGAGATAATTTGGATAAAAAAAATTATAGTGTTCTGGTAAACTGGGCATTTGCCCAATTTACGGACTCGAGTGATCGCCTGAGTAACATCAGCCGGGGAAGATTGTCCCAGCTGGGCGATCGCCCGAGTTATAGCTATGTGATCGCCCAGGATCCCATGCGCGCGCGTTGGGTTAATTAACGCCAGCCGCACAGCCTACTGCACACACCCAAGAAGCCAATTTTTTGTTTAAAAAAAACAAACAAAAACAAATGGGTATTTCTCTTTTTTTCCCTCTTACATTCATACCAAAATCTACTTTTAACTTCAATACACCTCTCATTTTATCAAGATTGCTTGGCATTACATTGCATACTCTCATCATTTTGGCAAAAAAATTCCAAGGTATGAGTTTTTCTCCATCAACTTTATTCCATCCTATTTATACTCTTGATTTGAATTTTTTTCGAATTATTCTTGATTATTGTTGGACAATGGTCTTAGGTAGACGATGGTTTACTGAAATTGTGTATTAATGTGAAAAATTTTGCTAGAATTTGGGTGAAATTCAATTAAATCTCTAAGGAATGTAGAATGTCTTGAAAGTGTTTGATAAATGGCTAAGTAGAGTTTTATGTGCTATTATGGCTAACCTTGAATTGGACATTGTTCTTACACATTTAGGATTGTTAATTGTGCAAGCTTCCATTGGAGTTGCATTAGAAATTAATCCAAATCACTTAACCCCAAATTAGGATGTCATGGCATGCCATGTCTAGGCACCGGCAGCCCTATGTCCACACTTTCGCCATCCTCTGGTCTAACTCAAACAACCTCCGTTTGACCTCAAATTTTCACACGATAAAGACCAACCTATGAGCTTACATATGACTGGAGATCACTGAAAAAAACTTCACTCGTCAAAAAAAAATTCCGATGGTGAAAGTCGTGGTCGGTCTAGATTTTAAATAAGCAAATATCCCATTTTATGCTAGTTTGAGAGTGTGGACATTCTTTTCTTACTATATTGAATATACAATCGGCACCCTACGCCTCCTATTTTGCACATGGTCTAATTAGCACATTGGGTACACGACTTGGGTTTCACTTATATATGATACATAAAAGGGTAGTTTGGGGTTATCCCCCATTGAATTTTATTTTGATTTTTATTATCTATCATATTAATAGTTTCTATATTTCATACATTTATAGGTACCAATGGCACCAAAACCAAAGACCACAGCTCAAGATAAAAGAAATGAAAAGGTGGGTGAGGCTTCTACTCATCGTAGACAGGCCGAAGAACCAATAAGTGATGAAGACATACCACGGTTCCAAACTATGGAAACACGGGAGAGGTATGACGAAAAGTAGAATGGTAAGAACTACCACCAAGAGAGAAGAGTAAAGCGGGCAGACTTTCAGGAGCATCTGCTAGAGCACGTGATACAACATTGTGGATGGAGTAAGGTGGGTGGAGCTCCACATCCGGCATACATGACTTTGGTTTGGGAATTCTTAAATTGATACTCTGGAGTCTTCTAATAGGTACAAGACATGGGTGAGGGGCAGGTGGATCCGGTTCAGCCCCGCTATTATTGATCGATACTATAAGTTGACCCGCAAGGAGATAGATCATCTACCTACTGAACAGTAAATGTGGTAGGTGGCACGGTTCTTGTATGGTAGAGAGAATGCTTGGCCATTTGCAATACTCACTTTAAACATGATAAGCTGACTAGGGAGCTGAGAGCTTTACATATTTTCGTTTGTACAAATATCAATCATACAACTCCGCAGACGAGATTTACTGGAGAAAGGTCTCACCTTCTATACTATTTGGCTCGGGGTCAAAAAATGGACTTGGGGATACACATCTTCGAGTTTATTAGAGAGTTGGCAACTTTGGTAGATTCCTATCGCTCTATTATATTTCCATGCCTGATAAGTAGGATCTGTCTAGATGTCGGAGTGCCCTTATTGCCATTTGAGAAAGCCGACTCTCCTGATGCCTTGCTGAACTATAAGAAGATTGAAAATTCAGAGGCCAGGATGCGAGCAAAAGAAAACGGATCACAGCCTGTTCCAGCAGTACAGCCAGATGAGAGAGATCATGATCAGGCACATCTAGCATCACAGCTAGCTCTAGCCGCTTAGTCCAACCTTAGCATGCAGTTCACTCAAATCCAAGTAGCCCTGACGGAGATTAGTAGATCAGTGAACAACATTCAGGATACATTGATAGAGTTGCAACACATACAGAATGACATGCAGCAAGAGCTGCAATGCATGAGTATGTGAGTACGTGGACTGCAGCACGATGATGTCAGAATTAGGTCGAACCAGCGCACTATCACATATGCATATGACAAAGTGAATAGAAGGATGCTGCACTTTGGAAACGAACTCGAGATGATTGACGGGACAATCTCTTGGATATCTAAGGCCATCGACTCTTTACGACTTTTTACTTCAGTTGCACCATCCGATCAGCCAATACCGTCTTCTCCACATTTACCCCTGGGAAGTACCTGATCTTTTCCACCTTTATTTTTGCTTTATTTTGCTATTTCATTAGGGACAATGTAATATTTTAGTTTGGAAGTGTGATAAGTATCATGATACTTATTTTATTATCTTTTATTTGCTTACTATCCGGGTTTGTATAACTGCCATATTTGTATGTTTAATTGCAAAAAAAAAATTTAATATCAAAAATATTTGTCTAGTTATTGTTGAAAGGTTTGTCACCAATGATGATATTTGTTCGAAGTTGAGTACTTTTTAGTCAGAATATTGGCCAACACCTATACTGTGTTCTTACTTGAATATTTATCTATGTTAGATTAGATTAATAGAGCACGTAGCCACTATTAACTTATCACTTATATGGAAACATGACTTGAGTGTATGGGGTTATGTGTTGACATTGTTGACTTACGATTGTTGTGAAAAATCTCGTTCTCAAATCCTTAAACTAGTAACCAGATTGTTTGAGACTAGTTCGGGGTGTTAAAGTTAGTACGTATGTTTGTAGAATTTTGATGGTTTGGATTTTTTGGGTCTCATCTTTGGTTAAATAGGTTCTAGTTAGAGAATCTAAACCGGGCACTAATCACTGTTGAGAATTAAAAAAAAATAAGAGAAAAAGAAAGAATAAGAGAAAAAAGGAAAATTACATCTTGTACTTCTCTTGTAGCTTGTGTGACTCGAGCAATTAAGCCTGTTATAGTATTTTAAAATCTGGTGCCCTATGGTCGTCTGACTTGGGAGTCATCGGTCAAAGCTCGCTACATGAGTCACATAGAAAGCTTACGGAAGAGAAGTCTTTCATACAAGATGTAAAAATGTGTACATTAGTTAAATAACTAAAAAAGAATTATAATTGCTCGGTAAGGATTGCTACATTAGGACCTCAGAGATTAGAGATGAGAATTTAGAAATCACTCACCATCCTAATTCTAGGAATACAAGCTTCAAATTTTTACCACTTTAATTGAAAAAAGTATTGTATTGATCAATAAGAACCAAATTCTCTAGAACACTTCAGAATTGGAAAAAAAAGTATTAGAAATGTGATAATTACAAGATGTGTAAAGAATAAACGACAACAAAGGGTTTGGAGATTATAAAATTATCAACAACACAATATTGGTCATGGTCTAATATAGATGTAAGTTCAATATATGACTAATCACACACTCACTAAATATCGAGCATTGGATAAGTAAAAAAATTATTTGTGGTGTTGTTTAATATCTTTTTAAAAGTGTTACTTTATATTCGAACCTGAAGCATTTGGTAAGAAACTTAACATTGACTCCGTTTATGATGATTCTCTTAGCTTAGTTTAAATTTGTATTTTAGTTTTATTTATGTTCGAGGATGAACAAAGGTTTAGTTTGGGGGTGTTTGATAAGTGTATTTTGTGCATTTATTCGAACTTTAAAACTAAGTTTTTGTCCTGTTATTTTATTGATTTTCTACTTAATTTAGTGTATTATTTTTTCTATTTCAGTTTTGGATCTGTTTATAAGCAAGTTGAGAAGAATGGATGAAAAGAACAATAAATTGAAAGATGTTTCGGAGGTACGATGATCAAATTGCACTAAATTGAAGCTTGAAGAACTACATTGGAGGTTATGAAAAGTTTTGAGGACTAAAGAAGCCAAAATCCAAAATTGGAAGACTAACTTAGGAAAAAATA
This sequence comes from Forsythia suspensa, assembly GCA_023638005.1. Lineage (NCBI taxonomy): Eukaryota > Viridiplantae > Streptophyta > Magnoliopsida > Lamiales > Oleaceae > Forsythia > Forsythia suspensa. The sequence continues at coordinate 18,217,070 of CM042664.1, read as the reverse complement.
AGCTGGGCCATTGCCCAACATCAATTTCACAAAGCATTTTTTTTTTTCACAGTCGAATTTTGTTACCTTTTTGAGTTTGACTCCAATTAGGAAACCTTTTGGAACACGATTTTAATGATTTTTTTTGATCTTTTGGGACACAGTGAGAATGCTAAACCTTTTGGGATACGATTTTAATGATTTTTTTAGATCTTTTGGGACACAATGAGAATGTTAAACCTTTTGGGACACGATTTTAATGATTTTTTTTGGATCTTTTGGGACACAATGAGAATGATATATATATATATATATATATATATATATATATATATATATATATATATATAGTATAAGTGTCTATGGCATGTTTACTATTCACCCTTCAACCAACGCGACGTCGTTTTGATGTAGTATTAGCCTTAATTTTGTCCAATCTCACTTTTCTGTGCTTTACGTTTGTTTAACTTATTAAAAGTGGCTGTCTTTTTTTGACTTTTCTTTGTTTTTTGGGGATTCGTTATTTCTCTACATCTTACTGTTCTTTCGTTTCATTTTCTTTAGTTTATTCAAAATGCTGCAATTGTTGACTTGTTTCTTTCTTCTGGATCCGCCATTTTTTTTTTTTTTAAATCTGTTTTTATTTTTTCCCTACACATGCGCAGCCTTTTTTTACTTTATATTATGTTTTGTTTGTGTCGTCTTTTCTCTTTCATCTCGACATTGGAAATTAATTTTTTCCTTTTACTTGTCGAGTGGCTCGATCATTTTTCCTCCTTGCCATTTCATCATTTGATTATTGTCGAGTCACTCGGCATAGGAGATTTTTATTTTTAGATTTGGTCGAGGTATTGAGTCTGTGGATATTATTATTATTATTATCATTATAATTTTGTATTGATATTAATTGTTACATTTCCTAATTTTTTTCGTTGTTTTTTGCATGTAAGTGATTGAATAACTCAGTTTTTTTTAGTTTCCAATTTTTTTAATCGATTCATCATTTAGGCATTTATATATTTTTTTAACTCTAACATTTAGGATAAGATTTTATATTAAATTATATATGATATAAATTTATTTATTTTTATATGAAATTATGATTATTGATTACATTATATTGTATTTTATCAATTATTATACTATATTTGTTCATAGTTGTTATATTATAGTTTCATGGAATTTTATTTTCTTTTGTTTATTACATTTATATTTATAACTTACAATTTCTTGTGCATTTTCTATGTACGTGCAATGGAAAAATGTTTTTTTTGCACAAATTATATATATTTTTTTATGTGGGCTTTTTCATGACAGAATATCAAAAAACAAATAAAAATCATGCCAAATAAATATTTTTTTTTCTCCAAATTTTTCATGGCAAAATATTGTTTTATTTTTTTTTTTTGGGCTTTTTCATGACAGAATATAAAAAAAGGAAAACTTAATATTATTTTTCCCCCACTTTGCTCACACATAAAATAAAATTTTTTTTTTTTTTTTTTGGACATTTTCATTACAAATTATAAGAATCAAAAATTAAAATCTTTAATTCTTTTTTCTATTTATTCAACTTTGTCGAGTTGCTCGGCAAGGTGGGAAAAATAAACACATTTTACTTATGCCACTTGTCGAGTAACTCGGGAAAGTGGGCAGCATTGGCCAAAACAAATTATTTTTCCCATTCCTTTATTTTGTATTTTTTCCCTACACATGCGCAACTTTTGTTGACTTTATATCTTGTTTTGTTTTTGTCGTCTTTTCTCTTTCCTGTCGAGATTGGGAATAAAATTTTTTTTTTTTACTTCTCGAGTTACTTGAATATTTTTCCTTCTTGCCATTTCATCATTCCATTATTGTCGAGTCACTTGGTATAGGAGATTTTTCTTTTGTTAGATTTCGTCGAGGTATTGAGTATATGGATATTATTATTATTATTATCATTATAATTTTTTATTCATATTAATTGTTATATCTCCTATTTTTTTCATTGTTTTTTGCATGTAAGTGATTGAATAACTCAGTTTTTTCATTTTTCAATTTTTGTAGTTTATTCATAAATTAGGCATCTATAAATTTTTTTTACTATAGCATTTAGGATAAGATTTTGTATTAGATTATATACGATGTAAATTTTTTTATTTTTATATGAAATTATGATTATTGATTACATTATTTTGTATTTTATCAATTATTATACCATATTTCTTAATAATTGTTATATTATAGTTTCATGGATTTTCTTACAAGAAACATTTTTATTATGTTTGTTTGTAGTTATATTATAATATATTATCAATTTATCATAATATTTTTTTTATTTATTCATTATTAACTTATATTTTATTTTCTTTTGTTTATTACATTTATATTTAAAACTTACACTTTTTTATGCTTTCTCTATGTCCGTGCAATGGAAAATTTATTTTTTTTGCAAAAATTATATATATTTTTTTTTAGGTAGGCTTTTTCATGACAGAATATGAAAAAACAAATAAAAAAATATTATCTATTTTCCTACTTCCTCATGGCAAATAAAATTTTTTTTTCCCCCAACTTTTCATGACAAAATATAAAAATCAAAACTTAAAATATTTACATCTTTTTTTTTTTTTTCCCAATTTGCTGAGTTATATTTTCTTTTGTTTTGTTTATTTCAATAATATTTAAAACTTACAATTTTTATATAGGTTTTTAAGGCCGTTAGTACTGATAAGTTATTTTTGGATAAGTTATTTTTTCTCAAAAGTTATATATTATTTTTTTTTTTGGCTTTTGATGACGTAATATAAAAAAGGAAAAAAATCATATTATTTTTTTCCCCACTTTGCTCATACAAAAAATAATTTGTTTGTTTAGTTTTTTTTTTTGGACAGTTTCATTACAAAATATATGAATCAAAAATTAAAATATATTAATATTTTTTCTATGTTTTTCAACTTTGCCGAGTTGCTCGGCAAGGTGAGAAAACTAAATACATTTTATTTATCCCACTTGTCGAGTAACTCGGCAAAGTGGGAAATATTGGACAAAATTTTTTTCCCCTTCCTTTATTTTTGTACAGTTTTAGCAATGCATTTATTTATTTAATTTTTTGGATTTCCACTGTCAGTCCACATCTTTTTCATTTTATAGCAAATTTACCCATGGGTTTTTTATTTTTTTAATATGTTATAGTAAAATATATATTTTATGAATTTATTATATATTATATTAGATCCTTACAATATATGATACTATATGTTTATCAATTATTGTATGTTAGTATAGTTGAATTTTTTTATAGTCATTGTGTTAATTTATTATAATAATTGTAGTCATTGATATTTAAAACTTACAATTTTTTTTATATTTTCTATGGATGTGCAATTGAAAAGTTTTTTTTTTTGTCAAAAATTATATTGTTCTATTTTTTTTTTTTTTTGGGCTTTTTCATGACAGAATATAAAATAAGGAAAACTTAATATTATTTTTCCCCCACTTTGCTCACACACAAAATAAATTATTTGTTTTTTTTTTTTGACATTTTCATTACAAATTATAAGAATCAAAAATTAAAATATTTAATTCTTTTTTCCATTTATTCAACTTTGTCGAGTTGCTCGGCAAGGTGGGAAAACTAAACACATTTTACTTATGCCACTTGTCGAGTAACTTGGGAAAGTGGGCGACATTAACAAAACACATTATTTCTCCCATTCCTTTATTTTGTATTTTTTCCCTACACATGCGCAATTTTTGTTGACTTTATATCTTGTTTTGTTTTTGTCGTCTTTTCTCTTTCCTGTCGAGATTGGAAATAAAAGTTTTTTTTTTTACTTCTGAAGTTACTTGAATAATTTTCCTCCTTGCCATTTCATCATTCCATTATTGTGGAGTCACTCGGTATAGGAGATTTTTGTCTTGTTAGATTTCGTCAAGGTATTGAGTATATGGATATTATTATTATTATTATCATTATAATTTTTTATTCATATTAATTTTTATATCTCCTATTTTTTTCATTGTTTTTTGCATGTAAGTGATTCAATAACTCAGTTTTTTCATTTTTCACTTTTTGTAGTTTATTCATAAATTAGGCATCTATAAATTTTTTTAACTATAGCATTTAGGATAAGATTTTATATTAAATTATATACGATATAAATTTTTTTATTTTTAGATCAAATTATGATTATTGATTACATTATTTTGTATTTTATCAATTCTTATACCATATTTGGACATTTTCATTACAAAATATAAGAATCAGAAATTAAAATATATTAATATTTTTTCTATGTTTTTCAACTTTGCCGAGTTGCTCGGCAAGGTAGGAAAACTAAACACATTTTATTTATCCCACTTGTCGAGTAACTCGGCAAAGTGGGAAATATTGGACAAAAAAAAAATTTTTCCCTTCCTTTATTTTTGTATATTTTTAGCAATGCATTTATTTATTTAATTTTTTGGATTTCCACTGTCAGTCCACATCTTTTTCATTTTATAGCAAATTTACCCATGGGTTTTGTATTTTTTTAATATGTTATAGTAAGATATATATTTTATGAATTTATTATATATTATATTAGATCCTTACAATATATGATACTATATTTTTATCAATTATTGTATGTTAGTATAGTTGAATTTTTTTATAGTAATTGTGTTAATTTATTATAATAATTGTAGTCATTATATGATTTCATTGTTTTTCATTTACAATTTTATCCCTTCTCACTTTCGTCGAGGTATTGAGTATTTGGATATTATTATTATTATTATCATTATAATTTTTTATGTATATTAATTATTAAATTTCCTATTTTTGCTTTTTTTTTTTTTGCATGTAAGTGATTCAATAACTTACAATTTTCAACTTTCAATTTTTGTGCTTGATTCATAAATTACGCATGTATATATATTTTTTATTCTAACATTTATGATAATATTTTATATTAAATTATATATCATATAAAATTTCTTGATATAATATGAAAATATGATTAGGTAGACTTTTTCATGACATAATATGAAAAAACAAATAAAAATTATTATATTTTTCCTCACCTTTTTCATGCAAAATTTTTTTTGCTTTTTTCGACTTTTTCATGACAAAATATAATAATGAAAAATTAACATATTTAAATATTTTTTTCGTTTTTTCCCAATTTGTTCGATTATAATTTTTTTTTCCTTTATTTCAATTGTATTTAAAACTTATAATTTTGTATAGATTTTGTATTTATGTGCAAATTTGAAAAAATATTTTTATCTCAAAAATTATGTTTCTTTTTTTTTTTTTTTTTTAGTTGGACTTTTTAATGACAAATTATAAAAAAAAAAAAAATTAATAATATCTTTTCCTCACTTTGCTCATGCAAAAAAAAAAAAAAGTTTTTTTTGTGTTTTTTTTTACCTTTGTTGTCCGTTTTCATGACAAAATATAACAATGAAAAAATAAATTATTTAAATAATTTTTTCATTTTTTTGTCTACTTTGCCGAAGTTACTTGGCAATGTGGGAAAATTAAACACCTTCTATTTATCCCACTTGCTTTGAGTAACTCGACACAACGGGAAGAATTGAAATGAATAAAAAAATGTCTTTTCCTTTTTCTTTGTTTTTGTGGGAAAATTTTTTTATGGGGTTTTAGGAATTTATTTATTTATTTTTCATTTCTAATTTTAGTCCACATCCTTTTGATGTTATAGCAAATGTACCCATGGTCTTTTTTTTTTTTTTTTGAATATGTTATAGTAAAATATATATTTTTTTGAAATTATTATATGTTTTATTAGATCCGTATAATATATGATACTATATTTTTCTTTATATTAATTCTTACGTTGGAAAATTTAATTTTCCTTATATAATTTATTGTTCAATTTGACATTGTCAATAATGATTTTTTTGAGATTCTTCATAAAGTAAAGATTTTATGATTAGATTTTGAGTTTGAATTTTTTTAGTCGATTGATAAATTAGGGATCTATATAAAAAAATTTTACGCTACCATTTATGATAAGATTTTACATTAAATTATATATGATATAAATTTATTTTTCATTATATGAAATTATGATTATTGATTACATTATATTAGATTTTATGAACTATTATAATATATTTGTTAATAATTGTTATATTATAATTATGTTTGGTAATTATATTATAATTATTTTAAAATATATTATCAATTTGTTATATATTATATTAAATCCTTACAGTATATGATATTAAATTTTTGTTAGTTATTTTATCTTGGTGTAGTTAATTTTTTGTTTTATCATTATTTTAATTTTTTATGATAAATGTAGTCCTCATATAATTTCTTATATAATTATGCGCTTTCATTATTGTTAATAATGATTGTAAACTTTACTATTGATTTTGTCTGTTTATGTAATTTGTTCTGTCGGTTAACTCGACAAATTCAAACGTACTTCCTCGATCTGCTCGACTAATTATCTGTCAATTTTCCTACCTAAATTCTTGCCTCCGTTGGATTTTGCATTTTTGTTGTATAATTTTATTTTACATGCCAGCCGCAATGTTTGACTTCAAAATTTGTCTATTATATCTGGAATTCATTCTGTAAAAGATGCATACATTTTTATATTAGTACGTGTTTTCAAGTTACGAGGTAATTAGGGCAAATGATTCAACTTTATATGTTATTAATAATAAGTAAAAAGATAAGTAAATTAAAATTAGTTGTTGATTCCCAACTAAAATATTTATATAAACTCAGTGATTGGGTTTAACAATTAATATGAGTAATAAGCATTACAAATTCGGTTAAAAGGATTAAATGGTACACAAGGAACCTTTTCAAAAATTAAACACTTAGACGTTATTAATAATGTTATTATTAATAACATTAATTTTATATGTTATTAATAATAAGTAAAAAGATAAGGATAAACATAGTGTACTCATTTACAAAATAAAAGTTAATTGTTTTTTTTTTGTTTTTCCCATTTCTTTATCCTTATCTTTTTACTTATTATTAATAACATATAAAATTATATGCACACGAATACTATTCACGTCTTGGAACTAAACGGCGTTGTTTTGGAAGTATGATTTTATCTTTTTCTTTTCTTTGATTTGTACGAGACATATATACACAATCTTTGCTTCTTTTCTATTTTTGTTTCTTCTGAGTCTTACTCTTTTATTTGAACTCTTATCAAACCCTATAGAGCTTTAGTTAGTTATTTTTGGTTTCATGATCTATTTTTGTTGAAATGAGTCCTAATTTTGTTGAATTTCTCTTATTATCACTTTGAATCATTGTAGCTTGTTTCATGTATTTCAAATTATAATTCTCATCTCCTTCACAACTTTGTTGAGTTTGAACGTAGATTGCGTAAGTTCAAATCCATTTTATTGGTTTGATCATTTCTTTATTCGTTGTTATACATCAAGCTGACAACTTAAATTTACAGGTTTGTAATTTTTTACTGCTGGAAATTTGAAGTTCTTTGTTATTTGTGTTGTTTGTTTATTCTTTCATTATATCTTTATTAACAAGCTTTGTTTTTTAGTATTATATATTTATAGGCTATACTTCAACATAAGATTTTAAATCACTGTTGAAGATTTTAGATCAATAGTAATTTATTCCCTTTTTGTCATTCCATCTATGCACTAATCTTATTTTTATTTGTGTTCATAATGTTTATATTATATCTGTAATTTTTTATACATTGAATTAGACTTATTTTTATATTTGTTTTATGAAAAAATATATTAGATGACAGGCGAAAAAATTGTTGACTCAAATAAAGAACAACAAAACAAGAAAAGGAGACAGACATATGCTGAGCATATGCATTATAAATCTAACAAGAAGATTCAAAAAACAAGGATTCAGTTACTTGAAGATATTCAATCCAATGATGTCAATTCAATAGATAGTTCACAATTACTTGGTGAGCAAATTATATTTTTTGTTATTGTTTGACTTATTATGCACATATTGTTTGGATTTATTTATTTATGTTGTTTTTATTTGTCATATTTTTTGTAGCTGGAAAATTGAATGAAGATGGTCATGGAATTTCCTTTGTTGGCTCTAACAATTTAGAAGATTCTAGCGTAGAAAGCGATATTTATTATGAAGAACATGAAAATCAAAATCATGAATTCCAATTAACTCCTTGTATTTCGAATATTACTATGAGATATGTACCCACAAAAAGTTATGTATTACGTACTCCAACAAATTGTATTCATTGTCTTGCAAAAAGTTTGAGAAAGAAAGTAAAGGTTTTTGTTGTTCGATGGAAAAATCAAATTGCATATCAACTGCTCACCTTCTATTTTATATGATTTATATACTTCAAGTTCGGATGAAGCATTAGATTTTAAAAATAATGTACGAAATTATAATAACCATTTTGCTTTTACCTCTTTTGGAGTGAAGTTTGATAAAGATTTATCTAAATCTACTAACTATAAAGGTATTTACACTTTTAGAGTTCAAGGACAAGTATACCATTACATAAATCCAATTCTAAATATTGATAGTAATCCATCATATTTACAGCTTATACTTTTATGATACGATAATGAAATACAAAATAGATTAAATACATCTAACAATTTCTCATCATCTTTACTACACATATTAGTGAATCTATTAAAGATTAATCCATATTCTAGATTTTTTCGTTCCCTAAGCGATATTGAAAGTCTTCAAACTTGCAAAATTCATATAAGATGTGATGCTGGTCTTGATCAAAGAGTGTATAATGCACCTTCAGATCTCAAGTTGCTTGCGGTTTGGGTTGATGAGGACCCATCTGCAGATATAAGATATATCGTGATATATCAATTTATTGTCACTCTAATCATTCACATAGAATACATTACTATTATGGATGTTATGATCCCCTACAATATCCATTATTATTTCCCTTTGGTGAGACTGGTTGGCATGAAGGTATTGAAAAGGCAAAAAATAGTACAGTTAATATTCATAGTAGAATGACAATTTCGCTTTCTCCGAAAACATTAGTTGTGCAGCTGATGTAATAGAGAAAGAAAAAAGAGGTAGTGATTGCCATTATGTTTGTTCACTTAAATTTATTAAATCTTATATTTTTTTTTATTAAATTTATTTGTATTTTTTTCTTGTGCAGTTTTGAAGAAGAATAAAAAAGGTTTACAAGTTTCTTGTCGTGAATATTATTGCTTCAAATTACAGGTACGTGATACACAAAACAATGTTTTGCTCCATCACCGGTAGACTTCTACAAAGAATATGTAGTAGATATGTATGTTAAACTTGAAACAAGTCGATTAGATTATTTTCGTCAAAATCAAAGTGAAATCCGTCTTTGAATTATATCAAGGAGTTGTTGATAGTGTAGAAAATGGTCAAAATAGAGGTGCACAAATTGGTCGCCGATTATTTTACCTTCTTCTTTTGTTGGGGTCCTAGAGATATGAAAAAAAATATATATGGACGCCATGGCATTAGTACAAAAATTTGGTAAACTGATTTATTTTTAACATTGACATGTAACCCTAATTGGGTAGAAATAAAGCAAGAATTAAGGCATAATGATATAGGACAAAATAGACCTGATTTAACTGCTAGAATATTCAAAGCTAAATTAGAAGAACTTAAAGTTGATCTATTTAAGCACCAAATTTTTGGGCCTATTGCTGCATATATTTATGTTGTAGAATTCCAAAAACGAGGACTTCCACATGCTCATTTCTTACTAATCTTACAAAGTTGTGCAAAAATTAATAATATTGATAGAGTTGATTCTATTGTATCATGTGAAATTCCAGATAAATTAAAACATCCGCATCTTCATTCTATTGTTGTTAAACATATGATGCATGGTCCATGTGGTCATTTGAATCCTCATAATGTTTGTATGGATAGAATAGGTCATTGTAAGAATAAATACCCAAAGGAATATATTTCAAATACTTATATTGGCCATAATTCTTATCCAACCTATAGACGATTAAATGATAGACGATCATTTATGATTCGAGGACATTTATTAGACAATAGATGGGTTGTACCTTACAATCCATATTTATGTGCGAAGTTTGATTGCCATATTAATGTGGAAATATGTTCGACAGTTAAAGCTGTTAAATACCTCTATAAATATGTGTACAAAGGCTATGATCGTGTGAGTTTTTCAATCTCTAATACTAATAATGAAAATCCTATTGATGAAATTGAGATATACCAAAATGGACGTTGGATTTCTCCACCTGAAGCAATGTGGAGAATATATGGATTTGTTTTGTATGAAATGTCTCCCTCAGTTATCTCATTACAACTACATCTTGAAAATAACCATTTGATTACATATAGAGACTATGAAAATTTAGAAACAGTAATTAGTAATGAATCTAGACAACGCACAATGTTAACTGAATTTTTTCATATGAATCTTTCAAATGAATTTGCAAGAACATTATTGTATAAAGATTTTCCAAAGTTTTTTGTATGGGACGGCCAAGGAAAAATATGGTGTCGAAGGAAAAAAGGAAATGTTATTGGTAGAATAGTTACATCTACTATAACTGAAGGAGAAAGATATTATTTACGTATCGTATTAAATCATGTTAAAGGAGCAACATCATTTGAAAATTTAAAAATAGTTCATGGTGTTTATTTGTCGTCTTTTCGTGAAACAGCTATAGCACTTGGTTTATTACAAGACAATAATTATTGTGAGCTTTGTTTAGATGAAGCTATTAGTTATCAAATGCCTTCTTCTCTTCGTAGATTATTTGCTACAATACTCATTCTATGTTCTCCTAATAATCCAGATGTTTTATGGAAAAAATTTCGCCTATTTTTATGTGAAGATTATTTATCTAATGGTATATCTATTGCAAATGCAGAAATGAAAGCATTACATGAAATGAATTCTATATTAGAAGCAAATAATAAAAATATAAATGATTACTATCTTGTACCTTTTCAAATATATATGGAACAAGAAGACATATTAGCTAAGATTATTAATGAAGAATTAAACAATGTTATTTATACTGACAGTACTATGTATCCAAATAACTTAAATGAATATCAAAAAATTGCCTATGACAAAATTCTTACAGATGTATATAGTAACACAGGTCGTATGTATTTTATAGATGGACCTGGTGGAACTGGTAAAACTTATTTATATAAAGCTTTGCTTAGCACAATTCGATCTAAAAATCTTATAGGTTTGGCAACAGCTTCCTCAGGTGTTGCAAATTTATTACAGTGTGGATGAAACAAAGACATTCAAGGTTTAAGATACCACTTGAAATAAACCACAATATGACATGTTCTGTTAGCAAGCAGTCTGCTCTAGCAAGCTTTTTTAGATTGACAAATTTGATTATTTGGGATGAAGCAATCGATGGTTCATCGTTATGCAATAGAGGTCATGGATAGAATGCTAAGAGATGTTAATGATTCTATATTGCCTTTTGGAGGGAAAGTTGTTGTTTTAGGAGGTGATTTTCGACAAGTTTTGCCAGTAGTTCAAAAAGGAAATAAAGAGGCAATCATTGGATCAAGTTTAGTCTATTCATACTTATGGCCGAATTTTATACAGTTACAATTGATACAAAATATGAGAGCTCAATTTGACCCATATTTTTCTAAGTTATTGCTTGATATAGGCAATGGAATTCAACCTAAGCATCACTGTAATATGATTACATTACCAGATGAAATAGTTATACCATTTGATACCAAAATAGTTTCTATAAAAGAATTGATCCGAAATGTTTACCCAAACTTACAAAATTATAGCAATGAATTAGATAAGATGGTTAATCGAGTTATTTTAACTCCTACAAATAATGCTGTTGATGAAATAAATAATATTATACTTAATGAAATTGCTGGTGAAAATGTTACATATTATAGCTTTGACGAAACACTAGAAAAAAATGAACAAATTATTCATGAAGATTTTCTTAATACATTGACTCCAAATGGTATTCCGCCTCATGAACTTGTATTAAAAGAAAATTGTCCTATTATGTTATTGAGAAATATTAGTCCATCTGAAGGATTATGTAATGGCACTAGATTAATTTGTCGTGCATTTGAGCGTAATGTTATTCATGCCGAAATATCTCGTTGGAGAATGGCGTGGGAAAAAGTTTTTTGCCTAGAATTCCATTTATTCCACTTGAAAGTGATAAGAGTACATTCCCTTTAAAAGAACGCAGCTTCAATTCGTCCTTGTTTTGCAATGACAATAAATAAAGCTCAAGGTCAAACACTAGATTATGTTGGATTATATCTTCCTCGAACTCAGTATTTTCTCATGGTCAACTTTATGTTGCGTTATCTAGAGCAAAAACAAGTAAATGTATTAGAGCATTAATTATACCAAATGATAAACTCAAAAATCATTTTAGCTGTACGAAGAATGTAGTTTATACAGAAATATTATCAGTTGTGCATTCATAGTGTTTTAATTATTATTGTGTATTTTTTTTTTCATTACAGGGTTTGTACTTTGTAAACAATAAATAAAGCTGTATTCTTGAAATATATTCTATGTGTTATTTCAAGAACACTTCTATAAAGCTTTGAAATGAATGATATTGCAGTGAATATTCTTGAAGTATATTCCATGAGTTCTTTGTACAACACTTCTATAAAGCTTTGAGGCGAATAATATTGTAGTTCATAAATAGTCAATATATTCTTACATGAAATTTTTTCATAATTATATGTTCTTTTATTTTGTAAATATTGTACTACAAATATTCAAAGATTCAATATTATAAATTTATACTCCATTTACCATTTAACGAGTTTATCTAGAAATGTTAGAAATTAATTACCTTTTAACATTATAAATTTTTCCTTATATATGATATGATTTTTTTTCCTTCTATATTTAAATAAACATGGATCAATACCTGTAACTAAAAAAAATCCAACTATACTTTATTTCTTAATTCTATGAAATTGACACAAATTTATACAATAAACTGTAGATTACTACGTAGTCTACTCCTACATTTAATCATATCTAAGACAAGTACAAATTTATATCATAAATGTACAAATATCTTTTTATTATACACATGTCAATCTGATCTTTAATCTATTCATCCTCACCATACACGTATCAAAAATCTATATACATAAACATATATAAATATCTTTGAATCGTGCCTCACCTCGTTATTCTCACTTCGGGTTTCAAATTCCTCATCCCCAATTGCATCATAGCTTTCCACGTAGCAATTAATAAATGCTACCCCCATCTTGTCTAAAGATATGCAGTCTTTAATAAATGCTGGGCCCCATCCCTTCTCCAATAATTTCAAACAAGTACTATCCATTCTTTTATGTTTTAAACAATATAATCCCTATTTTTTCTTTTATTTCCCATATCATTCCCATTTTCCTATTTATAGACACAAAAAAGTTCCCACACCACTCTTTCTCACGCATCTAACAATTCTTAGCAAATTTGACCTTTGAATTAACTCCATTAAAATAATAAAAAAATTTACATTATAAACATTATAATTGGACCCTTCAACTTTTTTAAATTATACATATATCCTAAATTAGTTTTTTTTTTTTTTAGTTACTATAGAATAATTTTTTATACTTTGGTATACCCAAAAATTATTATTATAAAACCTACTATATTATAGTTTTCCTTACCTATTGTTTTATTATAGTTTCATCTATTCATTTCATAACCTTCAATACTTTACTCTTTCAGCTTAGAAAATAATAGATTCAAATCTACTCAACTCTCATATATACTTGAACTTTCATCACCAATTTTTTTCTGCTTTTGTAGTACTTATTTGCTTTTTTTGTAAATTACTAGGTAAAGCAAATTTCCTATTCACAATTTAACCATGAGGTTTTAATCTACTTACTTTTTTTTTATTATTTTTTAGCTAATATTTTGTTCATTTTTATACAAAATTATTTATATGTAATAACTAATTATGTTTATTAAAATCTTCATAAAAATTTTTAACTCAACAATTGATTTTTGGTATTATATTATTTTACATAATATACATTATAATAATAACATTTAAATTATTTCAATTTCATAACTTTGCCTATACTATAATTTAACATAAGAGTGCAGGTGCTAACCTAAAATTTTTGAGTGTTTATATTAATATTTTGACTTGTTAAAATCTATTATTAGTATGGTCATTACTTTTCTTAGTTACTTGGGACTGAGTAAGATAGAACAAGGAGAAGTGCGAATGAGTTCTTAGGGTATCATTATTGGGACCCACATCATTTATTAATTACTGCGTGACAAGTCACACATCAATCCGGACAGAGGAGTTACACTCCCATTGGGTAAACATATCCTTAGTCTTGGCATAATAGATACCATATAAATCTATAGATAAAAGATTTGGATCTCATCACGGGGTCCAGAAAAGTTTCCTGGTCTGGCAACAAAAATCCACCATGCAAACAAATATAGTTATCCCCACCCTCACCCCCACTCCACTTCATTTATTTATATTTTAAACCTCCTTTCTTAACTTATTTATCTCCCATACCCTTATTTATTTATACCTTCAATCCCATTCTTCAACTTATTTATCCCTCATCCTCTTATTTATTTATACTTTAAACCCCCTTCTTCAACCTATTTATACTTTAATCTATTTATTTACAACTATATTTATATCCATATTATTAATATAATGAAATTTATTAAATTTAAAATATATTTTTTTTCTTATATTCATCATATTTGTTTATAAATAGTAATGTATACTAATTTTCATTAGAGTATATATTATTTTTATCATACAATAAATAATATAGTTAACATTAATTTTATTATTGAGTAAAAAAGGAGAGCTGCGGGACATAAATTTATTTCAAACTTTTTATGTACGAGTGGGTTCATTTATTTGCACTTAAGGGGACGAATGCAAATTTAGACTTTTGATTTAAGTGGGGGGGTTTGTTTTTTGCGGCTGGAGTGGGGGCCATAAAGTAAAGGAAATTTTTTTTTATTGTTTGGGTGCATGAATAACATGCAGCCAAACGAGAAAACTCTCTGGACCCCGTCACGAGGTCCAGATGTTTTCTCTAACTCTATATATATACATTAGTTCTGATTACAAATGAAACACAACAAACATTCTATCTTCATATCTATTGTCAAGTCTTTAATTCTCAATATCCTTATACTCCTCTTTGAGCTTTGAACTGCAAGTCCGTACTATATTTACACACATACTCCTACAATTCATTATTAGTCTAAATATTATTTCATTTTGATAACCTATTTATACTCTTTCATTTATATTTGATATTTTGTGCAGGATCAAACAATGGAAAAACAATACAAATTAATACCAAATATCGCTCCAAATGATACAAATTGGACTTCAAAAATTATTGTCGTGGAAAAATCATTTCTCGAAATTAACGAAGTTCGACAAAATACCGTAATATGGTATTTATGGATCCTCGTGTATATTATTTGAATCTATTATTTATGTTTATTCATTTTTTAATTTTAGCCCCATAAAATATTTACAAGTTTTCATTTTCCTCTAATATGTTATAACTTTCAATTCCCTTTGTTCACATTCAAAATTAATATGTAGCCAAAATTATATACATGCTTTTACAAAATATCTAATTCAATGCATCGATTATACGTAAAAATAAAGTCCATGCAACTATCTATGATGCAAACATCTCAAAGATATGAAGACAAGTTATTACTTGGCAAAACATATCTTGTCTCAAATGCAAATGTCAAATTTACAAAGCTTGAGTATCAAGCTTCTATGGGCAACATACAGATGGATTTATATCCGGTCGAACAAAAGTTGAGGAAGTCAATGAAGATCACAGTGATTTGATAGCTTCTACATACAATTTTGTTCCTTTCAACAAATTGGAACCTTACATGGACTCAAATTCTGATATAAGTATTTGTTCCTATTTTATTAAAAAAGAATTTTTCCGCTTTTTGTGCATCTAAATTATTATATTTACACATTTACATGTTCATCTTATCCATTATATTCATAACACATTTGATTTGTCGTAATTTGTTATTCTTATTCTTTAGGTATTATTTGAGTTGCAATTGATGTGAAACCTAAAAGGCTGGTTCAAACTAGGTTTGAAACGCAAACGTGTATTCAAGATATAGTTCTCATCGACACAAGGTTTATATATATATAACTATATTATTTTCAATTATAAATATATATTCCAATAATTTCAATATTATTAACAAAATTCATATACCACTTTCTCATATATTTTATGTGTTTCTATACTAGCTTTAACACTGTGTTGCTAACGATGTGGGATAATTTTGTGGAGAAAGAATGCCGTTACATTGCTGGATAATTTAAGCCGAAACAAATCATCATTGGAAACCATCTAAAAGTAACATCTTTTAGTGGTAATATTTTTTCAATAATTTTATGATTGATCCATGGGATATTACAACATTTATAAACAATCTTACTTCTTCCAATAAATATATCTATATATTTATTTCATGCATGTGCCTTTCCATTTCAACCAAGGCCAACAAAGATCTTCTCCTTCAATGCCCATTTACAACAAGTGGTTGAGCTAACATCTTGGTAACAATTTATTTGTTCATTATCTTTTATTCAAACTTTATCTCATATATATATATATATATATATACATGTGTATAAATTGCTAATATTTTACACATTATGCAAGGGTCGAAACAAATTCGACAAGTTAGATGAGATGATCTTGACAAAGATATATCCATCCTCAAAGAACAAAGAATATTTCAACCCCGCATATGAACAATATCACGAGATTCAACAAATTTCAAATTTGTTATCCGGAGTAAGGCTCATTTTAATTAAAATAGTATGTAGACAAATGCATTTAATTATTCTATAATATTTATACAATTTCTCTTCAAAAATAGTGACGAGGATGTGGATATTTCGGGTTTATGCACGCATACGTGAGAGTATTTAAGCAAGCCTTTTGGTATATGTCTTGCAATACTTGCAACAAAATATCAAGTTCCGATTTCAATGAAACATACGAATGTGTCTTCTCGCAAATTTTCTCATGCGAACAGCGGTACCAAGGTATAATATTTTTTACAAATTATTTGTTATTAACAATTATTCACACATGCAACACTTTTAATATATTTGATGTATTAGGGCACGTGTATATGTGGAACTTGAGGACTCCACAGGCTCATTCTCTGGAACTATGATTGGGAATCCAGCGGAAAAATTCTTACAATACACAGGCAAACAATTAATGGATAGTGGATCACAAGTGTTGGAAAAGATTAGAATCACATTAGAGGAAGAACATTTCTTTTATATTAAAGGAATGAAGAAAAATGCCTTTGACGATGAATACAAGTATGACATTATCTTCTTCAATGAACCACCTCTTTCGACTTCAACCACATCTATAAGTACAAGATCAAGGATTAACAAAAGGAAAGATATAGCGTATACCACTGACACACAAATGCCTCTTCAAGGGCAAACATTTCCAGTGCGCAAAAAACGACTTAGTTTCCTTTCTTCACCGTGTCTCAAATCAAGAAGAGAAAACTTGAAGAACATCCAATGTCATCTCGAGAATGAAGTCAATCCAGAAAAATTGTCTGCGCCAAAGACAGAGAGATATACACGAGTTTCGAAAGACAAAGACACACTTTAAAAACTAATGATATGCTTTTATGCATTGCCACCTTTTTCCATTTGTTTTGAATGGATATTAGGTTTTTTTTGTAATAGTTGAAGGGTTTTCTCGTTTGTACATATAAGCCTTTTTAAATGCAATGCAGTTATATAAATTATATTTAATAAATCTATATCTTTTATATTTTTATATAGTTTTATTTTTACTATTACCTTTATATTATTGAATATATATACTTATTAATAATAATCAACAGAATAGAAAATCTTTTCTTTTTGCTCTAAATAAATATATCATATATTTTTCTTATAATAACAAATATATCCATACAGAATAATAAACATAGGCACTAAAAATTATAAATATACAGAATATATTAAAGAATTATATTAAATTCTTAGAATATAACTTTTAAATAAATACACCTTTTTTCCCATACTTTGCAATTTGTATTGCACTATTAAATTATTATAATAAATTTATCAATATAATCAGTTTATTATAACAAATTGATATTAAATAAATTTTATTCTAAATTATTATAAAATTTAGTACATATCTATTTATAAATTTTTTTCGTAAATATTAATATCAATTTTGTTATAAATAATATTATAATTACTAATTATAAATACATAATGATTTTCATAACATCATTTGATATAATCATTCTAATAAATAAAATTACTTTTTACAACACATTATTATTCCACTATGTATTACTATTTTATAAAATCAGATATAATATACCATAAAATTTTAAAATAATATATAATTATTTTATATGATAGTTCTCTTATTCTAACATATTATATTAAATCATAGAATATAAACAAGTACTTATATAAAATTACTCATCTACCTACATTATAAAGTAACTCAATAAACTAAATAATTCCCTTTATGACTTCCTATCGTTTTATTAGTCGAGCAACTTGACAAACTAAGATTTGAGTTTTTTTAGTTGCTCCAGTAAATAATGATTTATATATTTTCCAAAAAATAATATTATATTTTTTATACAAAATTTATATTAAACTATTTATTATTTCTTTGTAATCTGTCATCGTATCCTTTAAGCAACACATACATCCAAATTTTCGGTTTGTCGAGTTATCTAATAAATTAGGCAAATAAATCAATGTTCTTAATCTATCATTTATTAAAACATAGTACAACAAAATATATATTATATTAATTGCTAAAATAAAACAATATATAATACATAGCATTCGTTCATTACAATATATATTTTATTTGACTATGTTCTAATAATTGATGAATGAAATACAATTATGTGTATGCTTCATTTATCGTGTAAGTTACCAAATTCAAATTTTTATTGACGAGTTTCTCAAATAACAAAGATTACAACATAAAAAAATTTAAAAAAAATAGTTAATCTATTAAATAATTTACATAAATAAAAATGAAGATAATGAAACATGTCTGTTTCATTACTTTGTCAAGTAACTTCAGGAACTCGATTTTGAGCTTGTCATGTTACAGGATATAATGAATAATGAGTTACGTTCCATGACTAATATTTCATATTCTATAACTTCATATAATATATTATAATAAAATAGCTATCATATAAAATAATTATATATTATTTTTAATTAAGATAATATATTATATTTGATTTTTTCAAAAATAAAAACATATTGTAGTAAAAATGTGTTATAATATTTATTTTTATTTATTAGACGTATTCTAATATTCTTTATAACAAAATTTATATTCATATTTATGAAAAAACTTATAAATAAATATGTAGTACATTTTATAATAAAATATCAATAAATTTATTTCATATAAATTTGTTATAATAAATTGATTATAATTACTAAATTATTATAATAATGTAGTAATTAATTAATAATATATTAATACAAAATTAATTTTATTATGTATTGCATCATATAAATTAAAAAGGAAAAGGAAATAATGAAAATTTTAACTTTCATTGGTTTGTCTAGCAACTCAATTCTCATTCTGCCAACTTACTTAAGCTATAGAATAGATTTATTTTGTATCACATTTCTGCATCGAGTAACTCGACAAACGTGCTTTTCGGTTTGTCAAGTTACTCGAGTAATTTCAAGAATGCATCTTTTGCACTTGTTAGTTTACTTTTTTTATTTACATTATGTAATACACTTAATATTTTTTCATTTTTTTATTTTTTTATTTTGTCATGTTATTTTTTAACCAACTCGTGAATCTCAATTTTCGATTTGTCGACTTACAAAATAAATTAATCATTATAAAACAAAACATAACATATTGTATTAATACTTATAATAACAACCATAGAAAATTATATTCAATAATTTGAAAAATTAAATATTTCTAGACAAATAGTATATTGCTACACAATTAATTTTATTATAATGTGTTATATTAATTGCTAAAATATAATAATATTGAATATAATATATTGCACTAATTGATTATGATATATATTAAATTTATGATAACAAAGTTATTATATAAAATTTTCATATATTATTTAAAATGATTATAATATATTATATCTTGTTTTATGAAATATAAAACACAGTGGAATAAAATTGTGTTGTAATAACTATTTTTAAATATTTCAATAATTATATGAAATTCTATTATGGAAATCATTTTTCCTTTATAATTATTAATTATAGTATCATTTAAGACAAAATTTATATTAATATTTATGACCAAAAATTTTAGATAAATACGTAATAAATTTTATAATAATTTGTAATAAATTTTATTTAGTACCAATTTATTATAATAAAGTGCATTTCAATTAGTAAATCATTATAATAATGTAGTAGTTGATTCATAATATATTACTACACATTCAATTTTATCATGTTTTATATTTGTGATCATAATTTTTTTTTATAATATGTTACAGTAATTATGAAACTAAAATAAAATATATTATGTTGTATTAATTATATATCTTATTTTACTATATTTGAATACACGAATTTATATAAGAATTGATTAATAATACATAACTACAGAATTGCTTTTTTTTTTTTATAAATTTATTATAACAATCTTTAGTTATAATATGTTATACTAATTGGTAAAATAAAATAAAATAAAATTAATAACACCACTAAATAAAAATAAAGAATTATTTCAATGTATTACATTATTTAAATAAAGAACGAAACAAAATAATCAAAATTTTTACTTACGTTTGTTTGTCGAGTAACTTGATTTTCACTTTATCGAGCTGCTTAAGGTATTGAATAGATTCATTTCATGTTACATTTTTAATCGAGTAACTTGACAAACTTGATCTTGGGTTTATCGAGTTACTCGACTAACTTGAACAATGGAATACACTGAATAATGAGTTACGTTGCATGAATAATATTTTATATCCTATAACTTTATATCATATATTATAATAAAATAGCTATCATGTAAAATAATTATATATTATTTTAAGTTGAGATGATATATTATATTTTATTTTTTGCAAAATAAAAACACAGTGTAGTAAAAATGTGTTATAATATTTATTTTTGTTTATTAGACTTATTGTAATATTCTTTTTAACAAAATTTATATTCATATTTATGAAAAAACTTCTAAATAAATGTGTAGTACATTTTATAATAATTTATAAAAACATTTATTTCATATAAATTTGTTATAAAAATTGATTATAATTACTAAATTATTATAATAATGTAGTAATTAATTAATAATATATTAATACAAAATTAATTTTATTATGTATTGCATCATATAAATTAAAAAAGAAAAGAAAATAATAAACATTTTAAGTTTCTTTCGTTTGTCCAATTAACTCATAGGAACTCGATTTTCATTCTGTAAAGTTACTTCAACTATAAAAAGATTTATTTTGTATCATTTTTTATTTATCGAGTAACTCGACAAACGTGTTTTTTTAGTTTGTCGAGTTACTCTAGTAATTTCAACAATGCATCTTTTGTATTTGTTACTTTACTTTTTTTTATTTATATTATGTAATACACTTAATATTTTTTTATTTTTTAATTTTGTCATGTTATTTTTAAACCAACTCGTGAATCTCAAATAGCTATCATATAAAATAATTTTATATTATTTTAAATTGAGATAATATGTTATATTTGATTTTTTGAAAAATAAAAACACGGTGTAGTAAAAATGTGTTATAATATTTATTTTTATTTATTAGACTTATTGTAATATTCTTTATAGCAAAATTTGTATTCATATTTATGAAAAAACTTATAAATAAATATGTATTACATTTTATAATAATTTATAAAACATTTATTTCATATAAAATTCTTATAATAAATTCATTATAATTACTAAATTATTATAATAATGCAATAATTAATTAATAATATATTGATACAAAAATCTTTTATTATACTATAAATTTATTATAGTTATTTTTTATATATATCTTATAGTACTTGCTAAAATAAAAAAATTATTAATATATTGTATTAATGCATTATGATATATATTAAATTTATATTATATATATTCTTTTTTGACTATATTCTAATAAATGATAGGCTAAATAACATTTTTTATATACTTTATTTACCAAGTTACTTGATATATCCAAATTTGAGCCTCACGAGGTTCTTCAAAAATAATACCACTAAATAACAATGAAGAATTATTTAAAGTTACTAAATAATTTAAATAATAAAGCGACACAAAGATAATGAAAATGTTAAATTTCATTCATTCATCGAAGAACTCAACCAACTCGATTTTCGGTTTATCGAGTTGCTTCAAATTTTGAATAGATTGATTTCGTGTGACAATTTTAATCGAGTAACTCGACAAACATGATTTTTGGTTTGTCGAGTTACTAAATAACTTCAACAATGCATATTTTTATTTTTTTTTTTTTACTTTTTGTATTTAAAATATGTACTCCACTTAAATTTTTTTTTTTTAAAGTTTTTTCTTATTTTTTTGACCAACTCATGAATCTCAAAATTGGATATGTTAAGTTCCTACATAAACTAATCATAATTAAATTCATTATTATAACAAATTTTTACTATAATTTATTTTCATAATTCGAATGAAATCTATTTAATATGAAATTTTATAATAAATTTATGTTAAACACTACATTATTATAATAATATAATAATTGATTAATAATATATTACTATAGAATTTATTTTATTTTCCTATAAATTTATTATAACAATTTTAAGTTATAATATGTTATACTAATTGGTAAAAACAAATAAAATGAAATAAAATATATTCTATTACTTGATAATGATGTATATTAAATTTATATGATATATATTCTATTTTACTATATTCTAATAAGTGAAACTTTATATTAATACAAATTTTTTTTTATTATACTATAAAATTATTATAATCTTTTTTTTATAATATGTTATAGTAATTGCTAAAATAAAAAAATTATTAGTATATTATATTAATGCATTATGATATGTATTAAATTTATATTATATATATTCTTTTTCACTATATTCTAATAAATGATAGGCTAAATAAAATTTTTTATATACTTTATTTATCAAGTTACTCGACATATCCAAATTTGAGCCTCACGGGATTCTTGAAAAAGAATACCACAAAATAACAATGAAGAATTATTTAAATGTATTAAATGATTTAAATAATAAAGCGACACAAGATAATGAAAATGTTAAATTTCATTCATTCATCGATTAACTCAACCAACTCGATTTTCAGTTTATCGAGTTGCTTCTTCTATTGAATAGATTCATTTCGTGTGACATTTTAAGTCGAGTAACTCGACAAACAAAATTTTGGCTTTGTCGAGTTACTCGAGTAACTTCAACAATGCATACTTTTCATTTTTTTTTTTTACTTTTTTTATTTAAAATATGTAGTCCACCTAAATTTCTTTATTTATTAGTTTTTTCATGTTATTTTTTAACAAACTCGTGAATCTCAAAATTGGATTTGTCAAGTTCCTACATAAATTAATCATAATTAAATTCATTATTATAACAAATTTTTACTAAAATTTATTTTCATAATTCGAATGAAATCTATTTAATATGAAATTCTTATAATAAATTTATGTTAAATACTACATTATTATAATAATATAATAATTCATTAATAATATTTTACTACAGATTTCTTTTGTTTTCCTATAAATTTATTATAACAATTTTTAGTTATAATATGTTATAGTAATTGGCAAAAAAAAAATTAAAAACAAAATATATTCTATCACTTGATAATGATGTATATTAAATTTATATAATATATATTCTATTTTATTATATTCTAATAAATGAAACTTTATATTAAATTTTGTGTATACTTTATTTATAAAATTACTCGACAAATCCAAACTTCAGACTAACGAGTTTCTTGAAAAATAATACCACTAAATAAAAATAAGAAATTATTTAAATGTATGACATCATTTAAATAAAAAACGAAACAAATTACTAAACATTTTTACTTACTTTTGTTCGTCGAGTAACTCGGGTAACTCGATTTCCAGTTTATCGAGCTGCTGAAGGTATTGAATAGATTGATTTCGTGTCACATTTTTAATCGAGTAACTCGACAAACTTGATCTCAGGTTAATCAAGTTACTCGACTAAATTGAACAATGCAATACAATGAATAATGACTTAAGTTACATGAATAATATTTGATATCCTATAACTTCATATAATACAATATAATAAAATAGCAATCATATAAAATAATTATATATTATTTTCAATTGAAATAATATATTATATTTGCTTTTTTCAAAAATAAAAACACATTGTAGTAAAAATGTGTTATAATATTCGTTTTTATTTATTAGACTTATTCTAATATTCACTATATTCTAATAAATGATAGGCTAAATAAAATTTTTTATATCATTATTTATGAAGTTATTCACCATATCCAAATTTAAGCCTCACGGGGTTCTTGAAAAATAATACCACAAAATAACAATGAAGAATTATTTAAATGTATTAAATAATTTAAATAATAAAGCAACACAAGATAATGAAAATGTTAAATTTCTTTCATTCATCGATTAACTAAACCAACTCGATTTTCAGTTTATCGAGTTGCTTCAGCTATTGAATAGATTCATTTCGTGTGACATTTTAAATCGAGTAACTCGACAAACAAGATTTTGGCTTTCTCGAGTTACTCGAGTAACTTCAACAATGCATACTTTTTATTTTTATTTTTACTTTTTTTATTTAAAATATGTAGTCCACTTAAATTTCTTTATTTTTTAGTTTTATCATGTTATTTTTTAACGAAATCGTGAATCTCAAAATTGGATTTGTCAAGTTCCTACATAAATTAATCATGATTAAATTCATTATTATAACAAATTTTTACTAAAATTTATCTTCATAATTCAGAATAAAATCTATTTAATATGAAATTCTTATAATAAATTTATGTTAAATACTACATTATTATAATAATATAATAATTCATTAATAATATTTTACTACACATTTCTTTTATTTTCCTATAAATTTATTATAACAATTTTTAGTTATAATATGTTATACTAATTGGTGAAAAAATAAAAATAAAAAGAAAATATATTCTATTACTTGATCATGATGTATATTAAATTTATATGATATATATTCTATTTTATTATATTCTAATAAATGAAACTTTATATTAAATTTTGTATATACTTTATTTATAAAATTACTCGACAAATCCAAACTTCGGACTAACGAGTTTCTTGAAAAATAACACCACTAAATAAAAATAAAAAATTATTTAAATGTATGACATCATTTAAATAAAAAACAAAACAAATTAATAAACATTTTTACTTACTTTTGTTCGTCAAGTAACTCGGGTAACTCGATTTTCAGTTTGTCGAGCTGCTTAAGGAATTGAATAGATTGATTTCGTGTCACATTTTTAATCGAGTAGCTCGACAAACTTGATCTTAGGTTTATCGAGTTACTCGAGTAACTTGAACAATGCAATACAATGAATCAGTACGTTGCATGAATAATATTTGATATCCTATAACTTCATATAATATATTATAATAAAATAGCAATCATATAAAATAATTATATATTATTTTAAAGTGAAATAATATATTATATTTGCTTATTTCAAAAATAAAAACACATTGTAGTAAAAATGTGTTATATTATTTTTTTTAATTTATTAGACTTATTCTAATATTCTTTATAACAAAATTTATATTATTTTTATGAAAATTAATTATTATTTAATTAATTTTCTATTATAATTAGTATTATAATATTAATTACTCAAATCGAAGAATATATAATACATAGCATTACTTGATAACAATATATATTTTATTTTACTATGTTCTAATAATTCATCAATGAAATACAATTATGTGTATACTTCATTTATCAAGTAAGTTAACAAATTCAAATTTTATATTGACGAGTTCCTTGAATAACAACATTATAACATAAAAATTAAACAAAATAGTTAATCTATTAAATAATTTAAATAAATAAAAATGAAGATAATGAATCATGTGTGTTTTATTACTTTGTCGAGTAACTTGGGAAACTCGATTTGGAACTTGTCAACTTACATCATACAATGAATAATGAGTTACATTCCATGAATAATATTTCATATCCTATAACTTCATATAATATATTATAATAAAATAACTATTATATAAAATAATTATACATTATTTTAAATGAAGATATTATATTATATTTGATTTTTTCAAAAATAAAAACATATTGTAGTAACAATGTGTTATAATATTTATTTTTATTTATTAGACTTATTCTAATATTCTTTATAACAAAATTTATATTCATATTTACAATAAGACTTATAAATACATACATAATACATTTTATAATAAATTATCCAAAAATTATTTCATATAAATTTGTTATAAAATTGATTATAATTACTAAATTATTATAATAATGTAGTAATTAATTAATAATAGATTAATACAAAATTAATTTTATTATGTATTGCATCATATAAATTAAAAAGAAAAGAAAATAATGAAAATTTTAAGTTTCATTCGTTTGTCCAAGAACTCGAGGAACTCGATTTTCATTCTCGCCAAGTTACTTTAGCTATAAAAAGATTTATTTTGTATCATTTTTTGCATCGAGTAACTTGACAAACGTGCTTTTAGGTTTGTCGAGTTACTCTCGAGTAATTTCAACAATGAATCTTTTGTATTTGTTACTTTACTTTTTTTTTTTATATTATGTAATACACTTAATATTTTTTATTTTTAATTTTGTCATGTTATTTTTAAACCAACTCGTGAATCTCAAATAGCTATCATATAAAATAATTTTATATTATTTTAAATTGAGATAATATGTTATATTTGATTTTTTGAAAAATAAAAACACGATGTAGTAAAAATGTGTTATAATATTTATTTTTATTTATTAGACTTATTGTAATATTCTTTATAGCAAAATTTGTATTCATATTTATGAAAAAACTTATAAATAAATATGTAGTACATTTTATAATAATTTATAAAACATTTATTTCATATAAAATTTTATAATAAATTCATTATAATTACTAAATTATTATAATAATGCAGTAATTAATTACTAATATATTGATACAAAAATCTTTTTATTATACTATAAATTTATTATAGTTATTTTTTTATAATATCTTATAGTACTTGCTAAAATAAAAAAAATTATTAATATATTGTATTAATGCATTATGATATATATTAAATATTATAATATATATATTCTTTTTCACTATATTCTAATAAATGATAGGCTAAATAACATTTTTTATATACTTTATTTATCAAATTACTTGATATATCCAAATTTGAGCTTCACGAGGTTCTTCAAAAATAATACCAGAAATAACAATGAAGAATTATTTAAAGTTACTAAATAATTTAAATAATAAAGCGACACAAGATAATGAAAATGTTAAATTTCTTTCATTCATCGAGTAACTCAACCAACTCGATTTTCAGTTTATCGAGTTGCTTCAATTATTGAATAGATTGATTTCGTGTGACAATTTTAATCGAGTAACTCGACAAACATGATTTTTGGTTTGTCGAGTTACTCGAGTAACTTCAACAATGCATATTTTTTATTTTTTTGTTTACTTTTTGTATTTAAAATATGTACTCCACTTAAATTTTTTTATTTTAAAGTTTTTTCGTGTTATTTTTTAACCAACTCGTGAATCTCAAAATTGGATATGTCAAGTTCCTACATAAACTAATCATAATTAAATTCATTATTATAACAAATTTTTACTATAATTTATTTTCATAATTCAGAATGAAATCTATTTAATATGAAATTCTTATAATAAATTTATGTTAAACACTACATTATTATAATAATATAATAATTGATTAATAATATATTACTACAGAATTTATTTTATTTTCCTATAAATTTATTATAACAATTTTAAGTTATAATATGTTATACTAATTGGTAAAAACAAATAAAATGAAATAAAATATATTCTATTACTTGATAATGATATATATTAAATTTATATAATATATATTCTATTTTACTATATTCTAATAAGTGAAACTTTATATTAATACAAAATTTTTTTTTATTATACTATAAAATTATTATAATTTTTTTTTAATATGTTTATAGTACTTGCTAAAATAAAAAATTATTAGTATATTATATTAATACATTATGATATGTATTAAATTTATATTATATATATTCTTTTTCACTATATTCTAATAAATGATAGGCTAAATAAAATTTTTTATATACTTTATTTATCAAGTTACTCGACATATCCAAATTTGAGCCTCACGGGATTCTTGAAAAAGAATACCACAAAATAACAATGAAGAATTATTTAAATGTATTAAATGATTTAAATAATAAAGCGACACAAGATAATGAAAATGTTAAATTTCAATCATTCATGGAGTAACTCAACCAACTCGATTTTCAGTTTATTGAGTTGCTTCAGCTATTGAATAGATTTATTTCATCTGACATTTTTAATCGAGCAACTCGACAAACATGATTTTGGGTTTGTCGAGTTACTCGAGTAACTCCAACAATGCATATTTTTCATTTTTTCCTGTATGCTCCATTTATCAAGTAAATTAACAAATTCAAATTTTATATTGACGAGTTCCTTGAATAACAACATTACAACATAAAAATTAAAAAAAAATTAGTTAATATATTAAATAATTTAAATAAATAAAAATAAAGATAATGAAACATGTGTGTTTAATTACTTTGTCGAGTAACTTGGGAAACTCGATTTGGAGCTTGTCAAGTTACATAATACAATGAATAACGAGTTACTTTCCATGAATAATATTTCATATCCTATAACTTCATATAATATATTAAAATAAAATAGCTATGATATAAAATAATTATATATTATTTTAAATTAAGATAAAATATTATATATGATTTTTTCAAAAATAAAAACATATTGTAGTAAAAATGTGTTATAATATTTATTTTTATTTATTAGACTTATTTTAATATTCTTTATAACAAAATTTATATTTATATTTACAAAAACTTATAAATACATATGTAATACATTTTATAATAAATTATCCAAAATTTATTTCACATGAATTTGTTATAACAAATTGATTATAATTACTAAATCACTATAATAATGTAGTAATTAATTAATAATATATTAGTACAAAATTAATTTTATTATGTGTTACATGATATAAATAAAAAAGGAAAAGAAAATAATGAAAATTTTAACTTTCATTGCTTTGTCCAATAACTCAAAGAACTCGATTTTCGTTCTGCCAAGTTACTTAAGCTATAGAATAGATTTATTTTGCATCACATCTTTGTATCGAGTAACTCGACAAACATGATTGTAGGTTTCTCGAGTTACTCGCCTAATTTCAACAATGAATCTTTTGTATTTGTTACTTTACTTCTTTTAATTTACATTATGTAATACACTTAATATTTTTTTATTTTTTAATTTTGTCACATTATTTTTTAACCAACTCGTGAATCTCAATTTTGGATTTGTCTACTTACAAAATAAATTAATCATTATACAAGAAAACGTAACATATTGTATTAATACTTATAAATATTTCTAAACAAATAGTGTATTACTACACAATTAATTTTATTATGCTGTAAATTTATTACAATAATATTTTATTATAATGTGTTATAGTAAGTATTAAGATACAATAAAATAGAATATAATATATTGCATTAATTGATTATTATATATATTACATTTATATCATATATATTTTATTTTATTATCTTTTAATAAATGATAAATTAATATAAACTTCACTATCACATCAATTGAGATGTCCGAATTTCATATTCAGGAATTGCTCGAAGCTATTAGTTATGAACTATGGTTCAAACCAAATTAAATACAAAGTAAAAAAATAACAAAAAACTTTCAGCACTAACTTCACAACCATACATCACAACATGGCCGTCGTGTAATTACTCAACCACTTCTCCCACATTTGTTAAATTTTATTTATTACTAAACACGAACCTAGATAATTTTAAAACTTTTTAATTTATTTTATTTATGTTAATTTTTTTTATATAAATTAAATAAAAATATTGACCTACCAATGTTATCAAGGTAGTTAACTCGGCAACGTTAATTTTTTTGTTATTTTTTTTCCCTTTTGCATTTCTTATATTTAAATTATTACTCAATTTATTGGAAAAAAACCAAAACATTGTCGGGGAAAAAAAACTTATCACTTCAGCTTAATCATTTTAATCAATTAATTAAATATTCTAGAATTCTAATTAGATAAAATCTTAGTCAACACCTTTCTAAATTCAATTCATTTTACTATAAAAACAAGAAAATCGCACACCCACAATAAAAGTCAACAATAACAAAAAATTTATAAGGCTTAGATAGTTAAAAATCCATAGCATAAAAATATATATATATATCTCTTACAAAATGAATAACATAACTTATGAATTCATCTCCTCATATTAAATCATAACACACAATATATATTTTTTCTCTTCTTCATCTAGAAAAAAGAAAACCGGCACGAATTTAAACTCAAAATGTTATAATAAAACAAAACTTTCCTACATAAACTAATAAACTTGCTCAAACAATGAAATAAAACAAACATATTTTCCACTACGTACAATGTCAACCCATAAGTAGAATGAATAAAATACAAATGAAAAAACAGTTTTGATTTCATTACACAAACATCATATCTATTCATTTCGTTGATTCGGGACAAAAAAAAATTCATTGTAAAAGAAATCTATTACAAGCTTTCCTCTATACAAATTTATTTTCTCCAATTCGACAAAGATCAACAGTATTCCAAATTAGAAGACACTCAACATATTTGATAACAAATATGCCACTATCACTAAAATATGATTAAAAACCTTGTGAATATATATAAATATGATTATAAATACAAACAATTATTCTAATTCCTTACCTATATCGAATAGATCGTGGTATGTCAACATATGACTTCCTATAATATTCAAGTGGTCAATCATCTTTTTCCCAAGGTCTCGCCTCGCCAAGAACCACATATTTTTGAATAATATCCGGAATGATATGTATAGCGGTGAACAACATGTCGATACAATATTGCTTCATCATAAAAATGGTAATTGTTATCATAGACTGTAAGCCTCCAACCCAATAAATCAACATAAAAAAGGACCCAATGTTTGTCATCAATAATATCTGGCCACAATATATGATCATAATTTTTCCAATTTTTACCAAAACTTTTAGGAATCAAACCATTTGCATATCTTTCCATAGAACCATGGTAAGAAACCGGAATTTTACGCATCAATTGTCCTGTAGAATCCAAAATTTTTGAACCAATGGCTCGAACAAGTAATCCAAATCCACTGTCAAGTATCCCATATCTTGATGAGAATATATCTCTAAAATTTGCCGTTCTTTTTCTAACCAAATGCATCGCATTATCCATATCCTATAAAAAAATATTTATCTTAAAAATATATTTTTAACACCTCACAATAGACATGAGAAATCAACAAATAGAAATTACACATACCTCAGCTGCCAGTATATATTCAGGATTCCCAATATATTCTAGCTTCTGCTTTGTCAATCTGATCCCACCGCTCCCACCACGCAACCGAACAACATCTCTATAATAGTAAAATTATTATAAATACCATAAAAACATACAATATATATAACAAATAACCAAATACAAAATTATAACTTACTGATCCTTTGATTTATGCATCCAATGAAGAAATTCAACTTGTCTTTCCTCATCAATATCACACAATATAGGAATGTCAATAGAAGACGCACTTTCCTTCTTCTTCTCATCTTTATCATCTGCTCTTTGTTTCACAGGAGCAGTCAGCTGTTTTATTGTATGACTCCCTACAATAGTGTGCTTTTCTGCCAATTTCCCCTTCAGCATATCTTGAATCTTCAAAGTAGAACTTTCGATCTTTGAACAAAGATCTTCACGTAAACTGCCAATCATGTTACTATGTTCAACCTCAAAAGCCACCAACTTCGTATCAATATATTCTTGCATCTCCTTTTTTTTTTCATCAAAATATTTTTCTATTCCTAGATATAGACGATTCCATCCGATTCAAACAACAAGATCAAATCATCTCTTGTACTTCCCAACTGTTCATCAAAGTATGAACGTTGAGCATCAACCACATTACGAATTTGATTATCAATATAATCCCGTTGTTCATCTCTAAAATTACCCAATTGATAATCAAAATAATCTCTTTGTTCATCTCTTATACTACCAAACTGATCACCAATATACGCTCTTTGATCATCAAATAACGATTGTACCAGCTCATTTGTAGCATAATCATCATTATGCTCATACTCATAACCTTACTCCCCTTCAGCCTCATAACCTTGCTCCCCTTCATCCTCATAACCTCGCTCCCCTTCATTCTCATAACCTTCTTCTCCTTCATCCACATTTCGTGAAGGCCAATTATTTACAGGTTCTTCCACAACTATATATGGAGACCAGCTTCCTCATGTCTACCAAGATTTTCTGCCCCCACTTGTTCAATTTGTTCATCACCTTCAAAAAACTCTTCAACCCCATGCACAATATTTCCATACACTTCTACAACATCTGGACCAACTGCATTGTGAGGCTCAAATGGTTCTATTCCTTGCCCAATTTCATCAATTTCTTGGACCCCATGCAAAAATTTTTGAACAACTACATTAACTCGTACATCTCCTACATCCTCTATTAACACCATTGTGTATAGATATGGTTGTTCTATCTCTTCCGCAGCTTGGTTCAAGTATTGGCAAAACATGCATCTACAAAACATAGAAAAAAAAACATCACTTTCATAACTATTAAATATTTCTTCTACATAACAAAATTTTTGTTCACACACCTCGCTTGATTGCAAAACACATCCAACTTTTTTTTTCCCAACACGATGTTGTGCATCCCAATTTACAATACGTGGAAACGTATCATGGACTTTTTGAGCAAATCTTTCACCAACTTCACGGCATGTCTCATAAATCTATATCTATACACAAAATAACCAAAGCTAAGTCATGATCAACACAATATATTTATGGCACATTAAATAAATATTAAAAATAATTAATATATTTACCGAAACACAAGGGGCAACCATATATGGTATATTTTGCAACCATGACCCTACTACTATCAATACACTTCAACGCATGTCTCTCCCAAGAAGTCAACAAAGAACGAAGAAGCGTGAAATATGAATGTCGGCCCCATGGATATTCATAATGAGACATCCAAGTTATCTACTAAAGACAATGTCTCTATATTTATTTTCTTCCTCTCCATAGGCCTAATAACTCCTTCGATTCATAATGCCAACCCTAACTTATACTTATCTTCCTCATTATCACAATTAATAAAAACATTTTCAAGCTCATTTAGGGATATATGTGCAAAATTATTGAACCACCTTCTGCGAATTCTATGCCTCGCCAGAGCTCTTATTGTACTAAGACTATCGTCATTATTATGGCACAACAATCCTGCTATCAAAGAGTACTCTTGCATTCCAAATCTACATAACTGACCTTTTATTTTAAACCAAACCTCATTTCCCTTATTTGTATGCACAGTATTCAACAAAAATTCATGTACCAACTTGCCACTAAACTGACATCTCCTACCATGAAAACATTCAAAGTGTGCAAAACAACTATTCCTAAATTTTTGAATCTGGTCCTCATTGTAATTTTCTATTATAACATCAACATATGTAAAATTACTAATTTGTGTAATTACTCCATCAAATCATGGGTTCTCACTCACCACGTACTCAACATCCATATCCGAAAAAGATTTATCATCATACTTATCAGCCAACTTCTACCACAAATATAAAAATAAACTACATAATGTAAAGACATAGTGTATATATATTAGGCTGCAACAACTTATATAACAATAATTTGTATATATATAATTACATTCACACATTAAATGACATAAAACATTATTCATATTTCATATTTTCATGCAAAACAAAAATACATACCTTATGAAGATAATCTTACGATGTGTTAAAAAACAAGGCGCCCAAAATACAATTTCTTTGCACACAATACTGTTTTTGCAAAATTCAGCTTCGAAAAAAAATTGCCAGTTTAGACAGATTAAATGGCCCATGAAATCACATTTAAGAATTTCCCACTTACACGTGTCCAACATCAAAACTAGAATTCAACACCTTTTTCACTTTTATCTAATTTCTCTTTTATTTTATATTTTCCCATACAAACTTATTATATGTATATCTTAACATCAAATATCTCGTAACATTTTCTTTAATATGTTAATAGAATTACTTATCAGATTAACAAAAATTATGTGCTAAATAAGATCACATATTAAATGTCCCATTCATTTAAAATCTAAAATAAAACATACACAAATACAAAAATTTTAATTCTAAAACAAACAATTATTTTGATCATATAATTTCACATTATGATTCTAATAAATATATATGCCAACCTCTACCACAAATATAAAAATAAACTACATAATCTAAATACACATTGTATATACAATGATTTCTATATATATAACTATATCTACATTATTAATTGATATAAAATGTAATTCACATTTTATAGCCTCATACAAAATAAACATACATACCTTATAAAGATGATGTTATGATGTGATAAAAAAATTATCGCCGAAAATACACTTTTTTTGCAAAAAAAAAATCGTGCCTCCTTCAAACGTCTACAAACTGAAATACAGATAACTGTTTGTGCAACATTGATGGTGAAAGAAAAATTGGCCGCTTAAGATGCATTCAATGGCCCATTAAATGACAATGAATGCTTTTCCACTTACACGTGTCCAACATTAAAAATAGGGTTTGGCACCTTTTTGACTTTTAACTAATTTCTCTTTTATTTTATATTTTCTGTACAAACTTATTTTATGTATATTTTAAAATAAAATACGTGAAAGCACAATTTTGTGTATGCTTCATTTATTAAGTGACTTAACAAATACAAATTTCACATTAACCAGTTCCTCGAATCAAAACATTACAACATACAAATTAAACAACATAGCCAGCATTTTAAATAATTTAAACAAATAAATATTAAAATAATGAAACATATGCATTTCATTAGTTTATTGAGTAACTTTGGAAACTCGATTTTAAGTTTGTCGAGTTACACGATAAAATGAACAACGAGTTGTTTTACATGAATAATACTTGAGAATCTATAACTTAATATAATATCTCATAATAAAATAACTATCGTATCAAGAAATAATATATTATTTTAAATTAAAATAATAAATTATATTTCATTTTATCAAATATAAAAACACAGTGCAGTAAAAATGTGTTATAAGAATAAAAACTTATTTAAATGTATTACATAATTTAAATAAAAAAGGATAACAAAATAATTACAATTTAAAATTTTATTCGTTGACCAAGTAACCCGAAGAACCCAATTTCCAATTTCTCGAGTTACTTGAACTGTGAATAGATTGATTTTATACCACATATTTCATCAAGTAACTCGACAAACATGATTTCAGGTTTGTCGAGTTACTCAACTAATCTCAACAATTCAGATTGTTCATTTTCCAAGTCTACTTTTTTAATTTAAATTATGTAATACACTTAATTTTTTTATTTTCTCATGTTATTTTTGAACCAACTCATGAATCTCAGATTTGGATTTATCAAGTTATTAGATAAATTACTCATAATAAAAGAAAATATAATATATTGCATTAATGCTTATAATAATAACCATGGATAATTATACTATGAAAATTATGTTTTCTTTATAATTATTAATTATAATATTACTCACAACAAAATTTATATTAATATTTATGGAAAAAAATTAAAAATAAATATGTAATAAATTATCCATATTTTCTAATCTTTTGGTTTTCTTTTCTTATTTAAAATATATAATATATTTATAATTTTTGTAATAAATATTACTATAAATTATGTTAAAATATTTATTATAATTGTTAATTTTAAAAAACATATTTATTTTCGTGATACAATTTCACAGAATTATTATAGCAAAAAAATTCATTATTATAACACATTTTTACTACAATTTCTTTTCATAATTTATGACGAAATCTATATAATATCAATTTCTTATAATAAATTCATTATAATCACTATATTATTATAATAATATAATCATTGATTAGTAATATATTACTATAGAATTACTTTTGTTATGCTCTAAATTTACTATAACAATTTTTAGTTATAATATGTTATACTAATTGCTAAGATAAAATAAAATGAAAGATATTGTATTAATCGATGATCATATATATTGAATGTATATGATATATATTCTGGTTTATTTTGTTCTAATAAATCATACATTAAATAAAATTTTTTATATACTTTGTCTATCAAGTGACTCGACAAATCCAAATTTGAGCCTCACGGGTTTTTTGAAAAATAACACCACAAAATCAAAATAAAGAATTATTTGAATGTATTACATAATTTAAACAAAAAAGGAATACAAAATAATAAAAATGTTAAATTTCATTAGTTCATCGAGTAACTCGACCAACTCGATTTCCAATTTATCGAGTCGCTAGACCTATCGAATAGATTGATTTAGTATCAAGCATCTATAATCGAGGAACTCGACAAACATGCTTATAGGTTTGTCGAGTTACTCGAGTAACTTCGTGAATGCATATTTTTCATTTTTGGTTTATTTTTTTATTTAAAATATACACTACACTTAAATTTTTTTTTTTATTTTTTCATGTTATTTTTAAAGAACTCATCAATCTCAAAATTCTATTTCTCGACTTAGTACATAAATTAATCATAATAAAAGAATATATAATATATTGTATTAAATTTATATGATATATATTTTATTTTGCTATGTTCTAATAAATAATCAATTAAATACAAATATGTATGTGCTTCATTTATCAAATAAGTTAACAATTTATTTGACAAAAATATTCTGCTTTTATGATTTTTGCTTTTATATCACATTTTTCATCGAGTAACTCGACAAACATGATTTTTAGTTTGTCGAGTTACTCGAGTAAACCTCAACAATGCATATTTTTCATTTTTTTGTTTTCTTTTTCTATTTAAATTATGTGCTATACTTATAAATTACAGAATAAATATTATTATAAATTAGGTTAAAATACTTACTACAATTATTAATTTAAAAATACACATTTATTTTCGTAATATAGTTCACATAATTATTGTAACAAAAAGTCATTGTCATAACAAATTTTTACTACAATTTATTTTCATAATTTTTATGATGAAATCTATTTAGTAGAAATGTGTCATAACAAATTTATTTTAATCATTACATTTTCATAATAATGTAATAATTGATTAATAATATATTACTACAAAATTGCTTTTATTATGCTATAAATTTATTATAACAATTTTTAGTTATAATATATTATACTAATTGCTAAAATAAAATACAATAAAATATATTGTATTAATCGATTCTAATATATACTAAATTTATATAATATATATTCTATTTAACTATGTTCTAATAAATGATACATTAAATAAAATTTCATATATGCAATATTTATCAACTTGCTCGACAAATCCAACTGTTAGCCTCACAAGTTTCTTCAAAAATAACACCACTAAATAACAATAAAAAATTATTTAAATATATGACATACTTTAAATCAAAAAGACAAACAAAAATTGAATAGATTAATTTCGCATCACAATTTTAACCGAGTAACTCGACAAACATGATTTTCTGTTTGTCGAGTTACTCGATTAACTTTAACAGTGCATATTTCTCATTTTATAGTTTATTTTTTGTATTTACATTATGTAATATACCTAAAAAATTTTATTTTTTTGTTTTTTCGTGTTATTTTTTTACCAACTCGTGGAACTCAAATTTATATTTGTCAAATTACTAGATAAATTAATCATAATAAAACAATATATAATATATTGTATTGATTGACTATCGTATATATTAAATTTTTATAATATATATTTTATTTTGCTATATTCTAATAAATAATCAATTAAATACAAATATGTATGTGCTTCATTTATCAAATAAGTTAACAATTTATTTGACAAAAATATTCTCATTTTATGATTTTTGCTTTTATATCACATTTTCATCGAGTAACTCGACAAACATGATTTTTAGTTTGTCGAGTTACTCGAGTAACCTCAACAATGCATATTTTTCATTTTTTTTTCTTTTTCCATTTAAATTATGTGCTATACTTATAATTTCTGTAATAAATATTATTATAAATTAGGTTAAAATACTTACTACAATTATTAATTTCAAAGATACACATTTATTTTCGTAATATAGTTGACATAATTATTGTAACAAAAAAAATCATTCTCATAACAAATTTTTACTACATTTTTTTTCATAATTTATGATGAAATCTATTTAGTAGAAATGTGTCATAACAAATTTATTTTAATCACTATATTTTCATAATAATGTAATAATTGATTAATAATATATTACTACAAAATTGCTTTTATTATGCTATAAATTTATTATAACAATTTTTAGTTATAATATATTATAGTAATTGCTAAAATAAAATACAATAAAATGTATTGTATTAACTGATTCTGATATATACTAAATTTATATCATATATATTCTATTTTACTATGTTCTAATAAATGATGCATTAAATAAAATTTATATATGCAATATTTATCAACTTGCTCGACAAATCCAACTGTTAGTCTCACGAGTTTCTTCAAAAATAACACCACTAAATAACAATAAAAATTATTTAAATATGTGACATACTTTAAATCAAAAAGAAAACAAAATAGTTAAAATTATAAATTTGATTGATCATCGAGTAACTCAATTATGAATTAACTCGACCTATTGAATACATCGATTATGAATTCGTCGAGCTACTTGACCTATTGAATACATTAATTTCAGATCACAATTTTAATCGAGTAACTCGACAAACATGATTTTCATTTGTCGAGTTACTCGATTAACTTTAACAAAGGTATATATTTCTCATTTTATAGTTTATTTTTTGTATTTACATTATGTAATATACCTAAAAATTTTTATGTTTTTGTTTTTTCGTGTCATTTTTTTACCAACTCGTGAAACTCAAATTTATATTTGTCAAGTTACTACCTAAATTAATCATAATAAAACAATATATAATACAGTAAAATATATTATATTAATTGATTTTAATATATATTCTATTTTACTATATTCTAATAAATAAAACATTAAATAAAATATCGTGTATGCTTTCTTTATCAAGTTACTCGACAAACCTAGATTTAAGAATATAAACCACCAAATAAGAATTAAGAATTATTTAAATGTATGACATCATTTAAATACAAAAGCGAAACAAATAAATCAAAATTGTACATCTCATTATTTCGTCGAGTAACTCAAGCAACTCAATTTTCAGTTTGTCGATCTACTTCAGCTATTGAATAGATTCACTTCATATCACATTTTTAATCAAGTAACTCGACATACATGATTTTTTTTTTTTTTTTATTTTATCATGTTATTTTTTAACCAACTCGTGAATCTCTATAAAATAAAACATAATATATTCTGTTAATGCCTATAATAATAACCATCGATAATTATATTATGACAATCATTTTTCCTTTATAACTATTAAAAAATAAAATTCAAAAATGATATACTAAATAAAATTTTGTATATACTTTATTTATCAACATATTCAACAAATCCAAATTTCAAATTCACAAATTCCTCGAAAAATAACACGCCCACATAAGAATAAAAAAGTTTTTAAATGTATTACATAATTTAAATAAAAAAAGAAAACAACGTAATCAAAGTTTTAAATTTCCTTCATTCGTCTAGTAACTCAAAAAATCCAATTTTCAGTTTATCGAGTTACCTCAATTGTTGAATAGATTAATTTTGTATCACACTTTTGATCAAGTTACCCGACAAACATGATTTTGTGTTTTTCAGGATACTCAAGCAACTTCACCAACGCATATATTTCATTTTTCAATTTACTTTTTTTGTTTACATTATCTATCAAGCTTGGAAATTATTTTTTTGTTCTGTCTGTCAAGTCAAATTTTATTAATATCAAATTTCATATTATATCGTATCAATAAACTATTCTCGACATACAATTTTTCCTATATATTTCATCGACGCAACAACGCATGCGACTTTAAAACTAGTGTATATATATATATATATATATATATATATATATATATATATATAGCTATTAACTCATAGTTGGAAGCCGATTATTGAGAGATTTCAAGATAAGAAATAAGAAATGAAGTTGAATGGAGATCAAGATTTATTCTTTTGAGGATTGAACGAAAATCAAGATCGACTGTTTTGAAATTTCTTCTTCTCTGGGTGATGAATTATATATTTTCTTCTTCTTAGTATGTTAGGCTAAATCCTTTAGTGTTAGGATTACGATGAAACTTGTAGTTTAATTCTTCTATTTAGAAACTTAATTTTTGACGATTTGTATTAATATAGTTTTGAATAATCATTTTTTATTTATTTTCATATACAATTATATAGGTAGTGATTGTATGATTCTTGTGGTTTGTTTTACTATCGAGAGATTAGAAACAGGCTAGACATAGTTTTAATTGTCGTAAAGTCCGATAGGGAATAGAGATATATCGCTATGCTTTATATAATCTTTAATTAGCCATTGCAATTTAATACATAGTTGTGTATTCGCATTCGTCATAGAGTTATAGTCAGATCATACATATGAATATGTTTGATTTTATTCGAGATAAACTATTGAACAATTTAGGAGTATTAATCTTCATAACTGGTGTAGTTTGTCAAATTCAAAAATCTAGATAAATGAATTAACAACTACAAGTGAATTCGAGATCCTAGTACTTTTCTTTCTCTTATTCAAAGTAATTCGTCATAAATTTAATATTTTATTTGTTTAAATTATAATTAGTTGATTATTTTTAGTTAATACTCTAATTGGTTCGTAGGCAACAAAACTTCAACTTCAAAAGTTTATTCGATTCGGTTAAAGTTAATTTAATTGTGTTGAATTATCTAAATCCCTGTGGGTCGAAGACATTTCTAATTTTTTAAAAATATTATTTTGGTGGGTTGGGTTGAAATTTTTAGTAGACTAAAAAATTAAAATAATAATTATAATTGTTTTTATATGTTGTCGAAAACTTATATTATTATTGACTTGACTATTATTGACTTGGCTATTATTGTTGATATAATATTGTTGGATTATACTTGGATTGTTGTGGATTTAAGTTGATTGTTGGTGTTGGATATAGATATATAATGTTGAATTGTTGGTGACTTAATTGATACTTTTGCTTCCAAAACTGTAAGCGAGTAAATTTAGTGATTATTTGAAATATTTTTGGTCTTATTATTTGATTATAATATAAATATTTTAGATATTAGTTTTGTTTGCCGTTTTATTGTTGGATTTTGAGTTTATTGATTTAGTTATAGAAATTCTTATGAAGAAAAAATGTTAATACATATTACGATTTGAAGACTCAACCTTTAAAGTTCGATTCATATCTCAAAAACTTGAAGTCTTGCCCTTCTTGCTGGCTCGTGCAAGTGAGTGCAAAAAGTTGTATCCATTTTCCATTTAGCGATCACCAATGCCTTGCAGTGCTCGCACAAGCGAGCAAGTTCATTGAGCAATTTCCTCTTTTTGCTTTATTTCCTCTTCCATTTTGCTCTGGTGTCACCTTTTAAATAGGATTTCTTGTTCAAATGCTTCAAGTTGAGTGTAATAAGTCTTCTTTTCACTTTTGTACCAAAAATGCCTTCCATGTTCAAGTTTGATCCTTAAACACAAACACAAAAAAAAAATACTGCTTTAAAAATGGACATATAGTGGGTATAGATTTACACGAGATTATATATGTTGTCTCCCAATAAAATTTTGACACTTCAAATTATAGTGAGTTGTCAATATTTTATTTTACAATTTCTTTAACTCACCTTTTAATTTTCTCCTACAATCTTATTAAAGAAAAACAATATAATGATCCTTAAATTGATATTTTACTTAGAGATTGCCGTCGGAAAATTAGAGTCTTCAATGATAGCTAGAGAATCAATTTGAACCATGGTTTGAATATCTTCAATGCACAACTCAAAATTTTGAATCTAATTGAACCAATGTTTCTATAACTCAACATTTCAAAATCGTAACATTTTAAAATCATACAGGGACTAATTTACATGCATCTCAAGCATCTTCACACCTTGCAATCGCTCCCTCCAAATCTTTGCATATAATATGACTCGAGCTCCTCCAAATCTTTGCATATAATATGACTCGAGCTGCCAAAATAGGCTTTGATCAATTGACAACCTTTGGGCAGGCTATCAATAAGTATTCCCCAATAAGCAATCAGATGATAATCATTGCAAATTCTTATAAGCTAAGTGCTTCTTTGTCATAACTTAACTTATAATTTAAGTTGATCAAACTAGTCAAATATATTTGTTATTCACACATTCTATAGGGTCCACAACTTATAAGCACTTAAAATAATTTTAGCACTACCAAACATGCGCTAAATCTTTGTAGTTTTTTGTTAAACAACACATGAGTCGATGGGGAATTGTATCCTCCTAATATCAACTAGATGGCCCAAATACAAATATTCTAACTTATGAGCATATTCTATATCCGATTTGTAATAGTTTTGATAAAGATTTTTATAGATTATAAGTAGTGGGTCATATAAAATGTGTGGATAAAAAATAGGTAAAATAGTGAATCCCATAAAATGTATGGATAAAAATTATGTTTGGCCAACTTATAATTAATACTTATAAGCTTGTCATACACATAGACATGATACTGCCAAAATTACAAAAGAGCTAATCTCAATAACTTCCCCTTCAGTATCACTATCCTATTCAATAGGCTGTTGTGAGACTATCTAGCAATCTTGATAAACGTTGAAAATGTTAATTAATAAAAAAGTAAAAAAAGAAAAAAGAAAGAAACGCTTAGAAACAAAACTACTTCACTCAACAAACTTGCTAAGATAGTTGAGCAAGTCAAGTATAGTACATGACATGTTAGCTCGATAAACTTTTCAAACTTGTATACGCAAAATTTGGGATAGCAATTGCAAAAATTAAATTAAAATACATGACAAGCTTAGAGAAATTGTCGGGTTGAGTACATGACACGCTACCTTTTAATACTATCCCAAGCCAGTATGTACAAAAAAATTGGAAAATAAGATACATGACACGTCAATTCGCTACAACTCCAAGATAGCATG
This sequence comes from Forsythia suspensa, assembly GCA_023638005.1. Taxonomy (NCBI): domain Eukaryota; kingdom Viridiplantae; phylum Streptophyta; class Magnoliopsida; order Lamiales; family Oleaceae; genus Forsythia; species Forsythia suspensa. Next base: position 18,173,501 of record CM042664.1, on the reverse strand, counting down.
CACACAAATTTGGATAAATAACTAAAAACATTAAATTAAAAACCTAACTCGGTAAATTTGGAGAAATCATCAAGATCTTCAATATACCCTGTGTTAAATTACATAGGCTTATTTTCGAAGTGTAAGAGCATCTTAAAGAGATTTTCTATTTGTAAAGAGTATTTTTTGCATTTTAGATAGCAAATTTTTGAAGTACTCCAACAACCCATTTTATCTTTAACACTTCATTTTACTTTTTTCAAAAATTATTTATCATTTTTCTCTATCATTTTTTATTACATGCTTCCCTTCTAATTATTATATGATTTTCTTCAAAAAAAATTTCTATTTTTTTTTTGTATATACTATTTAATTCGGTTAATATGGAGTATTAAAAAAATTTCAAATACTTTGAATGCATTTAATTATACTAGTATACCGCTTATCGGTGGAATTCGACCATAGAAAAATAAATAGAGATTGATAGAAAGAATAAAGTTGAGAAGGAAAGATTTAGAGAAGAATGATGAAGAGAAAGAGAATTGTGAAGAAGAGAATTGAGGAAATTGAAGAAGAAAAAATTGGAGAAGGTGAAGACAGATGTAAGTATCTATTTTGGATGAGTGGAGGTGAAACTTCCTATAGTCGTGATAAAGTGGGTTTAGCTCTACTTTCTATTTTAAAAACTTAGTTTGGAGTCTTTTGGAGCATAATTTTAAGGATTGACTCTTTAAAATAGAGGGCATTTTATGTTTAACGAGTTTTTTATAGATGCTCTTAGTACTTGTTTGCATGTAGCATAAGTACTTATAAGTTGGTCAAACATCATTTTTATCCACATATTTCATCAAACCCATAATTTTTATTTAATTTTTATCCACACATTTCATAGAATGCACTGCTTATAATCTACAAAAAATTACCAAACAAACATTAAGTCTTAAGCTTTGAAGCGTTGAATGAAAATTTCAACACAAAGTGGGATTTGAGACTTTAATCTCAAATGGATTTAAAAAATGTTTTCAAAGTGAAAACTAATTTTCTTTTGTTGAAATCGAACAAAATTTACAAAAAAAAAAAAAAAAAAATTAGGAGAGCTCGTGTCTTGAATATTTATGAGAAAATTAGATGGAGAGTTCAGAGAGTGAAATGTGTCCATCTCTCTCTTTTTTTTTTTTTTTAAATATTGTGCATTATTTCGATTTTTTTGGGTCAATTCTTCTAAATATACTCAATTTTCTTAAAAATATTACCAAATTCTCTCTCTTTCTTTATATACAAATTTCAAACCATCTAGACATTCTCACAAAACTTGACGCAAGTTTCTAGTCTCCCTCATCAATGTAGACAATACATTATATATTGACGAGAATCTCAAGTGCTTTGCTTGGATTTAACTAAAGGGCGTTTTAATAAAATTACACAATAATTATTTTTTTACTAAATGAACATATTAAGAATTTTTTTTTTTTTTTTTGATGAAAGACAAATGTCACTTTGACCAAAAAAAGTAACAATTGTCGAGTTGACTTAATATACTCGTACTCACTAGAGTACTAGGAGTATTTGAAGAAGTCATTTTTTAGGCTATTTTGTGTAAACTTAACAGAGTTAATTCAATGGGCTACAAAAGTTTGTAATAAATCTCAAAATAATTATTGAAGTAATTTTCTTACACTAGAAGTTACTCAAGTTTATAATGATTAAAGTAATGATCAATCGACTAGAAGCATCAACCAAAAATCTTGCGTATCATTGTCAAATTCCATTGTAAATACAAATGACATTAATTAGTATATCACGTCATACTTAATTGTGTTCTATTAATTAAATGTGTAATTGTTAAACACATTTTCTCTATTACAATGATTTTCATTCCAAATTTATGTCTCTATATGACCGAACCCTAACCCTAACCCTAACCCTAACCCTAACCCTAACCCTATTATTAATGAAATGAAAAAGCAGCAAAATGGTGAAATCTGAATTTGGAGAAGAAATATTGCCTCGAGTAATTTCGATACAAGAAACACAAATCTGTAAAACAATAAACTATATTGTTTAATGGAGCACCTTATATCAATGCCAATTGGAGAATTTGGGAACAAAACTGGGGAATTAGGGCAACAGATGAAAGTGTGGAGGAAACTCGGAAAATAGGGGATAACATAATGATTTCATATTTTATATAACTTTAAATCATTTTAGGTTTAAATCGTATCAACTTCAAAGCGTTGACTTTCTCTTATCCAAGACGCTTGCTCGTAACAGTCACTTTGCACACGCATACAAATTTTTTTAACTACGATTGTCTTATGTGGTGTAATCAATAATGCTGCTTGGTAACACAATAGTACTTAGCAGTGTCAAGTAGGATTCAACGTTCACATTTTAAATTGGGTGATCATTAGTGTAATGACTAATTGTAATGAATTTTAACAACTGAAAATTATTGGGTTAATTTCACGGGTGGTCACTGAAATTACAAAACAATTATTGAAGTAACAAAATTTCAACGATGGTCACTGAAGTTTACTAAAATGTGCACCGAAGGTCACTCTGTAAAATTCTCCAATTAAGTTGAAGACGTGTCACTGGTAAATATCCACGTGGCACACATTCAGATGAAATGTGGCAAAAATTATGCAGACTTTACCCACTAATTATAATAAATTTGGACCTCAATAAATACCTATAGTACCTAGCAGAAAATACTTCAAAATAAATCACGTTTCCATTTCCAATTCCATTTCCATTCCTCCAAACCCTAATGTCTCAAATACCCAAATAATTTATTCCTTCATTCATTGAAGATGAACAAAAAATTTATGATGCATTTGCGACATCATGGTACACAAGTGAGCAAATATAGCTTTCATTCATTGAATGCAGAACGAAAAACATAATACTGAAGAGAAAACACATAAGAAGCTCATTTTAATAAATTGCAGCTGCTAGGAGTAATAATTAATGAAGATGAATAAAAATTTATAAACAAATAAGAAATTTTGCCTGCTACATTAAATTTCAAACTGCTAAGGCTGGCTTGGGCAAGTCGTGAGCAGAAGTTGCACTTTGTACTCTCCCAGATATTGGTGTTCTGAAAAGATCGTTCCTTGTGCCTCTCCCTATCGTGCTTCCATATGAGGGATTGAGAGTCAGTGTCCACATATTTGACGTGCTTTCTGTTTTTTTTTTTCGATATTTCGTTTGGTATCTGTATTACCCTTCAGAATATGAGAAAGGCCATCATAACAAAGTCGAACTAACCATTTGGAGGAGTAAATTATTTGGGTATTTGAGACATTAGGGATTTGAGGAATGGAAATGGAATTGGGAAACGGAAATGGAAATGTGATTTATTTTGAAGTATTTTCAGTTAGGTCCTTATATTTTAGATTTATTCATTGATGTCCAAATTTATTATAATTAATAGGTAAAATCCACATGTCAATAATTTTTGCCACGTATCATCTGAATGTGTGTCACGTAGACATTTACCAATGACACATCATCAATTTAATTGGAGAATTTCATAGAGTGACCTTCGGTGCACGCTTTAGTAAACTTCAGTGACCATCGCTGAAACTTTGTTACTTCAGTAACTGTTTTGTAATTTCAATAAAACTTTAGTGACAATAAGTGAAATTAACCCGAATTTTTTTTTAATAACTATTTTGAAATTTACTCTAAACTCTAATGACCATGGTGTAATTAACCCAAACTTAAAAAATTGGCCATTTTTCAATTTCACTCCCCTTTTTCCTTCTTTTTGCAAATTTCCTCTTAAGAAATACACAGAGAGAGAGACGAGGCGATGCTTGGGTTCGAGAACTCTGCGAAGCTGTTAAGGCTGCTCCATGGCGGAGAAGAAAGGACTATTGAAGAGATCGTGTCGGATTTCAACATCATATTCCCTTCCTCTCTCCACTTCTACGCTTGCTCCGCTCTCGAGTTACTCTTAGACCCTAAGGCACTTCTCCCTCTCTTCATTAGGGTTTTTCTTACTATTTTACTTATCATTTGGTTTCAATTGTGTGGTTTTTTTTATATGATTGGGCGAGGATTTATTTTGAGTCAGTATAACTAATTTTTCTGCCGGTTAATGTTGGATTTTTTTGTACTTGATCGCGTTTGTGCTGAATGCAGTTCTATTATTTCGAGAAAACCAATTAGACTTGAAGGGTTTTGATTTCGTGAACCTTAAAGGTGTATTTCTTTGGGTTTCACCATTTTGCTTAAAATTTGTTATATCAAATTGAAAGTATCTCATCGCCAGCGAGTTTGTGGATATATGGATGAATGTAGTTTTGTGGTTCGCAAACATTGGACGAGTCATTAGTACAGAGTCTCCTATGTCCATATTTAGGATTTGGATGCACACCAGTGGATACAATATTATGGCAGCTTCTAAGTAGCTTTTAAGAAGGATCAATCTAGGGAAAGAGAAGGAAAAATGGCCTAAGTGATTAGAACTCTACTGAATGGTTCTGTATATTGCAAAACATTTTCGCTCCCCCCCATCCCCCCCATGGCGGAGAAGAAAGGACTATTGAAGAGATCGTGTCGGATTTCAACACCATATTCCCTTCCTTTCTCCACTTCTACGCTTGCTCCGCTCTCGAGTTACTCTTAGACCCTAAGGCACTTCTCCCTCTCTTCATTAGGGTTTTTCTTACTATTTTACTTATCGTTTGGTTTCAATTGTGTGGTTTTTTTTATATGATTGGGCGAGGATTTATTTTGAGTCAGTATAACTAATTTTTCTGTCGGTTAATGTTGGATTTTTTGTACTTGATCACGCTTTGTGCTGAATGCAGTTCTATTATTTCGAGAAACCAATTAGACTTGAAGGGTTTTGATTTCGTGAACCTTAAAGGTGTATTTCTTTGGGTTTCACAATTTTGCTTAAAATTTGTTATATCAAATTGAAAGTATCTCATCGCCAGCGAGTTTGTGGATATATGGATGAATGTAGTTTTGTGGTTCGCAAACATTGGACGAGTCATTAGTGCAGAGTCTCCTATGTCCATATTTAGGATTTGGATGCACACCAGTGGATACAATATTATGGCAGCTTCTAAGTAGCTTTTAAGAAGGATCAATCTAGAGCAAGAGAGGAAAAATGGCCGAAGTGATTAGAACTCTACTGAATGGTTCCGTATATTGAAAAACATTTTCGCTATACGGAAAAACATTTTTGCTCCCCCCCATCCCCCCATGGCGGAGAAGAAAGGACTATTGAAGAGATCGTGTCGGATTTCAACACCATATTCCCTTCCTCTCTCCACTTCTATGCTTGCTCCGCTCTCGAGTTACTCTTAGACCCTAAGGCACTTCTCCCTCTCTTCATTAGGGTTTTTCTTACTATTTTACTTTTCGTTTGGTTTCAATTGTGTGGTTTTTTTTATATGATTGAGCGAGGATTTATTTTGAGTCAGTATAACTAATTTTTCTGCCGGTTAATGTTGGATTTTTTTGTGCTTGATCACGTTTGTTCTGAATGCAGTTCTATTATTTCGAGAAAACCAATTAGACTTGAAGGGTTTTGATTTTGTGAACCTTAAAGGTGTATTTCTTTGGGTTTCACCATTTTGCTTAAAATTTGTTATATCAAATTGAAAGTATCTCATCGCCAGCGAGTTTGTGGATATATGGATGAATGTAGCTTTGTGGTTCGCAAACATTGGACGAGTCATTAGTACAGAGTCTCCTATGTCCATATTTAGGATTTGGATGCACACCAGTGGATACAATATTATGGCAGCTTCTAAGTAGCTTTTAAGAAGGATCAATCTAGGGAAAGAGAAGGAAAAATGGCCGAAGTGATTAGAACTCTACTGAATGGTTCCGTATATTGCAAAACATTTTCGCTATATGGAAAAGCATTTTCGCTCCCCCCCCCCAAAAGAATGGTTGGGAAATGGTTGAGTTGGTCGAGTACTTAGTTCACCCAACTTGACCAAATGTTGAGTTTCGCAAGTATAAGCTCAACCAAGTCAACAAAAAGGTTGAGTAGAGCGAGCATTAGCTTGACCAACTCGACAAAAGTCGTGTTGGACGCGTCTTTACGAGGAAAAATATTGAAAATTGCTGACGACCAATTTTAATAAGGTTTAATTGATCTTTTCTATAAAGGACTTTTAAATCAAAAGGTTAAAAAGTAGCCAATTTTCACTTGGGCCTTTAAAAGTGGACTATTTTGAAAAATTCCTACATTTATTATTAGTATGTTCTGAGGAAAATGAGTGAATAGTTTTTCAATTGTTTGAACAAGATATCCTTTAAATTATGTTGTTTTTGACATCTATAGAATTTTTGGCAATAACATGTTAGGTCTGCTTGCTGCCATTTTTAGTGTCTTTTTTGCTCATAGTTACCAAAAGTTTGACAATATGTAACTGTTTTCAGTTATTAGTCTGAAACATTTGGAACTGCAACAAAGTTGCAATTTACATAAAGTTCTACATTATGTTATTGCAGGAAAAATTACTCAAGCCAACTGAGCGGTTGGTTGCTTTTTCAATTATTCACCAGGCATATGCGTCCCAGCCGCCTTCTTCAAACCCTTTCATTTCTAAGCTTGTGGATGTAAGTGCAATGCTTATTCACGCAATACTGGAGGTGCTAGATTATGATTTGCATTGCTTCATTTTTTCATGATCACTTGTCAATCTAATTATTTAGGAACACAGGATGCGTAGTCTTATTTACAACTATAAATTGCCTTCTGCAACAATCAGACCCATGAAACAACGAAGATGATATTTAGTTTATGGATTTTACCATATTCCATTTGTTTCAGTTGAATGTTGTCTTTGGCTTTTCAAAATATGTCAAATGGAATGTTAATCGAGTTGGTTTTCAGAAATCTCCCAATGATTAAGATCCCACTATACTACCGTTTTACTTTCTTCATCAAAGACAAATATCGTAATGTGCACCTTGTACATGAAGTCAAACGATAACATATTCACAAAATTCGTGTAGGACCAATACTTTTATGCCAAACCCTTTTCGCTCACAAGGCCATATCCCTCTGTCCTACTCAACTAGTATCTCATGCCCGTTTCCTAGTTCTGGAAATTTGGTGTTTTACTGCTAGACGAGACCTTGGGTTAATGACACGAGATGGTACAAAATGTTCGTAATCTTAGTGCTTGTTTGCCTTAGCTTTAATTATAATTTAAGTTGGCAAAACTGGTCAAATATATTTTTTATCTACATATTTTGTAAGACTCACAATTTGCTATCCACTTATTATTCACACATTCTATTAGATTCATAGCTTATAAGCACTTAACAAATAATTACAGCACCACCAAACATGTACTTATATGCTTTTACCCTCTCTGTTAAACATATTATTCAATTTCGATGCATACATATGTATGAGTTTGTAACAATTTTGGTAGCAGAATTTACTTTCAGGTTGTGGTTGCAGTTGAGACTTAAGTTGTTTGATCAATTCACTTACCAAACTTTTTAAGATTTTACGCTTCATTTGAATGTAGCAAAAACTTATCTAACTGATTTGTGTTCTAATACTGCAATTTATTTTAATTCATCAGTCGGTCTGTGAGATCGATTTCTAAGCATCTATGTAGTTTTGCGGTAAAAGTTTTAACCATTTGCAGGCAGCATCTGACGAGGAAGCTGAAAACTATGAAAGAGCATTTATTCTCCAATTGTTAGGCTCGTCCAGCACTAAGAGTAGTGGAGAGGTCTGTCCACTGTTTCTTGCATTTATATATGTTGGTTCTTGTTGGTGTACTTCTTTTTAGATTTTAACCAGCAATATATTTCACTGTGTGTCAAATGTGTTCTGTTTTTATTTTCCCTCGTATGTCCTTAATTATGATCCTTATGTGAGATATTTTTGTTTAGTTACTCTTGTCTAGCAAAGCAAACAAATGCTTAAAATATTCTAAATAGTTCTGATGAAGCCTGGGGATGTTAATTTGTTTAAAATATTCATATTAGTATTATATTTTTACCTGTAATCATTACAGATATATACTCCCTGCTTACAATGATTGCTCCTACAATACTTCCATTTTAGGATGTCCATAAATATTTCTTCTTTTCTAAAATAGTTATTTATTTTCCAAAAGTACGAATTACATGAGGCGATTAACAAGCATTTTTGGCATTATTTTGAGGGTAAAAATTGAAAAGTTACATAGAACACCCATTTGTTCAACTGTTACCTCAAATGCAGTGCAGAATTGTAGCATCAAATTTCCATGGTGTCCATTTCTTTCTTTTCTTTACCTAGTGTTTTCCATCAGTCGTGACTACAAGTGACAATGGCTTGTTTCATGCAGCTTCTCAAGCAGTCGGCATCAGATTACATGAAATTTTTTGACCTTTCATCACATGTAAGCTATTCCATATGGTATCTTCCATTCTACACCAATAGCTTTTGCTTGCAACTTGCTGGTTCAAATTAGCAGGTGTGATGCTGTTGACATTCATGATACGAGACTAAACTTGTTTTCATGTTTTCTTCGTATCCGTAATCACTACAAAAGTGCTCTATTACTGACATATATTCTTCGTTTGATAATTTTTCCTGGCTTGAACTTCCAGTCTTTTGTCCATCGAGAGCAGTTGCAACAAGAATATTGTGGCACAGCTCAGCCAGAACCATTTAAGTGCTTGTTCATGGACAACGCTTTGAAAAATGTGATACCCGACCCTGATGTGCCCCACGGATGTGATAGTGATTCACCCGAGTATGACTCTTGCTAGTTATTTTCTGAGGCTTTTTCTATTTCTGCTATTTCTCCTTTATCTGCAATCCATTATGTTGTTATGGGGGGGGGGATAAATTTCAGGTTTGACCTGCAACCTGGACTTAAACCTAAAATTGGATCCGGAGATAGAGGTGAAACTATAGCTGGACTGCTGTCATCTCTTTCATTGGAGGGATTAGGTCCTCAATGGATAAGGCCTATCCCACCGCGGCTCCCAATAATGGATGGAGAAGTAAGGACATGCAACTACTAGCAATCATTTGCCAACTGAGAATGGCTGACTAGGTTGCAGAATTTATTGATACAAATAAATTTATCCCGGTTTTGAACAGCTGTTGTGGCTCAACCCAGATATCAACCACGAGCTTTTATGGGACTATGGAATGTGCCTTGATACTAGCAAAGGAGCTGCAGTTAGAGATCTAATTGCGAAAGCTTTAAAGGGGTCACTTTCTCCTCCCCAACAAGAGGTATATTTTCTTGTAGGTTTTTGGATATTACAGCTTTTTTCGGCGTGAATTTTACCTTGGACTTTGAACCTAGATTATGAGAAATTATTTTGGGATTGAGGGAAATTTGGAGAAAAAAAATAAATGGTAAGAATTTTTTATGTTAAATTTATAAAGTAGAACTGTCAAAATTTATGTTTTCAATTATCTAATTCTCCTTGTAGAAAGATATTAATAGTGTGTTTGGGAAAGTTTTTTGAGGTCTAAAAGCACTTCTTAAAGAGCAAAAGTGCTTTTAGTTAAATTTATGATTGTTTGGCTAAAATCAATAAATACTTTTTGACTAAAAAATAGCTTAAAAAAGCTATTCTAGAGAAGTCCAAATTTTGAGCTTATCTAAAAAGTTGTAATTGAGCTTTTATAGGAAATTGTAATTATATTTAATGAAATTAAAAATTAACAAAACTATCATTAATACATAAAAAAAAAATATTAATTTATTTACCACATTAATTACTTATAACAAATTGTCACTTCATATATTTATATAAAGTGAAAAATATATATTGGCATGTTAAATAATATAATACAAATTACACATAATATGTTTGATTCAAATAATTAATTAATTTTAAGTAATATAATATATACTAAAATAACTATTTTATTATAAATAATATATTAATTTTAATAGTTATTATAGGATATAAAAAAATATTATTTATTTTAAAAATAATAATATGAGATATATAATAATTATTTACTGTTAAGTCAAGTATATTAAAATAATTTTGTAATTATAATTAAATTAATATATTAATTTTAATAGTTATTAACTTATTATGGGATATAAAAAAATGTTATTTATTTTTAAAAAATAATATGAGATATATAATAATTAATTACTATTTAGTCAAATAAATATAAAGTTTATACAAAAGTAGTTTTATAGTTATGCAACCAAACATTCAATTTAATATTCATAGCACTTTTTAAATTCATATTCAAACAGTCAATACCTCTTTAACAAAAGCTCTACTACCAAAAGTACTATTGCTAAAAATTTTACTCACAACAGCTGTGCCAAACAGACCCTGAGTGTTTGTATTGATATATTACTTTTATTTTAGTGTACTAACTAACGTAGTCTTAAAAACAATTAGGAATTTGTACTTTTAGCCAGACACATATTTATGGTTCTTGTTATCATTACTATAAATTATAGTTTGCAAATACCCTGTTTGAAAAAGAGGGCCTACAATATTATTTGCGCATTGGTTGTGGGAGGATAGTATGGCTAGTTATAAGGATTTGGCTGATCTTGACCTGTCAACACGAGTTTAAATATTTTGGGCTAGTTGACCAGTGTCCACTACTATGTCAACTAGAAGATGAATGAATTCGGGTCCTTGCGGGTGGTGTTGTCGCCACCTTCGTGGATTTATCTATACAAATGAACCTGGTCTCGTGGTGTGTATCATGGATTGTGGATTCGACATAATAGAACTGTCACATTGGAGGAACACATAACACCTTGCCCCACATTGGTTGGGTGAGGGTACAACAAGAACAAATTGAGTCTTATTCATGATAAATTTGAAATCAGCTATGTGAAACCTTTTTCGCTACCTTGTTCTTTTTATTGCTTTATCTACTAGAAATTCCAATGCAACTTGATATTTAGCAACCACAATGTGCTATGTTAGTTTTGATCTACCCTCTCTTTTAATATATTCTACGGAAATCTTATCATTTATAAGAACACGAGTCTCTTTAGGTCTACGCAATGCGTCCCAACTTAGGTGTCCTTCCCAATTAGTTCCACTTCCACTAATTGACGTATGTCCAGACATATGTTACACCTCAATCCCACATGGCACATATGTAGGGAAAACACATAAGAATATGGGCCTAATCAATTGATGAGTCAACAAAATCAAGAAAGCTCTCTCTCATGATCTACTTAAGGTGAAGAACCAAGTAAAATAGTCAAATTGGTCAGGTTAATCAAGAGGATGACCAAGGAAATAAATTTTAGCTCTGAAAAAGCCTAGTAAAGCCAATACTCATGAGAAGATCAAGATGAGCAAGTAATATGTCACACGAGACAAGAGAGTCCTGAAAGTCAAAGACTTCTTCCGATGCTTTCGGGAGTCGAACAATGGTCGCCCCCCGTCATTTCTTTCTCTTGGTCCAGTAGCGAGTTGTTCCTAGATTGACTAAGCCGATCTCTAAGGAAAGAATCATTCATTACATGAATGTAATCTAAAATGACATGGTGAAGATTTCTGGGATTTGAAAATAGCATGTCAAATGCTAAATTAAGAGGCGTGCAAGATTTTACTAATTCCAAAGGCATCTCATTTACCAAGACATGCCTATAAATACTTTGTAAGGCCACCGACAACGAGGTTTAGAATCCACGCATTGTATAATCTCAAAATGATAAACTAAATCCATCTCTAAAATTGTTTCCTACTGTTCCTTCTATTGGACTATGACTTTATCATCGAAGTGTGCTCAACTTTCCCCATGTTCATCACCAGGTCCAGTTTCGTAGGTTATCTAGGGAGGACGTTTTCATGTAGCTAACATGAAGAGCTCAAATGATTTTTGACATCAACAACGTATATATTCTCAAGTATTATCTAATTTATTCAATTATTCACAAACCTCCATCTTATCATCATCATTTTTGTTACGTTCACCTTATGGAGACTCCGTAGAACGTAGAACGTGATACTCAGTATCACAAAACAGATCTAATTGTTAGAAATGACCTTTTGACCTTGTAGGGTTTTCCTTTCGAAAATAATTTCACTTATTTATGAGATCTTAGAGTAATTCCTATTGTTAACGTAGGCACGGGCATAAAAATATTTGGAATAGTTGGCTAGTGCTCAACTATGTTTACGAGGCAAGGGCAAAATAAATATCCTTGCCGCTGGTACATAACTATTTTAATGGGGTGCTGTTAACTTTAGCTATATTCATGGGGTGTTGTTAACTTTGTTGTGTCTGGAGATGTATAGTTGGTCAAAACTAGAGATTATGTGCAATATATCCGTCGTATATTTAGGCTTGGTTTGGTATAGTTGTTATATTTAGTTGTGTTGTGCTTTAAGAATAATCAGGGAAAAATATGATAAATTTTTGTTTTAGAATCGCTGTTTCAAAATCGGCATTTGAGCGTTTGGTAAAAAAATAGTGCTTTATTGTTGTACCTGTATAGAATTACAATCTCACATGTCGGTTTACTAAGGATATAGCACTTGAGGGAGGGCTAACATTGATTATATTGATCTTTTATACATTATTATTATTATTATTGTAAACTTTATTTTTACTTTTAAAACAATATGTAATATTATTAAATATTTATCCAAGACAATATATTTACCCATGGGTATTTTAAAAGGAAAAAAATTAATATTAAATTTCAACATTTATATAATTAGAAAATGTATATGATATTTCAATGACCAAGAAAAAATAAATAGAAGAATGTTATTATTGTGAATGATGAATGAGACTTTATTGTTGTAGAATGCTTGTAGAATATCAAAAAGTTAGACAGGAAATGAATTAATTTTATTATTCCTTGTGGTTAAAATTGACATTTTAATGATGGATAATAGGAAAAGTTAAAAGCAGAAATTGAGAAGTTACCCTTTTGGTGCTTCTCAAAGTCTGCTGCCAGATGGTACAATATTAGTTTTATTTAAAGTTTACCAAACACCTAAAATAGATGTGGATTGTTTGACAATCAGAAGTTGAGCTCTAAAATCAAATCCCAAATGGGGGGCCTTATTAGGGTTTTGTTAATCCTGTCTCACATTAATTGTGGGAGGAAGTGTGACTAGTGTGTAAGTACTTGGGTAAGTGTTACTTGTATACATGGATTTCAGCATATTATGCCAATATATTGAAAGATTGACATTGTTTAGCGCTCACATGCATTCAATCTAGTTTTCTACCTGGTTCCTCAGCACCTTTGCATTTTCCAAAGGGAGCATCAGCCTTTGTTTTCTTGACATCTATAATATGTTTAATGTTTCTACTTTCAGCAAGTTTTGGTGGAATTGGCAAATGACCCGAAGCTTGTATATCACTGTGGACTGACACCAAAAAACCTTCCAGTATGCCATTTTTCTAGCTGCATTATGATTAGAATGAAAATATGGTGCCTGCTTATTCTTCTAATCTAGAAAACTTGGTATCAGGATCTAGTGGAGAACAATCCTGTGATTGCCGTTGAAGTTCTCATTAAGTTAGTGAATTCACCTGAAATTGCAGAGTATGATTTTGTTTTAATTGCTTGTGGCTTTTGTCTCAGATGACTCAGTTTCATTTTAATTTTGACATTACAAGTTTCTTTTCTAAATGCACAGATACTTTACAGTTCTTGTTCATATGGAGATGAGCCTTCATTCCATGGAAGTTGTGAACAGGCTGACTACTACAATTGAACTTCCCACCGAGTTCATTCATACATACATTTCGAATTGTATTGCTGCTTGCCAGGGCATCAAGGTTCGCTTATCTACTCTGCTTACACCCCCCCCCCCCCCAAAAGAACCCTGGCCTCATTGAACTCAATTGTTTGTGTCTTCTCATATCTCAGAACCTTGCAAGCGCAGGGATTAACTCATCCAGTCTGCCCCCACCCATTTCTTTTTCCAGGATAGGTACATGCAGAACAGACTCGTGAGACTTGTTTGTGTTTTTCTGCAAAGTTTGATCCGGAACAAAATAATTAATGGTAAGAAGTCAAGTCGAAACTTTGTTGGTTGTTTTTCCAAGATTCTAGATGCAATTAGAATCTGGAAACTGAGGCATGCTCAATGTTCTTGGCCCTTGTCTTTCTTATTGTCGTGGTTGGGGTGGGTATTGTCTCCGCCCCAAACCACACTCACAGCCATAGCTTTGTTGATTTTGTCATTTATATAATGAACCAGTTTTCCATGATGCTCGTTTGTGTTTCATGAATCGTGGCATGGCATAAATAGTAATTGTTCTTTTTTTATTTGTCTGATTTGTGTTGCAATATCACTAACTATTTGCAAGTGCTGTGTTCATTGCAGTTCATGACATATTTATTGAAGTCCAAGCATTCTGCATTGAGTTCTCACGGATTAGGGAAGCAGCAGGGTTATTTAGGCTTCTTAAGACATTGGAGTAGACGCCCTTCCCTTACTAATCTTCTTCACCCCTCGTTTGAACGTTGTAATGGATTTGTATATTTCATTACCGCAAGTCTTTTAACTTTTGTTTACCTGACTATTTACTTCCAATTATGGTAAACAGCTAGGCATTTACAGGAGTTCTGGTAGTGGCTTAGCTTTGTTGATTTTCTTTCAAGCTGTCATAAAGAAAGACTTACAGTAAGTATGGCTACAAATGAAGTATGTTAACCTAGGAAAGAATTCTTTCATCGTCTGAGGCTCCTCTCTATCTTTAACTAAAAGTACTTGATGAAATTACTGTAGATATAAGCAAATGGTTTCACTGAATTGGCAAGATAGGTTTCCAAGAAAAGCATGAGCGATTGGAAGATGTCAACTTAGATTTATTTAGGGAATTATATTCACGCCAAATTTTTTATTTATTATTTAATTGCAATTAATATTTTCAATTTTTGCTCATTGTATATGTAGTGGTACTCATGTCTTCAATATTTTTGTCTTATTTTTTATCTCTAACTTTCTATTAATTAACATATTTTGTTTCTAAGGATTTTGTTCAAAAGGTTTGTTGGGAGGAAATAAATCAATTTATTTGCCAGTCATATTTTAAAAAATAATAATAATAAATAAATAAAACACCAACAAAATATAATTTTTTTTTTCATTTATGCTATGTAAAAATATTATTTTGGCAAAAATTATTATTAAGGATGAGATATGTAAATTAAATAAAGTTGAATATAAGAATTTGATAGGGGAAAAAAAGTTAACATAAATGTTATAATGAACAAAAATTGAGAACCCTGTAGAACAAAGTATAATGTTACAAATTAAATTTATGGTTTAAATATAAGCACTCTATTTTACTTGATGGTCCAAAATATTCAATTGGACCGAATTGCCATTCTCTTGGGTGGTTCACCAAGGGTGGTGTTCAAATGTCTACTCCGGTGGACATTATAACAATGCACACTGTGGGCATTAGATCAAGTTCGATTCACCACTCAATTTGGTTCATATATTGTTTCAGCAGTGTGGACATGCCACTTTAGAAAATGTAACAACAAATGCCTAGAAATTGCCGCAAATTAGGTATTGCTAATCCTTTTTACCAAGAAATTACCAAAAAAAGAAAAAACTGTTATGAAATTAGTGAAATAAAGCAGAAAGAATATAAGAAATACGAAAGGAATTTTGTGTTTTATTATAACTATGGACCTATATTTATAGGATTCCAAAGTAGGTTACAAAGAGATTTGGATACAATCAAACAAGGCTTATCTAAATATACTGATAAGACTAAGTATCCTGATAAGTCTAAATAGTCATCAATAATTATCTCATAATTTTACAACACTCCTCTTTTGATGACTATTTTTACAATAACTGTCTCGTTAAAAACTTTGTTTGATAAAAACCCAATGGGACAAAATATCAAACGAAAAGAAAAAAGAGTACAAGAATTGTTAAAGTTTTGGAGTATTAAGAAAATGTTGCCTCATTAAAACCTTGCTGTAAAAACTCGGTGGGACAAAACTGGACTAAGGAAAAGAGTACAGCCTACTCCCTAATATTAATCATTGAAGATCTTAGAGTCGACGCATCCCAATCTCGCACCCAATTTCTTAAATGTGGATGTCGGTAATGCTTTTATGAATAAGTCAGCCAAATTGTCACTTGAGCGAATTTGTTGAACATCGATGTCACTATTCTTCTGAAGCTCGTGCGTATAGAAGAATTTTGGAGAAATATGCTTTTCATGTCCCCTTTGATGTAGCTTCCTTTGAGTTGTGTAATACAAGCTGCATTGTCTTCATACAATATTGTTGGACTATCCTTTGTTGAAGGTAATCCGCATGATGCTTGGATATGATGTGTCATGTTTCTCAACCATGCACATTCTCGACTTGCTTCGTGCATTGCAATAATTTCAGAATGATTTGAAGATGTTGCTGTCAATGTTTGTTTCACAGATCTCCATGATATAGCTGTTCCTCCACGTGTAAATACATATCATGTTTGTGATTTAGCTTTATGTGGATCAGAGAGATAACCCGCATCTGCATATCCCACTAAAGACGATCCTAATTTTCGGGAATAAAATAATCCCATGTCAACAGTACCTTTTAGGTAACGAAGAATGTTTTTAACACCATTCCAATATCTTTGAGTGGGTGCAGAGCTATATCTTGCAAGGAGATTTACAGAAAAAACTATGTCCGGTCGAGTGCAATTTGCAAGATACAATAATGCACCAATTGCACTTAAGTATGATACTTCAGGTCCAAGAGTTATTTCCCCATCTTCAAGTGGGCGAAATGGATCTTTTTTAACTTCAAGTGATCGAACGACCATAGGCGATGTCAATGAATGTGCTTTATCCATATAAAAACGCTTTAAGACTTTTTCTGTATAAGAAGATTAATGAACAAATAATCCTTCTGGGAAATGTTCAATTTGTAATCCAAGACAGAATTTGGTTTTTTCCCAAATCTTTCATCTCAAATTCATTTTTTAAATAATCTACAGTTTTGTTGAGCTCTTCCAGAGTTCCTATAAAGTTTAAATCATTAACATAAACTGCCACAATTGCAAATCTAATATATGTTTTCTTTATGAAAATACAAGGACATACATCGTCGTTTTTATAAACCTTCTTTCAACAAATATTCGCTAAGACGATTATACCACATTCGTCCAGATTGTTTTAATCCATACAATGATCTTTGCAATTTAATTGAGAACATTGTTCTGGGGAATGAATCATTTGCTTCTGGCACTTTAAATCCTTCAAGGATTTTCATTTGTATGTCACTATCAAGTGAACCATACAGATATGCAGTTACTACATCCATAAGGCGTATATCGAGCATTTGTGACACAGTCAAACTTATTAAAAATCTAAATGTGATGGTGTCCATTACGGGAGAATATGTTTCCTCATAATCAATCCCAGGTCTTTGTGAGAAGCCTTGGGCTACGAGTCGGGCTTTGTATCTTGTGATTTCATTGTTTTCATTCATTTTTCTTACAAAGACCCATTTGTATCCTACAGGGATTATATTTTTAGGAGTTCGAACTACAGGTCCAAACACTTTTCATTTTTCTAAGGAATTCAACTCCGCCTGTATGGCTTCTTTCTATTTTGGCCAATCATTTCTATTTTGACAATCATTAATAGATTGTGGTTCAAGATCCTCATTTTGCATGATATATAGTGCCACATTAAAGGCGAAGATATTGTCCACGACAATATTATTTCGTTCCCATAATTTATGAGATAATGAATAATTTATTGAAATCTCATTGTTTTCGGACACTTGTGGTTCTTCAGGAATCACATTATCAGAGTTTGATTGATCAATCGTTTCTACCATTGTTTCATTAAAAGTTTTTAGTTGGGTTTTCTCTTGTACCTTTTTCTTTCGAGGTACAGTAGTCTTTAGCACCAATCGGTCGACCACGCTTCCAAGGCGTGTTGATATTCATTTGCTATGGCGATTGTCCTACTGTGGACATCAATTTTTTGCGGGAGTATTTTCTGCTTTGGAATATATGACTTTGTCACTTTCCTTGTATCAACGAATACATCAGGTAATTGGTTTGCAACTATTTGCAAGTGAATGATTTTCTTAACTTCTTGCTCACATTGATTATTGCGGGGATCAAAATGAGATAGAGTGTTTTCATTCCAAGAAATTTTATTTTGTTTTTCAGGATGCAGTTTTTCCCCTCCCAAAGTTGGGAAATTCATTTCATCAAAATGACAATCTGCAAAACGTGCAGTAAATAAATCATCCGTTAAAGGTTCAAGATACCTAATAATGGATGGTGAGTCAAACCCAACATAAATTTCAAGTCTTCGTTGGGGACCCATCTTTGTACGTTGTGGGAGTAAAATTGGGACTTGGACAGCACAACCAAAAACTCGTAGATGAGAAATATTGGGTTTGTGACCAAATGCAAGTTGTAAAGGTGAGTATTCATGATAAGCAGTTGGTCTTATACGAACTAATAATGCATCATGTAATATAGCATGACCCCAAACAGATGTTGGGAGTTTTGTTTTCATAAGTAAAGGCCTAGCAATCAATTGAAGACGTTTGATAAACGACTCTGCTAAACCATTTTGTGTATGGACATAAGCAACTGAATGTTCAACGACAATCCCGATTGACATACAATAATCATTGAATGTTTGTGATCTAAATTACCAAAGATTATCAAGACGAATTGTCTTGATTGAGTAATCGGGGAATTGAGCTCGTAGTTTTATAATTTGAGCAAGTAGTCTAGCAAAAGCTACATTTCTAGTAGAAAGTAAGCAGACATGTGACCATCTAGTAGAAGAATCAATTAATACCATAAAATAACGAAATGGTCCACATGGTGGGTGTATCGACCCACATATATCTCCATGAATTCTTTCTAAGAAAGTTGGAGATTCAACACGAACCTTCGTAATAGAAGGTCTAATGACTAACTTGCCTTGTGAACAAGCAGCACATGGATAATCATTAGGTAAAAGAATCTTCTGGTTCTTTAGAGGATGTCCATGTGAGTTATTAATTATTCGGCGCATCATTATTGCTCCTAGGTGTCCAAATCGATCATGCCAAAGCATAAAACTTTTTGGTTCAACGAACTTCGAGTTCGTGACATTGTTTGATTCAAATGTTTTTATGAATGTATAATACATGCCAGATGGAAGTGCCATGAGTTTTTCTTTTATCTGCTTCTGGCTAGATACAAAAGAAATTATGCAAATATATTCACAATTATTTTCTTGCATCGTCTCAATGTGGTATCCATTCTCATGCGGATATCTTTAAAACTAAGCAAATTTCTTCGGACTTGCTAGAATAAAGTGCATCATTTATATGCAATTTCGTATTATTTGGTAAGATAATACTAGCTCTTAGGAGCCTTCAACGATATTTGATGTACCGGATATCGTATTAACATTATTTTCGCTAATGTTAAGTCCAAAAATATTTTTTATCTTGAAAAATTGTATGAGTAGTTGCACTATCAGCTAAACAGATATCTTAGCAATTCATCATGAATCTATAAACATGATCAAATAGATAATTTTAAGAATGAGTTTTAAAACTAAAAAAATTAAACATAAAGAAACATTCAATCAACTAAGAACTAGTTTAACAACGCAAAGTTTCAAACTTTAAAGGAACCTATTTCGAACTAAAATTTTGAATCAAAATAAATACTACTATATCGAAAGTAAACTAGTCTATTTTTTCTATCACACCTCCCTCGATCAAATGATTGATATTTCCACTTTGATCAGTAAAAAAATCAGAGACATCCAGATGAGTCACATCAATTGGACCATCACAGTCAGCAAAATTTGTCTCCACTTTTTCTTTTCCCTTGATTAATCTTTGGTAGAGATCTACAAGATGTTTTGCCGTACGACAGGTACGTGACCAATGTCCTTTCATTCCACATCTAAAGCAATTTTCTTCATGCTCCTTTTTGGACGAGTTATTTTCATTTATTTTTTGCTTTTTAAAGCTGTCACCTTGTGGATGAAAATGTCCATTTTTTCGTCCAAATCCGCGTCCTCGTCCTCGCCCACGTCCACGTCCATTTTCGTGTCTGCGTTTGCGTCGCGTCCGCGTCGCGTCCGCGTCCATAGCTTGATATTGCATTTGCTTCAGGCAATGCAGTACCATTTGCTTCAGCAATGCTGTGGAACCAGTTGGACGTAGCCCATGATTTTTCATCAACAGTTCATTATTTTGTTCAGCAACTAGCAGGCAAGATATGAGTTTTGAGTATTTTTTAAAATCACGCTCACGATATTGTTGTTGAAGGATCACATTGGAGGCATAGAAAGTGGAGAAAGTCTTTTCAACATATCTTCATCAAAGATTTTTTCTCCACACAGAGTTAGTTTTGAAGTTATTCTGAATAGTTCAGAATTGTACTCACTAACTGTTTTAAAGTCCTGCAGGCGAATGTGCATCCATTCATACAGGGCTTTGGGGAGGACTATAGTCCTCTGATGGTCAAACCTTTCAGTCAAGTTTTTCCAAAGTCTTTTTAGATCATTTACGGTAAGGTACTCAATTTTCAATCCATCGTGGAGATGGTGACGAAGGAAAATGAGTGCTTTTGCGCGATCCTACAGGGATGCTACGTTTCCTTCTTTTATTGTCTCTCCCAGACCCTTTGAGATAAGATGAATCTCAGGATCGAGGATCCATGACAAATAGTTTTTGCCAGACAGATCAAGTGCAACAAACTCAAGTTTTGTGATATTCGCCATTTGAGTAACTACACAATGAACAAGAAAATATAATTAATTTTCTATTAGACATTGTATAATCATATAATTCACACTAATCAATGTCAACATAACATGATTTATATACTTTTCTTCAGGAATAAGCATTAGTTGATTAATTACTCATTTATATCAAAATTTAATTATGTGATATGATATATTCTTTAAAACATGTGTTTCTTCTAGAACACAATAAAATATTATTTCGAATACTGCTCAATATTCTTCTGGAATATAAAAATTATAACGTCATATTTTCGTAAAAATTATAACGTCGTAAAAATTAATATTCTTCTGGAATATTTAAATTGTAACGTTATGCTCTTCAGGAGCAATTAATATTCTTCTGGAATATTTAAATTGTAATGTTACGCTCTTCAGGAACATCTAATATTTTGTCAAAATATTATACGTTGTGCTTCTTCAGGGACAACAACAAATCATTATTCTGAAGTAAAGATTTGCTCTTCAGGAGCAATATTATAATATTCTAATAGAATATTATATCTTATAAAATTAGGCTCTTCGGGAGCAATTAAAATTTTACTGGAATATTAATGTAATATAAATCTTTGCCTATTCTGAAGCAACAATAAAATATTCTTCTAGAATATTTATATGTTAAGTTATATCATATGACAAAGTCATATGTTCTATCAAAATATTAGCATTGTGTTTCTTCAGGAACAACAACATATCATTATGAATATATGCTCTTCAGGAGCAATAATATGATATATATCAATTTAAAATTTGTACAAGAATCTAGAGATATTATTCAATTTAAAGACAAAGTATTAAGTGGTGCAAAATATTAGCAGCATATAGTTGGGAATTTTTTTTGAGATAATACCACGTTGTGAATAAACATAATCCCAAACACTTTCAAATTTCATAATTATATAATACATGATTGATGTGGCCCATGTATACCTTTACAATATATATGAACTTTTAGTTGTAACCGTCTAGTAGAAAAGTTCAGAAACAAAGAAAATTGAGCATACCAAAATTTCCAAATTTTGACAAAACTAATAATCATATCACA
Organism: Forsythia suspensa; assembly: GCA_023638005.1. Taxonomy (NCBI): domain Eukaryota; kingdom Viridiplantae; phylum Streptophyta; class Magnoliopsida; order Lamiales; family Oleaceae; genus Forsythia; species Forsythia suspensa. Next base: position 18,151,770 of record CM042664.1, on the reverse strand, counting down.
ATTGAATTTGGAAAAATTCATGTCATCGTCATGATAACAAATATTAATACCTGCTTCTGAATAAATTTGACTTTGGTTCTCAGCTAGTTAGAGCCTCGTGCTGATAACGTGTTATGAAATTAGTGAAATAAAGTAGAAAGAATATAAGATATACGAAAGGAATTGTGTGTTTCATTATAACTATGGACCTATATTTATAGGATTCCAAAGTAGGTTACAAAGAGATTTAGATACAATCAAACAAGGCTTATCTAAATATACTGATAAGACTAAGTATCCTGATAAGTCTAAATAGTTATCAATAATTATCTCATAATTTTACAACAAAAACTGTTTTTTTTTAACAAATACTGTTTTTTTTTTTTTTAAGTACTTATTTTCAAAAATTATGTTAAAACTCTAACAACACATTCTAAAACTTCCTACCATCATCACCATCGACTACTATCACCTCTACCACTGATTCCATCACCGCTGTCTGCCCTTAAATTTCTTAATTTTGCTCAAATTCAAACATTTCAATCTCTCCACAAATTACAGATCTTTGCTCTTTTGGGAACCTTTCTTCGATCTGATTTTTTTGACATGAGCAGCTAAATTCTTAGGACTCAAGTTTCCATTAGCCCACACATGGATGCATTTGAGAAAGCAAAAATGGTTCTTTCAGATAAAATTTGCCTATGGGGGGAGTGGTGTGTTCAATACTTTTTGGAGATTTATTACCAAATATGAGCGCCCAAATGGGATTTTCGATCTTCTATTGCTTGTGAGTCTCGCTGGAAATGATTATGTTGCTTATTTAATCAAATGGTGGCGATTTTCAAGTAATATTTTTATATTACAACGAGTTATTTAGAAAATTATAGTGGGGGTTGTTGATGGTGATTTGGTGTCGATGGTGATGATGCATAACACAGTATGTTGCAATGTAACATGTTGTACAAAAACTTCTAACACATTAAATGATAAAAAGAAAAAAGAAAAACATATGGTATTTCTTTTTTAAAAAGCTTTCTCCAATATTATTTGAATTAGTTTAAAATTCTTGGAGATCTATGTAAATTGCCCAAGAAAAAGTAGGAGTGCCAATGGACTAACAAGCCTGGCCCTTTGAAGCAAGGCCCAGTCCGGCACATGCACCTAGCCAACCCTAGCGCTGAAAAATATAGTCCCAGCCCTATTTTCAAGAGTAGGGCCCTACCCGGCCCATCCATAGCCCTGTTATTTTTAATTTTTCTTAAAAGCAGATTTTTGAAAATAATAATAATAATAGATTTTTTTTATAACACTCTTTTTGTTTTGACTTGGGACCGACTATGATTAAATGTGGACAAAGTTAAAATTGTAGATGATATAATTATTGGAAAATGCTACTTGTAAATAATCCCTTACAGATCCATTTACATATGTTTATGTGGCAAATAGTATAATGTCCAATTTACCAATATGATTTGTTCCCAAATGTTCCAAGAAAACCCATGGATCCAAACCGTTGAAAGAGAGAGAGTATCTATTCATCTTCATTTCCTCAGCCCTTAATCAAAAGCGTACCTTTCAATAAACAGCTGGTGGTTGTCGAAAAAAAACTGGGTCACCAGGAGGAGGAAAACTACCACCGCATGGGTTAGCACTGCTTTGTTCCCACCTTACTAAGGTTATTTGGAATCTTCATTGTTCATCCTTTTCATTTTCCTTTTCCATATTCAGATTTTTGTATGTTGATAAATAATGAAATTATGATGTGTTTATTCAAATTTTATATTTTTATCCAAACAATCAACAAAAATTAATACCTCAAAATTAGCAGAATACAATCTACCTGTAAATTTAAGGATGAAAAACAATTTTGAGATGGTTGCTGCACAAAAAATTGTATTTTTTTATGAAAATGATATAGATGGAACAAGAAGGCTTAGGCATTAATTGAAAAAATGGTAGGATTTCTACAATTTATTGAAAAATTTGCCCAAATTTTACTTATTATGTTTTTAGGTTATGTAATATTCAGTATCTAATTTTTGTAAATTTGGTGTTTATTCAAATTTGTGTTTTTATCTAAGAAATAAAAATTTTATTTTGATGATGAGACAGTCAATATGAATGTTGGAATTGTGGATGACTTAAGGGAGCACCTAAGAAGCTTCGTAGAAAAGGCCAATTGAAAACGAGTTCAAAGAAACCTAATGTATGATAACATCCCTAATTTTATATGTTGAAGGTATACATTGTCATGCATATTAAATGTGAATGTTGCTTCATTATGACATTTAAATGTGTAGGTACTCACTATCAACATTGGTGCCATTCAACTGGAGTCAACTTGATGCCCATGTTTCAGATTGATCGTGCTTTGATGCCATTGTATGAGGTACATCGAGATCCAGTCCAAGACGCACTTCCCGGAGTAGCACAGGAGTGTAATAGTGACTAAATTCATAGGCTTAATATGTAATTTTCATTTGTTGTATGTTAGTATGGCTTGTGGAGGTGGAGTTTTATTTTATAATTGTCATTTTTTGTTAACATTATTTGTATGCTGTTACATGGACACGAACAGGTACAATGAATTGGTGATCAAAAAACTTCAAGTAATTTTGCTTTGAACACTTGATTATGATTTAGCTTATGGTCTATGATTCAGCTATTTAAATGAACCCCACAGATGGCAAAGTTTGATCTTTTTCAGACTAATTATATTCTTGCGCGTAGCTCTAAAATGAGTTCAAGCAATCAAGTTAGGAATATGATAGAAATATTTCAAGAAAAGAACCATTTTCCTTGAGCAATTGAAGGTGATCCATAAATGAGAAAAGAAATAGGCTCACATGATTTTCCATCAAAATTTTATAGATGAGAACTCCAGTCAAAACAATTTATTTAAGTTTACCTTTCTCAGACAAATATTGGTAGCAGTTGGCTACATGAAGTCCATTGGCTATCCGGTTCATTTTCTACCCAAGTAAAACATTATAACATTGAAGCAGACTACATCTCAAGGATTAAATGAAAGGTATAGAACAAATTAAACAACATCATTGACAAACATAGCTTAATCTATACACATATAACACATTGTGTACATGTAAAACCAGGTAACATTTCTTAATCAGAAATCAATTTTTCCAATTCATTTATGCCTTTGCCTTTCTTTTATTGTTGTCTTTCGCACTTCCTTTGCTAACCGATATCTCCACATCTTCTTTCTTTCAATATCCACGCAAATATTTTGAATATACGCGACAATTCTTCAATTTCATCTTTTGCGTCGAGTTTAACTGAAGAAACACAATTTGATTCACCTACATCATAAGCAAGGCGTTAAAGTTGTTTTTCATCCTTGAATTTACGGGCAGATTGTATTCTGCTAATTTTGAGGTACTAATTCTTGTTGGTTGTTTGGATAAAAATACAAAATTTGAATAAACACACCACAATTTCATTATTTATCAACATAAAAAAATTTGAAAATGGAAAAGGATGAACAATGAAGATTCCAAATAACCTTAATAAGGTGGGAACAAAGCAGTGCTAACCTATGCGGTGATAGTTTCCCTCCTCCTGGCGACCCAGTTTTTTTCGGACAACCACCAGCTGTTTATTAAAAAGTACGCTTTTGAGTTTGACCAAGGGATGAGAAAATAAAGATGAATAGGTACTCTCTCTCTCTCTCTCTCTCCACGATTTGGATCTCTAGGTTTTCTTGAAACCTTTGAGAACAAATCATATGGGTAAATTGGACATTACACTATTTGTCACATAAGCATCTGTAAATGGATCTGTAAGGGATTATGTACAAGTACCATTTCCCATAATTATTTTGTAAAATGACTAAAAAGTATGAAAAGCCCATCGCTGCATTTCAATATTTGAAATGCTACGGCCCCACGTTGCAATTGCTTCAATTGGACATATTATTTTTAGGACCGGCCCTTCCACGGGTTGGTGGGCTTTTAACCCTGTCCCAATATGGCTAGCGAAAGTGAAAGGCATGCCCTACCCAATCCCTACACCCTATAAAAACAGGACCCGAGCTTAGGTTAGGGCCAATCCATTGGTCAACGGTGGCCCTCGCCCATTGCCACTCCAAAATAAGCAACTTATAACTCAAGTACTCAACCTTGCAAGATCCAAATTTTGGGTTAAATTTATTTTTTGGTCACTAAATTTTCAGTGAGATCTTAATTTGGGTCACCCAACTTTAATTTATCTTATAATCAGACAAAAAGATACCTTTTCCAAAAGCCACCGATCTATAAAGATCTCAATATCGTATTCGTCTAGAATAAAAACAAAAATAGTTCCGCTTCTTACTCTAAAAATGAAGAAAGACTTGTCGGGCCGATTGGATTGGTCCAACCAAGAAAGCTTAACGAAAAGGAACTCCCTAGATTAAAATTTTGAAATTAATCAGCACTAAATTTTAAATTAGTTTCAATATTACTTACTTTGTTAGCCTCTGTTACTAAATTTAACGTCATAATTCTACGTGAACATTAAAATTAATTAGCAATCTAATGTGTCTTATGTTTCCAAATATGTCACCTAATCGTATGTAATCGACAATAATTCATTAGAAAAATCATACTTAGAGTTCTTTTCATCTCCAATCTCGAGATTTTGTTGCCAGAACGTGATTATGTGGTGTATTTACTTAGAAACGAGAGTAATAGAGGATTGTGATGTTAAGTTAAGTAAAAAAGTTAATGGCGTGAAAGTAAATTGAAGTTTATTGATTTGAATGAGATAAATTAAAGTTGTGTAACCTAATGGAGATTTCACTATAAATTCAGAGGTCAAAAACGAAAATAACCCTTCTAAATTCTTGCAGGACATATGTAGAGGATGCCATATGTCCTCTCTTTTTGGTTGAGATTAGTGATGGAAAATCTGCTATCATTTTCAGCCAACTACTTAAATCTTAATCACGTTTTTCTAATAAAAGATATGTTAACTTGATTAATAGATTGGAGATACAATGTTAATTCTCAAGATTTAGCAATTCACACAACTCATCTTAATCTATACTACATATTAGAATACCATGTAGTAGGATACCATATATGTAATATTCCTATTCTAGGTAGAACTCTTTTTCTTATATTCTTTTCCTTATTAGATTTCTACTAGTCTATATATATATATATATATATATATATATATATATATATATATATATATATATATATATATATATCTTGTAACCTCATTCATTATATACATTACATCAATATACAAAGAGAATTATTTCTCCACATATATTTTCTCTCATATTTTACATGGTATCAGAGAGACGATTCTGAGCGACGATGCTTCGCACAAACGATGATAGAAAAATCATAGAAGCGACGATTGTCCAATCGGATCCCATGGCTCTACAGCAATCCGATCATGAAAGGCAACATTCAATCAATTGGAGATCGAACTGGAAAAATAACGATCGGCCGAACCTATCGACCGTTTCACCATTTCGGTCGACTGTTTTGACGAAATTTGGACAGAAACTGTGCACCTACTGTAAGATGATTGGCCACATCGTTGATACCTGCTATTTCATCCATGGCGTCCCTCCAAGGCACAAGTTTCATGGAAAAGACGTGAAGCCACGAAACAAACGCTTCACAAACACTACTACCGCTTCTACACTTGACCCAAAGGAAGGCAAAACGCTCACAACCAAGGAATATGAACAGATCATGACACTTCTAAACAACAAGTCGGGTAATAACAAGCCTTGTGTTAACACCTCAGGTATCAATCTCTCTACTACTCCTTTGAGTAATTCATGAATTATTGATAGCGGGGACACTGACCAAGTGACGAAGGATGGGATTCTTGAGAATAAATTCATGCCAATGCACAAAACTGTGCAATCACCAAATGGGGGTCATGCTCTTATTAAATCCATTGGTACAGTTAACTTTGAAAATAATATGACTGTTGATAATGTGCTTCATGTTCCCAAATTCAAAGTTAATCTATTATCTATCAGTAAACTTACTAGAGAGTTATGTTACTATGTGATATTTTTTCCTGATTTTTATGTCATGAAAGATCTGACTACGAAGAAAACGATTGGATTGGGAAGGCAGAGTACTATATTACCTTTCACAAAAACTACAAATACATCATACTACCAGTGGATCAACCAACCTATGGCATAAATGTGTTGGACACCCTTCAACCTCACCTCTTCAATTCCTAGCACAAAGTATCTTAGGTATTAGTTTTGATTCCCACGATATTTGTGATATTTTTCATCTGGAAAAACAATCTAGACTACCTTTTAAAGTTAGTCAAATATCTAGCAATAAACCATTTAATTTGATTCATTGTGATATTTGAGGACCTCATAGGATTTATTCCTATTCTGGTGCTAGATATTTCCTTACAATTGTTGATGACTTTTCTTGTTATACTTGAGTACACCTCATGTGTCACAAATCTGAAACTCAAAGAATAATTAAAAATTTCTTTGCTTGGGTTAAAATTCAACACAACCTGACTATAAAAACCCTCAGATCTAACAATGGCCAAGAGTTCTTATCCTTGCAAACATTCTTAGATGAAAATGGTACCATTTTTCATAGATCATGTCCTTATACCCCTCAACAAAATGGAGTGGTAGAGAGAAAACACCGCCACCTCCTTAATGTGGCTTGTGCCATTAAATTTCAAGTCAATCTTCCGTTAAAATTTTGGGAGGAACATATCAAAACAGCTTGTTACCTTATCAACCGGATACCTTTACTATTGCTCTCACACAAAACACCCTACAAAAGATTGCACAAGAAACCACCACCTTATTCCCATTTACGTGTCTATGGTTGCCTATGTTTTACCACCAACCTTAGACCCAGCCATAAATTTGACACACGAGTCAAACGGTGTGTGTTCTTTGGATACACCTTAGGATAAAAAGCATACACCTTATATGACCTAACCGACAAAAAGCTAATAGTATCCCGAGACGTTGTGTTCCATGAAAATATATTTCCATACACTTCTCAACAACATAATGAAACCAACTCCATCCCATTGCCACAATCTATGCCTCTAGATGTTGAAACACCATATTTCACAAACCATCAAAACCAACACATAGCAGGAAAAGATAACTTGCCTGAAGATCGCGAACTATCATCTGGACCAACCGGTCGACCGATTCACTCATCCGTTTCAACAGAGAGTCCAACCGGTCGATTCATCGGTCGACCAGTTACCTCATCCAATTCAACAGAGAGCTTAAACGATCGACCGATTGAGCAGTGTCCAACCACCACTGATCCACCTACCTCTTCTCACCCTCCAGATGACCAACTTAGAAGATCCACAAGATCAATTCAAACTCCATTTCACCTGAAAGATTACTATATCAATCATACTCTGCTTACTCAAGCCGGGTCTCTTCCAGTCAAATCCAGCACTCGACACCCTATATCAAGGTATGTATTATATAGTAACCTTTCTTCTATTCATCGTGCTTTTACATATAATATTTCTCATATCATTGAGCCAGCTACATATGAGGCAGGATGTCAGGATCCCAAATGAGTCGATGCCATGAATGATGAAATTCGTGCCTTGGAAGAAAACAATACTTGGTTACTTGTACCGCTTCCTCCAAGTTCTCATCCTATTGGTTGTAAGTGGGTGTTCAAAATTAAATTTCATTCTGATGGTACAGTTGAACGATACAAAGCACGGTTAGTGGCGAAAGGGTTTACACAACGAGAAGGGATTGATTATAATGAAACTTTTGCTCCAGTTGCAAAGTTAACTACAGTCAGATGCTTACTTGCTATCGTCTCTATTCGTGACTGGACGCTTCATCAGATGGATGTACACAATGCCTTTCTTCATGGTGATCTTGATGAAGAAGTCTATAAGACTTCTCCTCCTGGATTTTGTCGACAGGGGGAGACACCAGTTGTATGTCGACTTCATAAATCTTTATATGGATTGAAACAGGCATCTCGTTCTTGATTTCAAAAATTTGTATATGCTATTATTCAGGTTTGGGTTCAAACAAATCACATGCGAGACTACTCACTCTTTACAAAGGTCAATGGTAATTCATTTATGGCGGTTCTATTATATGTGGATGATATGATTGTCACAGAAACAATAGAGAAGTAATCTCTACTACAAAAACATTCCTTGCATCTCAATTCAAGTTGAAGGACCTTGGCACATTAAAATGCTTTCTTGGAATAGAAATTGCTCACTCAAGATCGGTGATTTCAATAAACCAAATGAAGTACACTCTTGACATTCTTCAAGAAGTTGGATTACTTGGATCAAAACCCAAAGACATTTCTTATGGAGCAATCATTGAAATTTAATTTGGTGATGGAAAGTTATTGAAAGATTGGTAGAAAAGCTCATTTATCTCACTATTACCGCACTGAGATCTCATATTCAACCAATACACTCGACCGGGTTTATGCAAACACCTAGACAACTCCATCTTGATGCGGTTCACCAATTGCTCCGATACTTGAAAGGGGTACCGGGACGAGATTATATTTTCCATCAAGTGAGAAATTGCAACTAGCGAGGATTTTGTGATGCAGATTGGGCGGAGATATTACTACACCATATCGCGGTTATAGGATATTGTATATTTTGGGAAAGGCACTTATATCATGGAAAAGCAAGAAACAAACGATCAGAAACCAAATCTTCAAAGCAGGTTTAGTATAGGCAATGACTTCCATTACATGTGAGCTTATATGGTTGAGACAATTGTTGACGACTTTATGTATAGATCATCCACAAGCGGCAATATTATATTGTGATAATCAAGCAACAATGCATATTGTTTGCTAATCCAGTATACCATGATAGAACAAAACACATTGAAATAGATTGTCATATTGTTTGTGAACGAATTGATAAGGGAGAGATCAAGACTGCCTATGTTCCAAGCAACAATCAGATTACGGATTTATTTACTAATGCATTGGGGAATGAGGCACCGGTTGTATGTCGACTTCATAAATCTTTATATGGATTGAAACAGGCATCTAGTTCTTGATTTCAAAAATTTGTATATGCTATTATTCGGTTTGGGTTCAAACAATTCACATGCAGATTACTCACTCTTTACAAAGGTCAATGGTAATTCATTTATGGCAGTTCTATTATATGTGGATGATATGATTGTCACAGGAAACAATAGAGAAGTAATCTCTACTACAAAAACATTCCTTGCATCTCAATTCAAGTTGAAGGACCTTGGCACATTAAAATGCTTTCTTGGAATAGAAATTGCTCACTCAAGATCAGTGATTTCAATAAACCAAATGAAGTACACTCTTGACATTCTTCAAGAAGTTGGATTACTTGGATCAAAACCTACAGCATTTCTTATGGAGCAATCATTGAAATTTAATTTGACTGATGGAAAGTTATTGAAAGATTGGTAGAAAAGCTCATTTATCTCACTATTACCAGACCAGAGATCTCATATTCAGTCATTACACTCAGTCAGTTTATGCAAACACCTAGACAACTCCATCTTGATGCAGTTCACCAATTGCTCCGATACTTGAAAGGGGCACCAGGACGAGGATTATATTTTCCATCAAGTGGGAAATTGCAACTAGCAGGATTTTGTGATGCAGATTGGGCCGGAGATATTACTACACGACAGTCAGTTATAGGATATTGTATATTTTTGGGAAAGGCACTTATATCATGGAAAAGCAAGAAACAAACGACTGTGTCCAAATCTTCAGCAGAAGCTGAGTATAGGGCAATGACTTCCATTACATGTGAGCTTATATGGTTGAGACAATTGTTGACAGACTTATGTATAGATCATCCACAAGCAAAGAATATTATATTGTGATAATCAAGCAACAATGCATATTCTCGCTAATCCAAAGATACCATGATGATAGAACAAAACACATTGAAATAGATTGTCATATTGTTTGTGAGCAATTGATAAGGGAGAGATCAAGACTACCTATGTTCCAAGCAACAATCGATTACGGATTTATTTACTAATGCATTGGGGAATGAGGCACCAGTTGTATGTCGACTTCATAAATCTTTATATGGATTGAAACAGGCATCTCGTTCTTGATTTCAAAAATTTGTATATGCTATTATTCAGTTTGGGTTCAAACAGTCACATGCAGATTACTCACTCTTTACAAAGGTCAATGGTAATTCATTTATGGCAGTTCTATTATATGTGGATGATATGATTGTCACAGGAAACAATAGAGAAGTAATCTCTACTACAAAAACATTCCTTGCATCTCAATTCAAGTTGAAGGACCTTGGCACATTAAAATGCTTTCTTGGAATAGAAATTGCTCACTCAAGATCGATGATTTCAATAAACCAAATGAAGTACACTCTTGACATTCTTCAAGAAGTTGGATTACTTGGATCAAAACCTCTGACATTTCTTATGGAGCAATCATTGAAATTTAATTTGACTGATGGAAAGTTATTGAAAGATTGGTAGAAAAGCTCATTTATCTCACCATTACCAGACCAGAGATCTCATATTCAGTCAATACACTCAGTCAGTTTATGCAAACACCTAGACAACTCCATCTTGATGCAGTTCACCAATTGCTCCGATACTTGAAAGGGGCACCGGATTTAGGATTATATTTTCCATCAAGTGGAAAATTGCAACTAGCAGGATTTTGTGATGCAGATTGGGCCGGAGATATTACTACACGACAGTCAGTTATAGGATATTGTATATTTTTGGGAAATGCACTTATATCATGGAAAAGCAAGAAACAAACGACTGTGTCCAAATCTTCAGCAGAAGCTGAGTATAGGGCAATGACTTCCATTACATGTGAGCTTATATGGTTGAGACAATTGTTGACAGACTTATGTATAGATCATCCACAAGTAGCAATATTATATTGTGATAATCAAGCAACAATGCATATTGCTGCTAATCCAGTATACCATGATAGAACAAAACACATTGAAATAGATTGTCATATTATTTGTGAACGAATTGATAAGGGAGAGATCAAGACTGCCTATGTTCCAAGCAACAATCAGATTACGGATTTATTTACTAATGCATTGGGGAATGAGGCATTTCACAATTTCACTCACAAGTTGGGCACTTTTGACATACATGCTCCAACTTGAATGGGAGTATTAGAATTCTATTTACATTAGAATATCATGTAGTAGGATACCATATATGTAATATTCCTATTCTAGGTAGAACTCTTTTTCTTATATTCCTTTCCTTATTAGATTTCTACTAGTCTATATATATATCTTGTGACATCATTCATTATATACATTACATCAATATACAGAGAGAATTATTTCTCCATATATATTTTCTCTCATATTTTACACTACATCTAAAAAATTCTAAAAAAGAGAAATATTTTTAAACTATTCTATCCTTTCAAAAATTTTAAAATTTCATATTCACCCTTAGTGTTTATGATGCGAGCCAGGGGCCGGCGAACCATGGACCGACTAGCCAGGACTCAACACATAGTCCGATAGGAACATTAACGAGGTCAAGAGCTAAGAAGATCAATGAAGACATGCAAGGTCTTGTTCAAGCTACGTGGGCTGAAACCGATATCAAAAGTCCGACGCCAACCATGGTACACTTGATTCAAGCTAAGGACTATATTGGAAGTATATCAGAGTCTAATGGCAGATCGGGGAACCAAAAAGAGCGTGAGACAAAGTTGGAGGACCAAAATGCGAGATAGGGCGAATGCATGCGCGAGGGGTGCAGGTAAATAACCATGCGATCGCATGGTTATATAAGGCTGCGATCGCAAGGGTGGCAGTTTGGAAGCAGAACGTTTTGAAGTCAAACCATGCGATCGCAAGTATTATGCCTATGCGATCGCAAGTCATGATTTTCGGAGGAATTCAAATTTTGGCAAGTTTTAGTTTCCTTTTTGGTTTAGGACTCTTAATTTTAATTAGTTTTACTTAATTCCGAATTAGGTTAGAATTCTTCCTATGTTTACTATTTAAACATCTTTCATTGTAAACATAAGACAATTTTACGTTTTGAGATTAATTAAAGTGAAGATTCACTTTCTTCTTAGTTCTTAATCGAACTAACCTAAACTTATCAAAGAATTCGCATCTCTTTGTGGCGTTCATAACTCTGGTTCGTTGTTTCAAGAATTCATCGGGTCAAATTTTGCGGCTAGATTTTAGCTTTCTTAGGGTTCAAATCAAACCTTTGTGGGTCCGAGATTTAATTCTTCACGGGTTCGCATCAGTTGGTATCAGAGCTTTGGCTCTAAAATCAGGTTCTATCATTTAATTTCTTGTTTTTATCAGATTCATCTTGAATCATATCAAAAAAAAAAACAAAACAAACACTATATATATATATATATCTCTCTTTCATCTTCTTTAAGAATTGTTCGTGCATGATCCATACATGCACCAAAATTAATTATTTCTAGTTCTTGCTTGGTGATTTCTTTTTCTTCGTTTTGTGTTGGATTGGGAAAAAAAAATGAAAATTCGAAAAAAAATTGTAGAAACGTGCTCTTTGAGATTCTTATCATCCAGTGCTTATTTCTTATTCTTGTTTGCCTTTCATCCTTATTCTTTTCGTTGTCTATCTTGTTCTTGTTCGTGTTTTGAATGCCATGGGAGTCGAAATTGTTGATTGAGTTTAGATAGTTCTTTAGAGAATTTGGTAAGAAATACAAGAGTGGAAAAAGGCAAGAGTGGAAAAATGCAAGAGTGGTGAGATTATTATCAGGAAAAAGTCATATAGAGCAAAACACGAGTGCAAACAAGTGAGGCAGATAATTTTTTTTCTTTTCTTTTTATTTTTTTCTTAATTTTTCAGTTTGAAACAATGTCTAATCACAAAGAAACTACCCCTGGGAGTGAAAACAACCAGTTCTTCTTGTTAAGGGCCATGCAACAACAATTTGATCGTATGAACGTGGTGTTTGACGAGATGAGGGAGACTAATAATGTATTAAAGGTTACAGTGGAATAACATAATGCTATGTTTACAACCTTACTAGGCGAACAACAACTTGGGGTTTCTCATGATAGGAGACGGGATAGGCAATACTATAGTCCTATGCCTGATTTTGAGAATAAGACTGTAGTAGGGAGTGAGGATGGTGAAGCCTATAACTATGGGGCTGAGATGGGTAGAGTGAGACGTAGGGAAGACATGCGTGAAAGGCCACCTAGAGCTGTTGATTATAGAGGCCAGGGTGGGATAGATAGAAACCTTAGAAATATTAAATTGAAAATACCTTCATTCCAAGGCAAGAATAATCATGACGCCTATTTAGAGTGGGAAATGCGGATGGAATTAATCTTTGATTGTCATAACTATTCGGAAGAAAAGAAGGTCAAATTAGCAGTAATTGAGTTCACTGAGTATGCTATCATGTGGTGGGATCAATTAGTGACCAATAGAAGGAGAAATCATGAAAGGCCTATGGAGACTTGGGATGATTTAAAAGCTCTTATGAGGAGGAGATTTATACCTAGTCATTACCATAGGGACCTATATCAAAAATTGCAGAGCCTTACTCAAGGTTCAAGTAGTGTAGAGGATTACCATAAGGAGATAGAGATGGCTATGATTAGGGCTAATATCGAGGAGGATAGGAAAGCTACCTTAGCTAAGTTTTTGAATGGGTTAAATAGAGATATAGCCAATATAGTTGAATTACAACATTATGTAGAGTTAGAGGACATGGTGCACATGGCTATTGTAACGACCACGGACTTTCTCCTACAGGCCTTTCGCCCAGGGGCTATTCCGTGCGCCGTTAACTTACGTATTGTCCAATTGGTACCAGCATTCCACTTAAGTTCTCCTTAATGGGAGGTCAAGGGTTCAAATCGTTGGGGACGCGAAAGAAATCCAGTTTGGGATGAAACCCCCAGTAGATAATACGTAAGCTAACGGCGCACTTGAATAGCCCCAAGCTAAAAGCTGTGAGGAAAAGTTCGTGGTCGTTACAAGCATTCCACTTAAGTTTCCCTTAATGGGAGGTCAAGGGTTCGAATCGCTGGGAACGCGAAAGAAATCCAGTTTGGGATGAAACCCCCAGTGGACAATACATAAGCTAATGGCGCACGGAATAGCCCCTGGGCGAAAGGCCTGTATGGAAAAGTCCGTGGTCGTTACAGCTATGAAGGTAGAAAGACAGTTGAAACGAAAAGGGGCAACACGGTATTCTTTGGGATCTAACCCTCTCTGGAAACCACGGTGGGATAGTCTTGACAGGGTGAGATAATGCTTGAAGGGAAAGCCCGAACCACCTAAGGGAACCAATGTAGTACCTACCAATAACAAACCCAAATCAGACTTTCAACCTTCTAGGAATAGGGATATTAAATGTTTTAAATATTTGGGTGTCGGGCACATTGCGTCACATTGCCCAAACCGGAGGGTAATGATTTTGCGTGACAATGGAGAGGTGGTATCTGAAGTTGAGAGTGATAGTGATGAAATGCCTGAATTGGAGGATATTGGTATAGAATACCTGTTGAAGGTGTAGCTCTAGTTGTGCAGGCGTGCTCTTAATGCACAAATTAAGGTAGATGATATGGAGCAAGAATGAGAGAACATATTTCATACTAGGTGCTATGTTAAAAACAAAGTGTGTAGTCTGATAATAGATGGGAGAAGTTTTACCAATGTAGCTAGTACCACGCTTGTTGAGAAACTAGGTTGTCTATGATAAAACACTCTAGGCCTTATAAGTTACAGTGGTTGAATGAATGTGGAGAGGTCAAGGTTAACAAACAAGTTTTAGTGAGCTTTAGTATTGGAAAGTATACTGATGATGTGATGTGTGATGTGGTCTCTATGCATGCTGGCCATCTTTTGTTGGATAGACCTTGGCAGTATGATAGGAAAGTGATACATGATGGGTTTCAGAATAGGTACAGCTTTGTCAAAGATGGAAGATCGGTTACTCTTGTCCCATTATCACCAAAACAGGTTTATGAGGACCAATTGAAATTAAAGGCGATGCGGATCAAAAGAAAAAGAGTGAGTTAGAGGCACAAGAATGCAGGGCGAGGAGAGAAGAAAAAATGAGAGTGAGGCTGATAATAATTTAAAATCACGAGAGAAAACAAAGGTGAGTTTCTATGCAAAAGAAAGAGAGATCAAGAGGGCCCTTTTTGAAAATCAGCCATTGATTTTGTTAGTATACAAGGAGTCCAACCTTGTAATTAGCGACATTAACCACTCCTTCCCTAGTTTAGCTATTTCTTTGTTGCAAGAGTTTGAGGACGTGTTTCCTGAAGAGATGCCTAGTATCTTACCACCCATTCGAGGCATCGAACATCAAATTGACTTTGTACCCGGCACTGTAATTCCAAATCGCCCAACGTACAGAAGTAATCCAGAAAAAACCAAGGAGCTTCAAAGGCAAGTTGAGGAGTTGATGGGCAAAGGGTATGTGAGAGAAAGTATGAATCCATGTGCAGTGCCAGTGCTACTTGTGCCCAAAAAGATGGACCTGGAGAATGTGTATTGATTGCAGGGCAATCAATAACATAACGGTAAAGTATCGTCATCTCATCCCTAGATTAGATGATATGCTTGATGAGTTGCATGTATCTTGTATTTTTAGTAAAATTGATCTTAAGAGTGGATACCACCAAATCAGAATGAAAGAAGGGGATGAATGGAAAACTGCTTTTAAGACTAAATATGGGTTGTATGAATGGTTAGTAATGCCTTTTGGTTTAACTAATGCCCCAAGCACTTTTATGAGATTAATGAACCATGTTTTACGTGCTTTCATAGGCAAATTTGTGGTAGTCTACTTTGATGATATTTTAGTATATAGTAAGAACTTGGATTATCACATTGAACAATTGCGTTGTGTGCTTAATGCCTTAAGGCATGAAAAAATGTATGCTAATCTTAAAAAGTGTACCTTTTGCATGAAACAAGTTGTTTTCCTTGGCTATGTTGTTAGTACAAATGGTATTAAGGTCGATGAAGAAAAAATTAGGGCCATTAAAGAATGGTCAACACCGAAAAGTGTCACTGAGGTGAGGAGCTTTCATGGTTTGGCTAGCTTTTATATGCGTTTTGTTAAAGATTTTAGCACGCTAGCTACACCACTTACTGAAATTATAAAGAAAAGTGTTGGGTTTAATTGGGGCCTTAATCAAGAAAATGCATTTAATATTATTAAAGATAAATTGTGTTATGTACCTGTTTTAGCGCTACCTAACTTTAACAAAACTTTTGAGATTGAATGTAATGCCTCAGGTATAGGTATTGGAGCTGTGTTAATGCAGGAGAAACGACCAATTGCCTATTTTAGTGAAAAACTGGGTGGAGCTGCCTTGAATTACCCAATATATGACAAAGAATTGTACGCTTTGATGAGAGCCTTGGAGACTTGGCAACATTACCTATGGCCGAAGGAGTTTGTTATCCATACCAATCATGAGTCCCTGAAGCACCTGAAAGGGCAAGGTAAGCTGAATAGGCGGCATACCAAGTGGGTAGAATTCATCGACACTTTTCCTTATGTCATTCAATACAAACAAGGTAAGGAAAATATTGTGGCTGATGCGTTGTCTAGAAGGTACACCCTCATTGCTACTTTAAATACCCGATTATTAAGTTTTGAGTATGTTAAGGACTTATATGCTAATGATAATGATTTTGCTGGTATGTATGGGGCATGTGAGAATAATACTTTTGGACAATATTATAGACTAGATGGCTTCTTGTTTAAAGCAAATAAATTATGTGTGCCTTTTAGTTCTTTACGTGAGTTGCTTGTGCGTGAAGAGCGTGGGGGAGGCTTAATGGGACATTTTGGGGTGAGGAAAACTTTGGATGTATTGCATGAACATTTCTTCTGGCCTAAAATAAGACGTGATGTAGAAAGATTGTGTGCAAGATGTATCACATGTAAACATGCCAAATCTAGAGTCTTACCTCATGGTTTGTATACCCTTTTACCCGTACCTAACGAGCCTTGGATTGATATCTCTATGGACTTTGTATTAGGCTTGCCTAGGTCAAAACAAAATAAGGATTCAATTTTCGTGGTTGTTGATAGGTTCTCTAAAATGGCACATTTTATATATTGCAATAAAACAGATGATGCTACTAACATTGCTGAATTATTCTTTGGAGAAATTGTCCGCCTGCATGGTGTTCCAAAGAGTATTGTATCCGATCGAGATGTTAAATTTTTTAGCTACTTCTAGAAAGTCTTGTGGGGTAAGTTGGGGACTAAGTTGTTGTTTTCAACTACTTGTCACCCTCAAATGGATGGCCAAACCGAGGTAGTAAACAGAACTTTATCTACTTTATTACGTACTGTAATCCAAAAGAATCTAAAGAATTGGGAGGACTGTTTGCCTTTTATTGAATTTGCATATAATAGAAGTGTACATTCTACTACGAATATGTCTCCATTCGAAATTGTGTATGGGTTTAATCCATTAACACCTTTATATTTGATTCCTTTACTTGTTGATGAAAGGACTAGCTTGGATGGATACATGAAGGCAAAAAGGGTAAAGCGGCTCCATGAGAGTGTGCGACAACAAATTGAAAAGAAGAACAAACAGTATGCCTCCAAAGTCAACAAAGGCCGTCGACAAGTTATCTTGGAACCTGGAGACTAGGTCTGGGTGCATATGAGGAAAGAACGGTTTCCTACCCGGCGACGGTCTAAACTACACCCTAGGGGAGATGGACCTTATCAAGTCCTTGAACGAATAAATGATAATGCTTATAAAATTGATCTTCCAGGTGAGTTTAATGTTTCGACTACTTTCAATATTTCTGATCTTTCTCCCTTTGATGCAGGTGATGATTCGAGGTCGAATCCTTTTGAGGAAGGAGAGAATGATGCGAGCCAGAGGCCGACTAACCATGGACCGACTAGCTAGGACTCAACACATAGTCCGATAGGAACATTAACGAGGTCAAGAGCTAAGAAGATCAATGAAGACATGCAAGGTCTTGTTCAAGCTACGTGGGCTGAAACCGATATCAAAAGTCCGATGCCAACCTTGGTACACTTGATTCAAGCTAAGGACTATATTGGAAGTATATCAGAGTCTAATGGCAGATCGGGGGACCAAAAAGAGCGTGAGACAAAGTTGGAGGACAAAAATGCGAGATAGGGACGAAATTGCCTTCGAGGAGGGTGCAGGTAAATAACCATGGGATCGCATGGTTATATAAGGCTGCGATCGCAAGGGTGGCAGTTTGGAAGCAAAACGTTTTGAAGTCAAACCATGCAATCGCAAGTATTATGCCTATGCGATCGCAAGGCATGATTTTCGGAGGAATCCGGATTTTGGCAAGTTTTAATTTCCTTTTTGGTTTAGGACTCTTAATTTTAATTAGTTTTACTTAATTCCGAATTAGGTTAGAATTCTTCCTATGTTTACTATTTAAACATTTTTCATTGTAAACATAAGACAATTTTACGTTTTGAGATTAATTAAAGTGAGGATTCACTTTCTTCCTAGTTCTTAATCGAACTAATCTAAACATATCAAAGAATTCGCATCTCTTTGTGACGTTCATAACTCTGGTTCGTTGTTTCAAGAATTCATCGGGTCAAGTTTTGCGGCTAGATTTTAGCTTTCTTGGGGTTCGGATCAAACCTTTGTGGGTCCGAGATTTAATTCTTCGCGGGTTCGCATCAGTTTATTGTACAATTATCTTATTTATTATATTATATTTTAAGTTTACTTAATTAAATTAAAATTGTACCATGAAACATCTCTTGCCCTCTCAAAACTACCTTCAATAATCTTATATTAAATATTTAACAATTTATTAAATATACAATTAAAATTTTTAAACATTTAAAATTGTGGCTTATTCCTTTTTATTGCTAATTTTATGGTTTTTTTTTTTTGTTAAATGAGAACGTAATAATTATTTTAAGGAGAAATTTGGGACTATGATTGAAATATTTATAATATTTGGCAATTAGGTATTTTTAAAAATCGTGAATAGCAACCAAATGTTCATGGTGTTTT
This sequence comes from Forsythia suspensa, assembly GCA_023638005.1. Lineage (NCBI taxonomy): Eukaryota > Viridiplantae > Streptophyta > Magnoliopsida > Lamiales > Oleaceae > Forsythia > Forsythia suspensa. The sequence continues at coordinate 18,132,756 of CM042664.1, read as the reverse complement.
TTTTTTTTCTGTATTGATAATAAAAAATTATGAGACTCTTCCATCATATTTTGCCTAAATTATTGGTATTCTTATGAATCAAAGAGTTTTTAGAATGTTAGTTATCTTTCGTATTTATTTAGCTACATCAGTATTGGTAGGCTTATATAAAATATTGCAATATTATATTAATGCTCCTCTTTATAGAAGTTTTGTCTTCAAAATTTACATGTACTTGAAACATTATACATTTGTTATCAATATATAAATTTCTTATATTTTTCTTGAACTAATAATTGGATAAAGAAGTATTAACAATCAACTAAATGTAGATAATCATGTCCAAAAGAAATAAAAATAAATACAATACTTTCTCAAACTTCAATAATCCAAATATTACATATCAATAAGACCATCAAAAAAATATGTAATTATCATACATAAAACTCTCAAGATTGGATATTTAATTCATGTTACACAGTGTCAATTCTAAAAAAATACAATAAAATAAACGTTCCATGTTAGATTCATACAATAAATCACATTTAACTATTAAAAGCATTTGAAAAAGCAAAAGTTTTATGGGTTGAACAACATTAATTCATAATTATCTTAATTATCTTGATAATGAGCATTAAAATATGATATCGTGCATATCCATCAAATGTTAATGAGAGATGATTTACGGTACTCATTTCTAGATTTGTCTGTGATATACTTATCCGGTAGGCAATATGCAAGTGCTCAACAATTTTGTATACTCAGTCATATTAATAAGAGTTGTATCAGCTTGCATGAACTAATTCACCATGGTATCTCCTGACTTTACTTTAATATGCTTTTCGAAGGAGAAATCCAATGTAAATTTTCTCTTTTATGTCAATTTTTATGCATTGAGATTCATGTCAATAATAAAAATCTTACTTTAGCAAACAGTGAATTGATTTATCAAGTACGTAATTTTTTGTAAAACGGTGGGATGCATAGACTATTCTCTGCTTTGCTATGTATAGAAATTTTTCAAGTATATTGGAGATTATGAGATTTTTCTATTAAATATTTAAATAGAACATGTAAATAACTGGAAAAGCATCCCCTTGTAAAAAGATAGAACAATTACATAAATTATCTTATGCACATTAGTAAGTACTCGAAGGTCATATGTTGTTTTCACCCTTTGCATTTAAAGCAATAAAACTTAAAACTGCAACAAACAAGTATGGACCCTCACATAAGTATTTTTTACTATAAATAACTAAAGTTTCATAATATTACTGAATAAATCAGAGTAGTTTATATATTTAAACCGAGAATACTAATACTTTTAAACCTTATTCTAAGCCCGGGCCACGAAACGACTTAGAAGATATCCTATTACTTTTATCAAAACTCGACTTAATTGACACAACTATAACAATATATTCAATAAGTTAAATTAAATATCATTAAATAAAAATTCAAGACCATTTTGTACTTTTTTCAAAGGTTAAAATTTCAATTGTAATTTTTTCTAATTAAAATTAACATAATATTGTATACCAAAACACATAATAGGGTATTATGGACTTTCGTGTTAGGAAACAAATGTTAGGAATTATTCCTCTAATGAAGGCAAAAGTTAAAGGCTATTTACACTAAATTTCCCTTCTTAAAAATTTAATTACGCAACTATTTACACTAAGTCCCACTATCATGTCATCACCTAATCCTAACTGATATCCGTTTTTAACACTTTGACGTCTCATTGATGAATGCTCCTCCCCAACAACTCCATTTCCGTGTTAATAAATGCTCACACCCTAAAATGTATACACTTACAATGGAAGAAATTCCTACCAAATATAAAATTTATTTTTAATACATTTTTAAATTAATATCTCAAATATTATATTTTAAACGACTTGACATGGCGACAAAATTAAAAATTTGAGTGAACAACCAAACTAATTTTCTCGATTTCAATTGCTTCACATTGTCGAACTTATTCGTGAAGACCTTGTCTACTTCCAAATAGTAACATAATTAAGATTAGGTAATCGGGCATGTACAATATTACCACGTAAAATGGAAGTCTAATTTGATACGAATGCTTAGTTTAATTGGTACTTTCAATCTTGTTTTTTATCTGTGGCTCCGTCTCATTCTATTTGAAACGATGTTGATTACGTGACCTATATATTTATAACCTTTAATTTTTAAATAGAAGGACAGATGAGGAACAACGTTTAAAGTACAACAGTATAGTAATTATTCGAGAAAATTTTAAAATTCAATAATTGTTGGCAAACAACTTTTAAACTAAAGTGACTAATAAGAAAAACTTAAACTTCAGTCAATTCCAGAATTAAATATTTAAATAATCACTCATTTTAATCTCGTCTTCATTTACTATGTAAACTTTAAAATGATGTTGAATGCTCATCAAATTTTACAATGTTACTCGTCATTACTTATTCTTGACGACCCATTAACATTCAATGGACGGAATTGCACATGTGGCAGACGGAATGCTCACATGGCATACATTTCTGCCAACTAATGTTGAGCTGTCCGCCATGTCAACAATCCGCATTTTGAATAATCACTGGACTTTTAGTCCTATCTTCGTTCACTCGCTGAATTTTAAAATATTGCTGGATGTCCACTTATCTTTTCAAAGTTACACTCCGTTACTCAATCATAATTATTTAATAACAGTCCATAGATGGAATGTCACGTGACTGACGAAATGACCATGTGTCCTCTATTTTGTGCCATTAAATCTGTCAACTAGAATAGTCACGCTATGTCATCAATCGCATTTCAAAAAGTATTTTTTAAGATGCCAAAATTGATGAAACTTGCTCAATTAAATAAACGATTTTATTTCAATTGATCTCAATTTTATTTGTCCCAAACGTTCCACTGATTACCGACTTGTATCTAGCATGGGGGTACAGGATGTGCCCAATCAAAAAAGCACACACATCTACCTTCCCCATAGAATCTGTAACTCCAAAATCAACGTCCAGGATTACTCTCCGTTCAATATGTCTTCAACACTAGAACTTTACCACAATATCACAACTTTATGTTCATAATCCGTGAAGAATTAGAATTTTCCATCCCAGATTGGTTAGCCAGAGAAGACAGGGTTAGGGCAATGGCTTTTGGTGGAACGTTTGGGAGAAATCAAATTGAGATCACTTACAATGAAATTGTTTGTTTAATTGGGACAAGTTTAACCATTTTTGGCATCTTAAAAACTCATTTTCAAAATGCATTTGTTGACATGGCGTGCGACTATTCCGATTGACATATTTAATGGCACAAAATAGAGGACACACGTTTATTCCGTTAATATGCTGTTATTGAATCGTCATGGCGTAGAACTCAACATTGGATGACAAAAACGTTTGCAACATGGACATTTCATTTGCTACGTATGCAATTCTGTCAACGGACTGTTAATAGATCGTCAAGAGTTAGGAATAGCGAGTAACGCTGTCAAATTTGATTAGCATTCAATATCATTTTTAAATTTAATGAATAAATAAAAATGAGACTAAAGTTGAGTGTTTAGTCAAATATATAACTTGTAAGCTCCTTAACACGGATTTTTATAATCCATTATTTTGGTAAAACTGTCATTCTCCAAAATTAAAAAAAAAAAAAAAATCTCTAAAATAATTTCTCTTGATTTTTGGCATTTCGAGACTATTGGATCGTATTTAAAGCCTTGCATTATACATAATATTTTGATATTTCACATTTATACGCTGTCGTATTTGCTACTCTTATCGTATTCGAAAATGGATGACAACAAATCGAAACGTACATCATCTCCGGCGTTGCCCTGGAAGACGCGCATCCAGTTGTCCATCCTAAACACTTTCAACGACGCCTCCCGCCGCCGTGATGGCACCGTCAACCGCCGCCTCATCAGATTCTTCGAATCCAGGCTCAGAACGCCGGCCAACCCCAATCCTATCAACGGTGTCAGGACTTCCGACGTCACCGTCGACTCCTCTCGCAACCTGTGGTTCCGCCTCTTCATACCCACTCAGTTAACTGAACATGATGACTCCTCTTCCGATTCTCAGTTTCCCGTCATCGTCTTCTTTCATGGCGGAGGGTTCGTCTACCTCAGTCCGGATGCCAAGTCATACGACGCTGTCTGCCGCCGTTTTGCTCGCAAGATCCCGGCTGTCGTAATCTCAGTGAACTACAGGCTGGCTCCGGAACACCGTTACCCGGCTCAGTACGAAGACGGATTTGATGTGTTGAAGTTTCTCGACGGCGAGAAGAGCGTGTTACCAGAGAATGCCGATCTGTCGCGGTGCTTCTTGGCTGGAGATAGTGCCGGAGGAAATCTGGCGCACCACGTGGCTAAACGAGCGTGCGAGTCTAAATTTAAGGACCTCAAGGTAAAACCCCGCCCCCACATCTTTTAGGGAAAATGAAGCGTGATAAAAATTAGTATTTTAAATAATTTCGATAAAAGTTAATGAAATATTAGGTTAAAAATTAATAAAAATTAAGAATTTATTGAATTACTAGTTGAAAATTGGTTGAAAATAAATTGGAGAAAAAATTAATTTTAAAAAATTAGGGCGAAACAGGTCTATTTTTCTAATTTTTTTCACAAATATATCGGTTTACTAGGATAAATTACTAATTAGTAATTACACGTCTTTCATTCGTTCTAATTTGTTGTAATTTTATATTCATCTCAATTTTAATTGCATGTTCAACATCTTAATAGTAAATTCACATAGGTAGATACTTATTTTGACAAGGTATTTATATTCACACTACATTTTTTATTCTTCATACCACATTTTAATTGCAATAAATATCCACCAATATTTAATATTTAGACATTTATGTCTCTAATTTTTTTTCATCGTATTTTTATTATTAACTTTCATTTAGTTTTCACATCTTGCCAAAGATAAAGATTTTTGTCTAAATATTCTACTAATGTGCATTGAAATAAATGAAAAATATTTTGTCAAATTCACGTATTTGTTATTTATTTTAATTATGTAAAAATATTAGAGGCAAAAAAATAATTACGCTCTCTTAATTAACTTTTTGGACAAAATTATCATCAAAAGACAAATATAAGATATGCAAATTAATAAGTTGATGATAAAAATTTGCTAAAAAAAGTTAGAGTTATAAATGCAAAAGTAACCAATAGTTGGAGACTTTCATTACAATTAGAATATAGTGTATTTAACAAATAATTTTGTGATAATATAATTATCCTTTTGACAATTCTACTTTTCAACGTAAAATAAAATGAAAATTTGCAGCTATAGATCCTAACTTTTCAAAAGTACAAATGAGTCATCAACATTCACAACCACCCAACCCACCCCACCCCCACCCCCCCCCCCACCCCCGACCAGGGAGATAAATCCTGCTCTACCCCCAACACCACTAGTACCAGTATAATTTGTTCAGAGATTTTGGACCAGAATCTGACTACTTCAATCGCATGAAGAGACACAAGTCCTACCACCCAGGGGCGGACGGGTCACATGGCGAGACCTCGCGTCTGCCCGTGCTGAAATTTTGCGAAAAAAATGGTGCGTAAAATATTTTGGGCCGCAACCCGACCCAAGTTCTGTAGCACAGTCCAACTCAGTCTAGATCCATTAGACTAGAATAATTTTTTTTAAAAAATTTTGTAATACAGGTCCAGCCCAATTAAATTGATCAATCACCCATTTGCAGCCATTTGCAGTCCAATTCAAAAATTCAAAATCGGCTAAAAATGAAATATGAAGAAATCTGAACAAAAACCCAATACAGCAATACCCATCTAAATCCAAAAATCAAAGAGAGGAGAAAAAACCTAGAACAGTAGAACGGGAATAGGTTACCTACGAAACAAGAAGAAGAAGGTCGACAGACTCCGGTAGAACTTAGAAGCCTATTCTGACGAGTTAGCAGTGCGGCAGATGGCAGTGCCTGAAAAGTGAAGGTCCCGCTAAAGCTGAACCGTTGACGGTTGAAGGACGAAGGGCCGGCTGAAGCTATAATCGTTAGTCATTTTTCTTTTAATTTTCATCATCTTTACGCTTCAGTGCTTCTTCACCACCATTTTTGTTTTTGTGTGCGCAGAGGCCAGACAGAGCACTTAGCAGAATTAGAAAACTTTTGGAATTTGCATTTTGTTTGCCAGATAGTTACTTTTGTATTTGTGCAATTGTGCTTATTAATATATTAGCTTATTACTTATATTATATTTTATTAGGTAATTAGATTAAATTGTTAATTAATAGTTTAATGGTAGAATTAGTTAATTAATACAATAACACATTTATTACATATTAAGCAAAAATGGTTAATTAATTATAGTTATTAGGTTAAATAGTTAATTAATTATAGTTATTAGGTTAAATGGTTAATTAAATTATTTATTAGTTATTAAATTCTATTATTATATTTACTTATTAAGTATATTGCTACCTTGCCGGCTAATTATTATATTGTCGTTGCTAGTTGTTATTGTTTAAATTGTTGCCTTGCCGGCTAATTATTACATTCTTGTTGATAGTTGCTCTTAATTATATTATTGCTTTCTTGCCTAATTATTATATTATTGTTGTTACTAGTTGCTATTGATTTAATTATTGCTTTGCCGGCTTAGTATATTATGTTGGGAGTTGGGAGTTGGGACTGAATAATTTGATTGAGAAATAATTTTTGTAATTTGACTAATTTACAGTCTATAGACAAGACATTAGACATGAAAAGATTTTTTCAACTTCAAAGAAAGCCTGAAGTCGGACCACCGGTACAATTAGTACAATTAGTACAAATTGCTCTAGTATCGCTTCTAATGCTATCAATACTTGAGTTCGACACCTTCACAAAGTTCATTACTGTAAGATAAGATAAGTACTAAGAAGATATCAATGTAGATGCCCTTGACCTTGAGTATGATCCTGGGAAACGGCTCCCAATCGAATCCTATGACCCTAATATTAGAGACGAGGTTAGGATGATTTACTTGGAGAGAGGTCCTTGTCAACCACACGTACATAGTTTTTCAAAAATAATTATGGGAAAAGATAAGAGGTGTTTTAGGAAGGAATGGTTTGCCGATTTTCATTGATTGGAGTATAGCATTGAGAAGGATGCCGCTTTTTATTTGCACTGCTATTTGTTCAAACCCGATAGAGGTGGTTAAGGAGGTGGAGGAACATTCACAAAAACTTGTTTTAGAGATTGGAAACACAAACAAATTTTGAAAGATCACGTCGGTTTTGTTACTAGTGCTCACCATCATGCTTTTACAATGTGTACCAACTTGATGAATCAAAGGGGAAGTATTTCTTTTGCACTTTCAAATCAAAGTACTGAACAACAAAAGAAGTACACGACTAGATTGACTGCGGTGTTAGCTGTTACCAGATTTCTCTTAATGCAAGGATTGGCTTTTCGTGGACATGATGAGTCGGAGAAGTCGCTTAACAGGGGAAATTTTCTTGAGTTACTAAGCTGGTACGCATATAGATGTGAGGGAGTCAATGAGTTAGTTTTTTGCAATGCTCTTAGAAATGATCAAATGACTGCACCAAGCATTCAAAAGGATTTGGTTAACTGTTGCGCTGTGGAGACAACAAGGGCTATCATGAAAGAGTTAGGTGATTACGTGTTTTTTCGATTTTAGTGGATGAAACTCGTGATAACTCGGTGAAGGAACAAATGGCGATTGTTTAGAGGTATGTAGACAAATGCGGATCGGTCGAAGAACGTTTTTGGCCATCTCTCATGTCATCGATACCATTGCCCAATCACTAAAGGAAGCAATTGATGAAATCTTTTCTAGGCACGGTTTGAGCATTTCTAAGCTTAGAAAGCAAGGTTATGATGGAACTAGTAACATGTCAGGTGAGTTTAACGGGTTGAAGGCTTTGATTTTAAGAGAGAATCCATGTGCACAATATGTTCACCAACTCCAATTATGTCTTGTTTCTATTGCGCGTAGAACTGAAGTGCTTGCTGATTTGTTTAACATGCTGAGTATTATAGTGAATTTGGTTGGTGCTTCATGTAAGCGTGTTGATGCTCTCAGAGCAAGCTACCACTCCGAGATTCTCGCGAAGCTCAATAGGGAAGAACTTTGCAGTGGTGGTGGTAAGTTTCAAGACATGAGTTTGGCCTGACCGGGTGATACCAGATGGAGTTCACATCTACTCACAATTACCCGTTTTATTGGTATGTTTAATAACATAATTGATGTACTTGAGAATATTGCAGATGATGGCATAAGTTTAGATTTTAAAAAAATGGCGGGAAGACAACTGAGTATTATGCAAGACTTTGAATTTGTATTTTGTCTACATTTTATGTTCGAAATTCTTGCAGTGACAGATGATCTTTCTTAAGCCTTACAGAAGAAAGATCAGGACATTGAAAATGCTATGAGATTATTGAGTTTGTGTAGGGGTTCATTGCAAAATATGAGGGACAATAGCTGGAATAATTTGTTGTGCAGGATAATTGAGTTTTGTGTTGGTAGAGAGATTGTAGTGCCCAACTTGGAGGATATTGTAGTGACGAAAGGTCGACCTAGACGCGGAACTCATCAGGTGACTTATCATCATCGTTTTTATGTTGAGAGATTGTAGTGCCCAACTTGGAGGATATTGTAGTGACGAAAGGTCGACCTAGACGCGGAACTCATCAGGTGACTTATCATCATCGTTTTTATGTTGGCTTGTATTGCCGTGTCATAGACTCAATTTTGCAGGAGTTGAATGATCGTTTTTCAGAGACTAGCACCGAGCTCCTTACTTGTATTTCATGCCTCAATCCAAAGAACTCATTTGCATGCTTTGATACGGCTAAATTAGTACGTTTAGCTCAGCTCTATTCTATGGACTTCACTACTGAGGACATCATGTTACTCAGACCTCAATTGGATAAGTTTTTATGCTTGTCAGAAGTGATGCGGCATATGCTAATCTCAATAGCATATCTTGCATCACTGATAGACTTGTTCAAACAGGATGTCATTGTTATTTTCTATTGGTTTATAGGCTCATCACATTGGTTTTGACTTACTGGGCAACTGCGAGTGTTGAAAGGGCATTCTCTGCTATAAATCTTATTAAGAATGATTTGCGCAACAAAATGAGTGATATTTGGTTGAACGATAACTTGGTTGTTTACACAGAGCGGAGGATATTCAAAGAAATAGAGAATGAGGCGATCTTGACATAGTTTCAGATTATGCGACCTCGGAGAATGCAGTTATCTAGTTTCACAAATTGAAATTAGAGTTGTACTAAACACTTTTTAGCATTATTACGGCTTGTATCGAATTATATTTCACTATTATATGATTTTCTTGTTGCTTGATAAGTTACGTATTTATTAAAAATATTTTCACATTATTTTTTCACAAGCATCGGTCGTTGACTTTGACCGTTGACCAATCAACGTCCGCCCTAACTGAACTTCAATTCTAGATCCGCCCCTGCTACCACCACCATCATTCCTCTCTACTAGCACCAGCAACAGCACCTACACCTACACCTGTGACAAATCTGCCATTGTTTTTCTTAGATTTCGGGCACCTAATACCAGAAAATGAGAATAGGACAGTTTGCACTTGATCTAATTCGAAAACTCGAAGGCTCCTTCATCCGAACAAAAAGTTTAGTGGAATTCAACAAAACTTGACAGATGCTGAAAAGATCAGGCAATCCTAATTCAGAAACAACAACGTTTGAGTCAACACATGGTTAATCATTAAAGGATGCAAATTTTCACATGTAAATTGGTTTCTGGTGCTATAAATGATCCTACTTTTACATTGCCAGTTCGCATATTCACAAAACCATTGTGGATCGATATGGTTGTTTTGTCCAACAGATCTTTCACGAACTCCCACCGAATTCGTGAGATTTTCGACGTCTGACTCGGGGCAGTTTTAGCACTAGAAAAATAGTGGCAAAAATTTCATGGTGGGTTACAATTTCTGGGATTTGTCAGAAAATTTGTGTTGGTTGCACATTTGGATTTGGAGGTAGAGATATGATAGATTTGTTAATTGGTGGTGGAGACGATGGATTACAAATTTAGTTGTACATTTGGGTTTGGTGGTGAAGATGGTGAAGATGGGAATGATGTGTTAGTGCAAGTTTGGGATGGGATGGGATGGGATGGGATGGGGTGGGGTGGGGTGGGGTGGGTGTGGAATTAGAACCAGCCACATTCGGGGTGGGGGTGGGGTGGGGTGGGGTCGGTGGGAGTTTTGTTGGGTTAGCAAGGGGGAGTGAGTGGGGATGTTGGGGACACATTTGTATTTTTTAAAAGGTTCGGAATTGAATTGAATTTATTTCTATTTTCGTGCTTTTTTAGTTTATTGAAGTTGAGTGCGGAAATGTATCATAGACGTAAATTACTTACTAGGTTGGATTGATATCGATTAAAAATTAAATAGGGATGAAATTGTGAGAAACTAAAAATGATGGGGACCTTGAGTTTAATTTACATTTTGAAATATGCATTACCTTTCTTTTTGTATGAATTTCATACTATCTATGCATTCTAGGCAAAGTTTACGAGAATTTTAGTTTATTTAGATACTCTCTTATTTTTTGCATTTATTTCGAATCATCTACGCATTCTCGTTAAACCAAAAAAAATGACGAGTTTTTTAGTTAATTTAGACATTGTAGTCTTCCTCATCAACTTTATCTAGATGACATTTTAATAATTTTTATTATTAATAAAACGTCTCCACATATAAAAGAGAAAAAAAACATGTTTTTAGGATCTAAAATGTGTCCTAAATAATGGAAAATGAAACTATGTTAAAGGACATCAAGACAAAAGATTAGGTTCTTATAATTGAAGTTGGACCATGACCATAGCTTGATATAGCCAAACAAAAGAAAAAAAATTACACATATTATTGGGAAAACTGCACTTTGGGTCCTTAGTTTTTTTATTATATTTGCAGTTTCAATTCCCAAGCAGCAACCTTTTAATTCTTCATAAGTTTTGCTTTTTTATTATATTTGCAGTTTCAATTCCCAAGCAGCAACCTTTTAATTCTTCTTAAGTTTTGCTTCTCAACTTGGATTCGTGTCTAAAATCTTGAAGTCATATGTTTAGACTGCTACTATATCACAATATAATGAAAATTTTAACAATTTTTGTAATTAAACTTGCTACTGAGCAATAGGTTAAGAACTAATGTCACAACTTTTCCTATATTTTACTACTTTTAATCATCAAAATAAAAAATTAAAAAATTAAAAAAAGGTAGAAGCTTTTAAATGTTGGTTGTGTGTGGAGATGATGATAACTTGTTTAATTGCTGATAATTTGCATGCCATGTGAAGATAGCAGGACTGATGGCCATACAACCATTTTTTGGAGGCGAGGAGCGTACAAAGGCTGAGATTGAATTAGCAGGGGTCGATCTACTGGTATCAGTGGGTAGAACGGATTGGATGTGGAAGGCATTTATGCCGGAAGGGAATGGAATGGACCGAGACCACGAGGTTATCAACGTGAGTGGAAAAAATGCAGCCGACATTTCTCAATTGAATTTTCCAGCAACGCTGGTGGTGGTTGCTGGCTTCGACTCTCTCCAAGACTGGCAAAAAAGGTACTACGAGTGGCTAAAGCACAACGGTAAAGAAGTCTTTCTGGTTGAGTACCCAAACATGATCCATGCTTTTTATGTTTTTCCTGAACTTCCTGAATCTGGTCATCTCATCTCTCAACTCAAAGACTTCATTCACAACCAGTGTGAAAAAAAATAATTAATGTATGTGAAAACTGAGAAGCATATTAATCTACAACTTCTCCCATAATATTGAAACAGTTTACGAATTTACCTGCTTGAAACAGATGGGATTACATCTCAAAACAATTTATCTTGTAGGATTTATTTAGATTTGGTAAATGTAATTTGCAAGTAATTAATTATATATATGTTAGCTCATGTTTTGGAAACTGAGTACAGTACTGATTCTTGCATTTTCACTGTTTTTTCACCCGATTTTGACTCCGTTTATCATGAGTTCAGTTCTAACATTGTAATTCCTCGTTTATATAACATGACAAGACTTGCACAAAGGTATTTTAAAATTTACGTACCCTCGTAGTGCTTTATTTGAATTAGCTACTTTGAAGGTAATTTTAGTTGGTGGATTGAGACTTTTGAGAGTTTTATCAATGAATTGAATATTTCGCGTGACGTTTTTATTGTCACCTCCAATTCAACGTAACTTGACTCCCATGCGTTGCATGATGTGATTAAAGTTGTTCATTGAGACGTCTTCTTATTCACTAAATATTACTTTTGAATATTTATGCTATTAATTATCCTAACTTTATATTCTTGTTTATTTTCATTTACGCCTTTTTACTTATTTTTAAAACTCATTCAAAAATCTCGAGTATATATATATATATATATATATATATATATATATATATATATATAGGTGTCATCCTTCCATTGACCATCGCTTTAGTTTATATTGTTTACCATAGTCTAAATTCGACTTATATTTATTTGTGGTGTAGACAGAAGGAAAAGCTTTTTGTTTAGTACAAAGAGGCTTTCCAGATAGGTTAAGAAAGAATTTGGGTAAATTGTAATGATGGGGTTTTTAATTTTCTAGTGAAAATCGTTTGAGTAAGTGGACGGAAATATCAATTTGATTATTAAAAGGTCAAATTTATTAAAACGACCTGTTATACTCTTATTTGTCCATTATATATAATAATAAACAAAAACTTTAATAAATTGCAAAATGAGAACAGAAAAAATAAATCTAAGAAGAGAAAATCTGCCCAAAGAAAAAGATAAGGGAGTATTGCAGCTTTTGTCCCCAATTGCACTCAATTATAACTTGGAAGACCATATTGAAGGCTATTGGAATATTGGAGGGCCAAAGAGTACGTAATTTAAAGTTTGGAGATCAAAACGCGTAAGGTGCAAATTAACCTTGGTCGATTGCTCGGGTTTGTACTTGGCGATCGCACAGGCCAATACTGGCGGATTTTCGAATTTTTTTTTGTCTTTTTCGTTTAGGACTCTATTTTGTTAAGTTTCTAGTTATTTCTGGATTAGACTAGGGTTTCATTAATTTTGCTTATATAAAACACTTTTTAATTGTAACAAAATCAATATTGATTATTGAGAGAATTCATTTACCTTGTTCTTAATCGAACTAATCAAACTTATCAAAGACTTTGCAAATCTTTGTGGCGTTTATTCTAACTTGGTTATTTGATTCAAGAAATCATCGGATCAAGGTCTTACGGTTTTATTTTAGCTTTCTTGGGGTTCGTTATCAATCTTTGTTGTGGGTTCCGGAATTCAATCTTTGTGAGTCCACATTAGTTGGTATCAGAGTCAGGTTCTAAAATCATGTTCTATCTTCTCTTTTTGTTTCCATCGTATTCCATCTTGATTCTTTTCTTTGTTGGCCATTCATCTTGAGTCACATCCAAAAATTTTAAAAAAATCTCTTTCGTTATTTATCACATGTCATAGTCTTTTTTTCTTGTGAATTCATCACATTGTAAAGTCATTCAACTCTCTTCTAGTCCTTGTCTTGTGATACCTCTTTTATTAGTTTCTCGCGTTTGCGTCAAAAAGCGAAAAAAAAGGGGAAAAATCGAAAATTCAAGAAAGTTAAGAAATGTATTCCTTTGAGATTATTGTGATATATTTGGCAAGAAACACACACACTCTATGTTGCTATCATGCTTAAATCCTTAAATCTTGTTACTATTGTGATTCTTCTTCTTGAGTTCTTCTCACTGTCCTTTTTGTTTCTTGTTCTTGAACGTTGCGAAGACCGAACTCTTGATTGAGTTTAGTTAGTTCCTTAGAGAACTTGGCAAGATAAACAAAAAGAAGTAAAAGACAACAATGGTGAGATTATTATTGAGAAAAAGCCAAATAGAGTGAAACATAAGTGTAAACATGTGAGGTTAATTTTTCTTTCAATAATAAAATTTTTATTTTTTTACCCAAAATGTCTAATCATGAAAAAAACAACACATAGGGAAGAGAACAATCAATTATTTTTGATAAAATCAATGCAACAACAATTTGAGCATATGAATATCGTGTTTGACGAGATTTGGGATTGCAATAAAGAGATGAGGGAAAGCAATAACTAGATGAGGGATATGATGGATAGACATGAAATGGTGATTGCAACTGTAAAAAGGGACTAACAACAGGGGGTCTCCAATGATAGGAAACATGATAGGATGCAGTGGGTAGTGAAGTTCAGGATGACTATAACTTTGTGGTTGAGATAGGTAGGATGAGCGTAAATGAGATAGGCGTGAAACGACATCTAGATGAGGAGACTATATATGCCAAGATAGGATAGATAGAAACTTGGAAATATAAAAATGAAAATATCTTCCTTTCAAAGTAGAAATAACCTGAAGCCTATTTAGAGTGAGAAATGAGGTTGTAATTAATATTTGATTGTCATAGCTATTTGAAAGAGAATAAGGTGAAATTAGCAGTAATTGAGTTCACTGACTATGCTATAATGTTGTGGGATCAATTGGTGACAAATGGGAGAAGAAATCATGTGAGGCATGTAGAAACCTGGAGTGATTTAAAAGCCCTCACGATGAGGAGATTTGTACCTAGTCATTACTATAGGGATCTCTATAAAAATTACAGAGCCTTACTTAAGTTTCAAAGAGGGTGGGGGATTACCATAAGGATATGGAAGTGGTTATGATTATGGCTAATGTTGAGTCATCGGAAGGCTACATTGGCCAGGTTTTTGAATGGATTAAATAGGAATATAGCCAATATCGTTGAATTACAGTACTATGTGGAGTTGGAGGACATGATGTACATGGCTATGAAGGAGGAGAAGCAATTGAAAAGAAAAGAGGCGGCAAGGTATTCTTTGAGATCTAACCCTCATTGGAAACCAAAATAGAATAGTAATGATATGAGTGATAGGACTATTTCAAAGGGGAAGGCCGAACCACCTAGGAAAAAAGATGAGGTAGCTAGCAAAAATATACCCAAGTCAAATTTTCAACTTTCTAGAAATAGGAATATCAAATGTTTTAAATGTTTGGGTTCCGAGCACATTGCAACACAATGCCCAAACAAAAGGACAATGATTTTGTGTGACAATGGAAAAGTGGAGATTGAGAATGAGAATGATAGTGATAAATGCCTGAGTTGGAGGATGATGGTGTAGAGTACCTTGTAGAAGGTGGAACTCTAGTTGTGAGATGTGTTCTTAATGTACAAATTAAAGTAGATGATATAGAATATGAGAGAGAGAATATCTTCCATACTAGATGCTATGTTAATAACAAAGTGTGTAGTATGATCATAGAATTGGGAGGTGGGAGGTGAGTTGCACCAATGTAGCTAGTACTACCCTTGTTGAGAAATTGAGCTTGTCTTTATTAAAACACCTAGACCTTATAAGTTGTAGTGGTTGAATGAATGTGGGGAGGTCAAGGTTAACAAGCAAGTCCTAGTGAGCTTTACTATTTGGAGGTACAGTGATGAGGTGATTTCTCTTTTGTTGGAGAGATTGTTCGCTAAAATGTGTACCGCAAGTGCACGAGTCGCGTTCAAATAATAAAGTGATGAGAGAGTGTCAAACCCACGAGGATATATAATTTTGTTCAAATCCAATTTAATCTAGCTCTATTTTAAGCACACAATTAAACATGTTGTTTTGATAATTAAACTTTAATTTCAAATTAAGAGTTGATGAAAATAAACTAAAAAGAAATTTGCTAAAAAAGAATTTTCGAAATAAACTCAAATAAAAAACACACTAGGAATTTGACTTCATCAATTACTCCACCTTAAAGTTTCATTATCCACTATCAATTCCAAAACGAGATCTTTTATGGCAATCGATGCTCATAAAATATCTAGCAATCTCTCTTGAGTAGAGCCAAACCTATTTTCACATAAGAATTTCAAGCACTCCCACCGAGAGAACGCATATGTAAAAAGGCAATAAAACTCAAGAGCGCCCATTCGTGATTGCACAAAGTATGAATGTGTATTCCTACATTCTATATACTTTATGTTGTTCATTAAATGTGCTAAACTTAATTTCAACCTCCCGGTTGCAAAACTAGGTCACAAAAGTATTTCAATGGTGATCAATCATCTTAATACACAAAAAACTCAATAATAAATAACCATAAAAATCAAGAATAGAGAATCAATAACAAGAGAGTTCAACTTTAGGGTTTCATAAGTGGATTCATCTCATTCCTTTTGAAATAAAGTTAGCTCAACATCTTTACACAAACAAAATAGATGCCCCCCGGGGCACAGCCAAGTTGGCAAAGGATGGGCATTGCGGGGCTCGCAACCTCAGGGTGGGGAGTTCGATTCCTGGATGGAGCAGCTGAGTGATGTAATACTCAATTATGGGTGGAGCAGCTTGGTGATGTAATATCCATGGAGGAAGGCTCTCTTGGGGCCAGGAGTATAAAGGGTGCACAAACCCTGGTCAACTTGGGCATATACCGCGATTTACTTCCACCCATCACTGAGGGGCCGAGGATGGGTGGTCCAGGACATAGTTTGGTGTAAATGGGATACCTGGATATAAAAAAAAATAAAAATAAAAAATAAAAGATATATACAAAATACATCATTAGGTTTAATAAAATTAAGAGAAGTGGAGGATTAATGATGCGAACCTACGAATAATTGAATCTCGAAACCCACAAAAGAATTGATTTGAACCGAAGAGAGTCAAAATCTGGTCGCAAGAACTTGACCCGATGATTTCTTGAATCAAAGAACCAAAGTTATGAACGCCAAAAGGTTTGCGAAATCTTTGATGAGTTTTAGGTTAGTTCGATTAAGAACTCGGAAGAAAAGTGAATCCTCACTTTTAATTAATCTCTAAAAAAAATTAATATTGTTTACAATGAAAAGTGCTTAAATAGTAAACATTAAAGAAATCATAATCTAATTAGAAAATATAACTAAAAACTAATTAAAATAGAGTTCTAAACGAAAAAGGAAACAAAAACTGCCAAAAATCGAATTTTAAATCGAAATTGGCACAGACGATCGCTTTGGTGTAAGTCCGGCAATCACCGAGGCATTTTGGCTCACACGTTGTTTTGACCTCCAAACTTTATTTTGTACTTATTTTGGTCCTCCAAACTTATATTAGCCTCTCATTTGCCTTCAATATGGTCCTTAGTACTTAGGATCGCATCATACCATACTTCTTCAAAAGGATTCGACCTCGAATCATCACCTGTATCAAAGCGGAAAAGAATGCCTTCTGTCGTCATATGTACCCAAACCCAATCACCAGGCTTAAAAATGAATATGCGGCCTTTGTTAGCTTTAATTTGATGTCTTTGAAGCTCATTCGTCTCATCTGGATTGCTTCTATAGGTTGGTCGTTTTGGAAGAACAGCTCTAAGTACAAAGTGAAGTTGATGTGCAATGTCTCGAATAGGTGATAACTTACTAGACATCCCTCTGAAGATACGTCATCCAATTCCTGCAGTAAAAAAAAAGGTAAATTGGGGAGGGATCGGTTAGTTTTGCTAATTACCATCTCGTTGTTTTTCTCTCTCGTTTTCTTTTCTTGTGCTTCTACCTCGCATTTTCTTTTCTGCTGCTCCAAATCATCTATCTTAATTTTTGCATATTTTTGCATGAAGAGCATGCCTCACAAATAAGACTTCACTTTCTACAGGGTACTCTACACCATCATCCTTCAACTCAGGCATCTCATCACTATCATCCTCAGTCTCCACTTTCTCATTATCACTCAAAATCATTACACTTTTGTTTGGGCATTGTGATGCAATGTGCCCGGATCCCAAACATTTAAAACATTTGATATCCCTATTCTTTGAAGGTTGAAAATTTGACTTGAGTTTATTGTTGCTAGTGACATCCTCTTTTCCCTTAGGTGGTTCGGTTTCCCTCCTTTGAAACAGATATTACTCACATCATTACTATCCCACTTCGGTTTTCAAGGAAGGTTAGATCCCGAAGAAAACCTAGCTGCCCCTATTCTTTTCAATTGTCTCTCTACCTTCATAGCCATGTGCACCATGTTCTCCAACTCTACATAATGCTGTAATTCAACTATATTGGCTATATCCCTATTTAACCCATTCAAAAATCTGGCTAACGTAGCCTCCCTGTCATCCTCGACATTAGCCATAATCATAGCCATCTCCATCTCCATCTCCATCTCCATCTCCTTATGGTAATCCTCTACGCTATCTGAACATTGAGTAAGGCTCTGCAATTTTTGATAGAGGTCTCTATAGTAATAACTAGGTACAAATCTCCTCCTCATGAGAGCTTTTAAATCATCCCAAGTTTCTATAGGTCTCTCATGATTTGTCCTCCTATTAGTCACCAATTGATTCAACCACATTATAGCATAGTCAGTGAATTCAATTATTGCTAATTTCACCTTCTTTTCTTCCAAATAGATATAGCAATCAAATATTAATTCTAACCTTATCTCTCATTCTAAATAGGTTTCAGGGTCATTCTTACCTTGGAAGGAAGATATTTTCATTTTAATATTCCTAAGGTTTCTATCTACCCCCACCATGGCCTCTATAATCTCCTCATCGAGGTGGCCTTTCACACCTATCTCCTCTACGCCTCATTCTACCCATCTCAACCCCAAAATTATAATGATCATCATCCTCAAATTCAGCCATAGGGTTATGATCATGCCTATCATGTCTCTAATATTATGGATCCCGTGTTGTTGCTCCCTTAGTAAGGTTGTAATCACCGTATCATGCATATCCATCCTACCCATCATCTCTTTATTACTATCCATCATCTCATCAAACACTATGTTCATCTGTTCAAATTGTTGTTGCATGGCTTTTAACATAAATAATTGGTTGTTCTCTTCCCTATATGTTGATTCTTCATTATTAGACATTTTGGGATAAAAAAAAAAGAATTAGGATTGAATGAAAATTTAACCTCACGTGTTTACACTCATGTTTCACTCTATATGGCTTTTTCCCTATAATAAACACACAAATCTTGCATTTTACCTCTCTTTGTGTTTCTTACCAAGTTCTCTAAGAAACTAACTAAATTCAATCAAGAATTCGGCCATCGTAAGGTTCAAGAACAAGAATAAGGAAATAAAAGACAACGAGAACGATCAAGAAGAAAAAAATCACAAAAGAATAAGATTTAAGCACCGGATGACAATATGACACAAAAACTCAAAAGAAAGCGTTTCTTGAAATTTCTTTTAATTTTTTTTTTCAATCCAATGCAAGAAATCGAAAAAAAAAAGAATCACAAAGCAAGAACTAGAAATAATTAACTTTGGTGCCTGAATAGATCGTGCACAAACAATTCTTGAAGAAGATGAAAAACGAATGAGAATTTTTTATTTTTATATGATTCAAGATGAATTTGATGAAACAAAAATTAAAAGATAGAACCTAATTTTAGAGTCAAAGCTCTGATACCAACTGATGCGAACCCACAAAGAATTGAATCTCGAAACCCATAAAAGAATTGATCTGAACCCCAAGAAAGCCAAAATCTGGTCGCAAGAATTTGACTCGATGATTTCTTCAATCAAAGAACCAAAGTTATGAATGCCACGAAGGTTTACGAAATCTTTGATGAGTTTTAGGTTAGTTCGATTAAGAACTCGGAAGAAAAGTGAATCCTCACTTTTGATTAATCTCTCAAAAAAAGTTATAATTGTTTACAATGAAAAGTACTTAAATAGTAAACATTAAAAAAATCATAATCTAATTAAAAATATAACTAAAAACTAATTAAAATAGAGTTCTAAATGAAAAAGGAAACAAAAACCTAAAAAACTGGATTTCCGCCGAAGTTGGCATGGACG
Organism: Forsythia suspensa; assembly: GCA_023638005.1. Taxonomy (NCBI): domain Eukaryota; kingdom Viridiplantae; phylum Streptophyta; class Magnoliopsida; order Lamiales; family Oleaceae; genus Forsythia; species Forsythia suspensa. The sequence continues at coordinate 18,112,888 of CM042664.1, read as the reverse complement.
ATCGCCCAGGCTTAGAAATAAGTTTCTATTTTCAAAAAGGTGCCTTGGGCGATCTCCCAAGGTTTTGCCTGGGCAATCACCCACGCCATTTTTGGCTACCGCGTTGTTTTGACCTCCAAACTTTGTTTTGTACTTATTTTGGTCCTCCAAACTTTCATTAACCTCTGATTTGCCTTCAATATGGTCCTTATCACTTAGGATCGCATCAATTAAGCTTGAACCCATGGTTGTCTCCATTATCCCACTATGAATCTCCTTTTATCTTTTTCTATTTCACAACAATAATCCAACAATAACGTACAAAATTTAAAGATAACTCATTTTCATGAAGTTTTTCAAGAGCCCAAACTTTTTCCTCTTTTCTTTTTAAGAGTTTTCTTCCTCCAAGAGTTCTATTTTCTCTAAAAATCGACCTCTTTTAACCCTAGAAATCGTGAGAAATTAATTACCAAAATAACTCTCAAAAACTTGTTCAAAATCGCAAATGCCAGGAAAAATAGAGAAATGCCCAAAAACATATTGCTAGCAAAATGGGCCAGTTGCGATCGCATGGGCCAACTTGCCATGCAATTGTAGCTTGGTCTCTATTAAATTGCAATTTTAGTCTCTGTACTTTATGAAATACTGACTTAGAGATGGCAATGGACCTAGCCAGGCTGGCTCGGCCTTTGTCACGGGCCAAGCTTAGGCTCAACCCTTGTTAAAAAAATAGGTTCGGACTGGCCCGTGGTCCGCAGGCCACATGGGCCAAGCCACGGGCCGGATCCACAGGCCAGCCCGTGTTTCATTTCTTGATCCGGCCTTGGTCCGGGGCCACTTTCGGGCAGGGCCAATGAGTCCACAGGCGGCCCGGCTCTTTTGCCATCTCTATGCTGACTTCAGTCCTTAAATTTTTTGTTATCTTTCAGATAAGTCTTCCATAAATTGTAACTCCGGTCCTCCATCTTTTGACATATTTATACTTTGGTCTCCAAAATTCTCGATTTGCACAACTTTAGTCCTTTTTACCCATTTTTCACGTGGATTTCTTCTAATCACCATCCGAGCTTGGATTTTCACCTAAACAACTAAAATAACATAAATAAGTAATAAACTACTTATGAGAACTCACAAATGTCCATTTTTAGTAGATAAAATAAGTGCAAAACCTGCACTTATTAGAGGCCATGGCAGTATAAGGTAATGCATGATGAGTTTAGGAATAGGTACAACTTTGTCAAAATGGAAAACCAGTTACTCTTGTTCCTTTAACACCAAAACAAATCTATGAGGATCATATGAAATTAAAAGGTAAGGTAGAAGTACGAGAAAATAAAAAGAGAGGGGAAAAAATGAAAGTGGAGCTGAAAATAATGAAAAGACAGTAGAATCGCGTGAGAAAAAAGATAGAGAGCCTACAAAGAGAAAATGAAAGACAAAAATGAGTTTCTTTGCCAAAAAAATTGAGATTAAGAGGGCTCACATGGGAAATCAACAAATGATTTTGCTAGTATACAAATAATCATACCTTGTACTTAGAGAAACTAACTAATTCCTCATCAGTTTGGCTATTTCTTTGTTGTAGGAATTTGAGGACGTGTTTCTTGAATAGATGCCTAGTGTATGTATTGAGCATCAAATTGACTTTGTATCTGGAGTTGTTATTCCAAACCGATCAGCCTATGGAAATAATCCAGATGAGACAAAGTAGCTTCAAAGGCAAGTTGAGGAGTTGATAGATAAAGAGTACGTGGGGGAAAGTCTGAGTCCAGGTGCGGTGTCAATGCTACTTGTACGTAAGAAGAATGATACATAGTGAATGTACATTGATTGTAGGGTAGTCAACAATATAATGGTAGAGTATCGCCATCCCATACTTAGATTAGATGATATGTTTGATGAATTGTATGGGTCATGTATCTTTAGTAAAATAGATCTTAAAAGTGGATACCATGAAATTAGGATGAAAGAATGAGATGAATGGAAAATTGCCTGTAAGACTAAATATGGATTATATGAATGGATAGTTATGTCGTTTGGTCTTACTAATTCACCTAGTACTTTTATGAGATTAATGAAACATGTCATACGTGCATTCATATTTCATATTTGTAGTAGTCTATTTTGATGACATCTTAGTTTACAACAAATTTAGATGATCATGTTCAACATTTAGGATTTGTGCTTGATGTTTTGAGACATGAAAAATTACATGCTAACCTTAATAAATGTACCTTTTGCATGGAAACAATTGTTTTTCTTGGTTATATTGTTAGTGCCAACGGTATTGAGTTAGATAAAGAAAAGATTAAGGCCTTCAAGGAGTGACCAACGCCTAAAAGCATCACTGAGATAATAAGTTTTCATGGTTTAGCTAGCTTTTTATAGGTGCTTTGTCTTGATTTTATAACTACACCACTCACTAAAATTGTGAAAAAAATTTGTTGGGTTTTGTTGGAGCATTGTGGACAAGAAAATGCATTTAATATTATTAATGATAGGTTGTATTCAATACCTGTTTTAGCATTGTCTAACTTTAAGAAAAGTTTTGAGATTGAATATGATGGCTCATGAATAGGAATTGGAATTGTTTTGATGCATGATAGGCGGCCCATAGCATATTTTAGTGGGAATCTAAGTGGGGCAGCTTTGAATTACCACACCCCTGAAAAAGAGCTATATGCTATTGTTCGGTCTTTAGAGACATGGAAACACTACCTACGGCCAAAGGAGTTTGTTTAGGAAAAATAAATTATGTGTTCCTAATTGCTCCATGCGTGAATTATTAGTGCGTGAAGCACATGGTGGGGGATTGATGGGGCAGGATGATGTTATGAAAATCTTAGAAATATTGCATGAACATTTTTATTGGCCTAAGATGAGAAATTATGTTAACCGCATTTGTAGTCGTTGCATAACTTGTAACAAGACCAAATCTAAGGTTTTTCCACATGGGTTGTATACACCCTTATCTGTTCATAGTGAGCCATGTGTTAATGTGTATATGGACTTTGTATTGGGACTGCCTAAGACTAAAAATGGTAGCAATTCCATATTCATAGTAGTTCATAGGTTTAGTAAGATGGCGCATTTCATTCCATGCCATAAAACATATGATGCTACAAATATAGTTGATTTATTCTTTAGAGAAATAGTGCAACTCCATGGTGTACCTAGGAGATTGTATCTGATAAAGATATTAAGTTCCTTAGCTACTTTTGGAAAGTTTTGTGGGGGTAAATTGGGTACTACATTGTTATTTTCTACTACATGTCACCCTCAGATCGATGGATAGATCGAAGTAGTTAATAGGACACTAACTCAACTTTTGCACTATAATAAAAAAGAATTTGAAAAGTTGGGAGGATTGTTTGTCATTCATAGAGTTTGGATAAAAAGGGCCATGCATTCTACTACTTTTTATTCTCCTTTTGAAATTGTGTATGGTTTTAATCCCCTAACTCATTTAGATTTAATTACTTTACTTGTTGATGAAAGGATTAGCTTCAATGGAAAGAAGAAAGCTGAAGTGGACCATTCCAAATCCTCGAGAAGATTAATGATGCCTACAAATTGACGTTCCGAATGAGTATAATGTGTCTGCTACTTTTAACATTACTGATCTTTCTTCATTTGATGTAGGTGATGATTCGAGATCGAATCCTTTTGAAGATGGAGGGAAATATGAGTATCACGGATGGCCGACTAGCAATGATCCTTTGCATGTTCTAGAAGGACCAATAACAAGGTTAAGAGCAAATAAGATCAAGGAAGCTATTCAAGAACTTGTTCAAGTACTTGGGCCGAGAGTCAAAGAGCAAGTGAAACAATTAAGACTCCAACCTTTAAAATGAGCGTGAAAGAGGATGAACCAACCTTAGTGCATTTGTTTCAAGCTAAAGACGAAGGAGACCTAGAATCTAGAAAGTATTGATACCCAATTGCACTTAGTTATAACTTGGAGGCCCATATTGAAGGCTATTGGAATATTGGAGGGCCAACCACCCCTCATTTTCTAACTCGAGGAAAAAATCATATGCATGGGTGGTCGCCCAGGCCAATTCTGGCGGATTTCGGGATTTTTTTCCCTTTTTCGTTTAGGACTATTTTGTTAAGTTTCTAGTTATTTTTGAATTAGACTAGGGTTTCATTGGTTTTTCTATATAAGGCACTTTTCATTGTAAAAAAATCAACATTGATTATTGAGAGATTCATTAAGTTAGATGTACTTTTCTTCCTTGTTCTTAATCGAACTAACCGCATGTATCAAATACTATGAAAATTTTTGTGGCGTTCATTCTAATTCGGTTATTTGATTTAAGAAATCATCGGGTTAAGATCTTGCAACTTGATTTTAGCTTTCTTGGAGTTCGTTATCAATCTTTATTGTGAGTTACATGATTCAATCTTCGTGGGTTCGCATCATAAAAATTGCTCAAGAAGCAAGGAAGAGAAAAAAAATTTAACAAAGAGGAAATATTGTAATTAATTAAGGTATTTTTATAAAGTTACATAAAAAATGTTTGGCTACGTATAAAAACAAGATTTTTATGACTTGGTGACGCATGCAAAATATTTTTGTTTTAGTGACTCAAAAAATAATGTTACATCTTAACGCGACATAGAATATTGCCGGCAATTAGTGCATAAAAGTTACTATATCCCTAAACAAAAATTACTATTTATTTATTTATGAAAACAAAGCTATTATTCCATGGTTTATTTGTTCAAATGTTTAGGATAAATTTATTTTTGCATTAACCATTTCTATTTAAAAAGGTCTAGATTGCTTGAAAAAGTTGAAGGTTAGCAATTGTGAATGTTATTATTCTAGTAAAGCACTTTTCACATTGACGGTATGTTTTTTTGTTTATATTATCTATTTAAAAGTAGGGGTGGATCTAGAAAATTATGTTGGGGGAACTGAAATATAAAATAAGTCAATGTACAATTTTTTTTATATATAATAAAAAAGTTCTAATTACGATATTACCTACTGAAGTTGTGTTCGTCGAGTTTTAACAGCGTAAAACTCATTTATAATAGAATTTACATATATTTACTCTGCAAATTTTTGTTCGAGGTAGAGTGTCATACAATCAGCAAGAAATGCATCCTTCATTCTATTACGAATTGATGTTTTCACACGTTTCATTGCTGAGACGAATCAATCTAGTCAGCATAATGTAATTCTCTGACCTTCTACTTGTAACCAAGAGCTTACATAATTCAAAAAGTGAAGACACTTGAAATTGAGGATCGTAGATCATATCATACTCATAATATCGCAACTCAAATCTCAAAGAATGAACATCTTGCTGTGTAAAATTACCAAGATAGAAGTTCTCTGCAAGCTTGAAAATATCATCCTCGTTGAATGATTTAAGAAAATGTCGAGGATGCAAAGCAAAAGTGAGAAAGAGATAACTTATGAAATCTTGTATTTAACTTCATTAACATATAATATATTGCTTCATTAAAAACAATGAAGTTGTAATGATGCTCAAGTGTAACTTGCTCACGAAAACAACCAATCGTATAAAAAGAATTTAGGTCGGGTATATCGACATCATTTTTTGACCAAAATTTTTTTATTTCATGAAGAAATTCTTTCCAACCATCTTCTCTAAATTTTTTAAGGACGACTTTTTGTGGTACCAAATTTGATAGCTGTTGGGACATCTTGATATATTTTATGAAGAGCTTGACAAAGAATGTCGCTTAGTCCCAAAATTGTATGTATTAAATGAAAGGAAAACAAAAATTGAAAGCTTGTACACTATGAGCTTTAGCCCGAGATCTCCAATTTAAAGAATGGATAATAAGATATTCAAGTACCTTGTAAGTTACAGCGTACATATCTACTAAGCTCTTTATCAATTCATAATGTGAATTCTAACCAGTAGAGCCTAATTTTTGCAAATTACCAATCTGATTGGCCCCACTTTCATATTGAAGTTCTCCAATAGCCAACATGTCCTCGAGCCTCATTCTTTGAGCAGTTTACAACATATTAATGCTATATGGAGAAGTAATAATATTAACGACACTCTCCAAATGAGAAAAGAATTTTTCAAATACAAATGACATCATTGACTGCAAAAACCAATGGCAGTTGTAGTTGGTGGGAAAAATACTAGTACGCATATGGATGTTCTTTAAAAAATAATGCTTGAAGTCCATTTCAAGTACCAAGCATATTACTAGCACCATCATAGCATTGCCCTCTAATTTTTTGAACAACAAGAAAATCACATATCTCGTTTTGAGATTTAATGACGCAATGTCACTAACGTTTTTGATTGCAAAGAGGCGTTCTATTAGAATACCACCAATATTCACAAACTACAAGATAATGTTCATTTCCTCTCTTTTAGATTCGTTTTGCACTTCATCGATAAGAATACAAAAGTAATTTTCTCCAATCTCCTCACGAATTATCTACCGTGCTTTATTAGCCATGATATGTAAAATTTCTTTTTAAACATTTGGACTAGTGTATTTGGCATTTTGAGGAGCTTTATCCAATACAACTCTCCAATTTTTGTATTTATTTTTGCAAACGTCTTCACCATTTGAATAAAATTTCCACGGTTCAAAGAAGATGAAGATTCATCATGAGCTCTGAAAGCATAACCTTGAAGTACTGTTGGAAAATTGGTTTTAATAAGTTGGTTTGACCAACTTTAGACCAATTATTTATTTGGCCAAGTGTGTTCTACTCTGCGACTAGATTAACGTAGTATATTTACTTTCTCAAAACCAATTTTGGGTGAGTGAAAAATTAATGTCAAAGTAAACCAATTAAACTTGGATTAGTTGTAATTAAACATAGTGAGAAAATAGAATGTGTCCATCCCACATTTAGAAGCTACCGGTTCAATTTAAACAGCTCAAGTCTCCCCAAGAGATAAAAATATTTTTGGACGAAAGATGTCCTACATGTTGGAAGGTTGGGCTGAAGCCCACACACGCACGCTACCTTCGCTGTTCGGGCTGGGCTCAGGTCACAGGTCGTGTTCGGTGTGTAGGATTTTTCCACGTGTTACTTCTGGAAGATGACTGTTAATTCAGACAGACATGTCTATTTGAAAAGTACTGTCTGAAATATGTTGTGTCTGTTCAGGCATAACTTTTCAAGCAATTGTGTCTTTTGTAACACAACTTTCCAACTACTATATAAAGGCCTCCATTTCATGGATTTCATTCATTCAAAATTTATCTTTTGCAGTATAATATCATCTTCTTCCTACACTATTCTGTGTTCTTTGTTTTGGTCCTCAAATTTTATTTTCTGCATTCTAACGTCCTTTCTTTTTCAAGTTCGTTCAGAGAAGTTAAAACATTAGTAGTTCGTTGGTCTTATAATTTGGAGTGCTAATATTACAAGGCGTAGTCGTCGTATCTTGGGAGACGAGTGCTGCAAAACTGTCAGCACCAGTGCGGGACATTATCGTTTTAAGAAAAAAGAGTCAAACTCTTATCTCGACCAAATTAATTTGTTCATCAACTTTATGTCCAAGTAAGTCAAAATTTTGTCCAAATTTCTACAAGTGTTTAAAAAGACATAAATTAATTATTATTCGTATTTTCATCAATCTTAAGACGATAAACATGTTAATTTATATTTTTAATATATTTTTAATATTAGTTTTATGGGCAAATCTTTAAATATTTTTAAATCTATTTGTTAAAATAGATGGCTTCTTCTTCTACTGTCGTACCTCCTGCTCATGGAGAAAAATTGAAGAAATTCATTGGGTGAATTTTAAGAGATGGCAAAAAAAGATATTGTTTTATCTCACACTCTAAACTTAGCGAGGTTTTTGAGTGGAGATGCTCCAACCGTTGATGAAAAGGAAATGGATCTTCAAAAAGGGTAGCTTTTGATACATGGAATCAGAGCTATTTTCTGTTCAGTTACTATATCTTGAATGGCATTGAAAACTCTTTATACGGTGTATACACTTCGGTCAAGACAGTCAAAGTACCATGGGAATCTTTGGAAAAGAAGTACAAAACTAAATATGTCGATTTAAAGAAATTTGTAGTAGGAAAATTTCTAGACTTCAAAATGGTAGATTCAAAATAGTAATGAATCAAGTCCAGGAGCTTCAGATCATCCTACACAAAATACATGCAAAAGGTATGAAACTTTGTGAATCTTTTCATGTTGCTGCAATAGTAGAAAAATTACCACTAATGTGGAAAATTTTCAAGAACTATCTGAAACACAAATGCAAGGAGATGGTACTTGAAGATCTTATTGTAAGATTAAGAATTAAGAAAGACAACTGAAATTCTGACAAGAAATTCAGAAAGCTGCAAATGGAGGCTAAAGCTAATTTGGTAGAGCCAAATGCTAACAAAAAGAGAAAGCACTCGAGTAATGGCAAGCAAAAAAGCACTCAAGTAATGGCAAGCAAAAGAGCAAGGCCAAGAAATTCAAATGAGAATGCTATAATCGTGGCAAGATGGGACATTTAATAAAAGACTGTCACTAGAAAAAGCAAGACAAAAAGAACCAAGTGCACATGACCGAGGAAGACAATTTATCTAATTGGGTGTCTAATCTAATGCTCTCAGCCGTAGTGTTTGAAGCAAGCATGGTTGACAATCTAATAGAATGGTTTGTAGACACTGGTGCTACTCGTCACATTTGTACTGATAAGGAAATTTTTCATCATATACTCCAATCAGTGGACAACAACTCTTCATGGACAACTTGGCAACAACAAAGGTTGTTGGTTTGGCAAAGTAGTGCTTAACATGACCTTGGGCAAATAAGTAACTCTCATTGATGTGCTGCATGTTCCAGACATTCGCAAGAATTTGGTATCTGGTGCCATGCTTAGCAAGAATGGATTTAGACTAGTGTTTGAATCTAACAAATTTGTATTTACCAAAAATGGCATTTATGTGGGCAATGGGTACTTAGCCAATGGACTATTCAAAATGAATGTAATGCCTATAATTCGTGATTTTGATAATATAAAAGTTAAATCTTCTGCTTATTTGGTAGAGTCTTCTAATTTATGGCATGATAGATTAGGACATGTTAACTTTAATACTTTATGAAAATTAGTAAGTTTAGATTTATTGTCTTCTTGTTCATTTGATCAAAATCATAAATGTGAAATTTGTGTAGAGGTTAAGTTAGCCAAAACACCGTTTCATTCGGTTGAAAGAAACTCAAGTCCTCTAGAGTTAATTTACAGTGATATCTATGATTTAAAATTTGTGCAAACTAGAGGTGGTAAAAAGTATTTTATTACTTTTAGATCATTGCACAAGATAATGTTATGTCTATTTGCTAAGAAGCAAAGACGATGCCTCAGAAGTGTTTAAACTATAAAAGAATGAAGTTGAGAATCAACTTATCAAATGAATAAATGTTATTCGTAGTGATGAAAGAGGAGAGTATAGAGCAACGTATGAAGAATATTGTTCAGACTCTGGAATTATTCAGCAAACTACAGCCCCTTATTTACCTCAGTCGAACAATATTGCTGAACGCAAAAATCATACTCTTAAAGAGATGATGAATGCTATGTTGATAAGTTCTAGTTTATCACATAATTTGTGGAGGAAGCAATCCTCTCAGCAAACCACGTTCTTAATAAGGTACCACACAAAAGTAGGAATCAAAATCCTTACGAATCATGGAAAGGTTACAAACTTTCGTAAAAATACTTGAAAGTCTGGGGATGTTTGGCTAAGGTTGCCTAAAACTATTGGTTGCATATTCATTGGATATGTTAATAACAGTAGTGAATATCGATTCCTAGTACATAAGTCAAACATTCTTGATGTACATGAAAGTACTATAATCAAATCTAGGAATGCTGTATTTTTTTAAAACATGTTTCCTTATAAGGATAGGAAAGAAATAAGTTCACAAAAACGAACTGATAATACTACAAATGGTGATCATCAAAGTATGAAGAACCAAGACGTAGAAAGAGGGCCTAAATCTTTTGGTCCAGATTTTCTAACTTATTTGTTAGAAAATAAACCAAGGACATTCAATTATGCAATGTCTTGTCCAAAAGTCATGTTCTGAAAAGTGGCTATCAATAGAGAAATTGATTCTATTATGCAAAATCATACTTGAAAATTGGTAGATATCCTACATGGAAACAAACCATTAGGTTGTAAATATATTTTCAAAAGAAAATTGAAACATGATGACTCAATAGATAAGTACAAAGCCAAATTGGTAGCCAAAGGATTTAGACTGAAAGAAGACCTTGACTTTTTCGATAATACTCACGAGTAACAAGAATCACGTCTATTAATTACAATTGCTGCATTGAACAATTTGGAGTTCCATCAGATGGACATGAATAACTAGATGAAAAAATTTACATGAAACAACCCGAAGGGTTCATTGCTCCTGGACAGGAGAAAAGGGTGTGTAGACTAATTAAGTCTTTATAAGGACTAAAGTAAGCACCAAAGCAATGGCATGAGATGTTTGACAAAACTTTGTTATCAAATATTTTTAAGATTAACGAGTGTGATAAGTGTGTTTATATCAAAACCACACCAAACACTTATGTAATTGTATGTCCATATATTGATGGCATGCTAATTATAAGAAGTAATCATGATGTCATAATGACAACTAAGAAAATGTTGACAAAACATTTTGACAATAAAGATATGGGTGTAGCAAATGTTTTATTAGGAATTAAAATCAATAAGACTTCTGAAGCACTTGTTCTATCTCAGTTTCACTATGTTGACATTATACTTAAGAAGTTTAATGCGTATGATGAAAGTCTAGCTAAAACTCCAGTAGACTTAAGTCTACATTTGGCCAAAGAATAAAGGCGAACATGTATCTCAATTGGAGTATTCTAGGATCATAGACAGTCTAATGTATATTATGAACTTACGCGTCTGTATATTGCTTATGCAGTTAACAAGCTTAGCAGATTTACAAATAATCCAAGTGATGACTATTGGAAGGCATTGATTAGAATTCTTAGATATCTAAGGGTCCGTTTGATTGGCAAAGGTGTAAAAGAAACCATTTTCCATGTAAGTTAGAAAATAAAAACCACCATCTCCTATAAGAAAATATTTTCCATGGAATTGACCAAAAACAAGCTTAAAGTGGTTGTACCCTATAATTCATTTTTCTTTTCCACTTTTTATCAAACAGCCAAAGTAGGAAAATATTTTACTCGGATATGACATTTCCATGGAAAATAAAGAAATCAAACGGACCCTAAGATTCACTTTAGGTTATGAGTTGCATTGTTCAAGATATCCAGCTGTATTGAAAGATACAATTATGCAAATTGGATATCAAACACAAAAGATTCAAAGTCCACAAGTGGTTATGTTTTTACCATTAGTGATGCAACAATATCTTGGAAGTCCTCAAAACAAATGTGTATAGCTCGATCCACAATGGAATATGAGTTCATAGCTTTAGATAAAGCTGAAGATGAAGCTGAATGGCTTCATAATTTCTTAGAGGACATTCCGTGTTGGCCTAAGCCAGTTCCTGCAATTAGCATGCATTTTGATTGTTAGTCCGGCTATTGGAAGAGAATAAAGTAGTATTGTATAATGGTAAATCTTGAAATATTCATCGTAGAAATAATATCATTAAGCAGTTGATCTCAAATGGTGTTATCTCTATTGATTATATAAAGTCAAATGAGAATCTCGCAGATCTGCTTACTAAAGGTTTACCAAGAGATCAAGTATACTGCCTATTAAAGAAAATGAAATTAAAGCTTACTACGTAGGTAGTCTTTGTAATGGTAACCCAACCTTACTTACTAGAGATCCCAAGATATTGGTTCAATGGGACAACTAAGTTATGAAGATTCAATGAAGCACTTGAGAATTAAACTTCTATCTCATTCTTATGATAGAAAAAGTGTTTTCTTAATAAGGTTAAGTTTTACTTTTAATGATTCTCATATCTTGAAAAATCAAGTAGAGTAGGGCAAAATACTCTTGATAGGAGATCACCCATGTAAGTGTGAAGTAAGGTCACTTCTATGAGAATGTTTCAAGGCTTGAATTCTCTAAAGTACTTATGAAACTCAAGAGTTGTTTAGGATCAAAATGAACACAACCGTGAGAACCGGAGATGTTAGGAATGTTATTGTGTGAATATTATTGTCTTGGTTTACACCAATGGCTGAACAGTTCAAGACATCGTGTTCATTGCTTAGCAAAGTAAACCCGATAGTATTTCACTATGGAAAGTTCAAACTCACAAGGTACATATCCCAATGCAATAGCTTTCTACTTGATCTCTCTATTAGGGTCTACGGAGTCTGTTGCATTAATTTCCATTTATGTAGGGAATTGTTGGAAAATTGGTTTTAAGAAGTTGGTTTGACAAACTTTTGACCAATTATTTAAGTGGGTACCAGTAGTCGGATTCAAGATTTCTTTGGCCAAGTGTGTTATACTCCGCGAGTTGATTAATATAGTATATTTACTTTCTCAAAACCAATTTTGGGTGGATGGAAGAATAAGGTCAAATTAAGCAATTTAAACTTGGATAAATTATAATTAAAAATAGTGGAAAAATAGAATGTGTCCATCCCACATTGGAAAACTAGAAGCTAGTGGTTCATTTAAATAGCTCAAGTTGGACATTGGGGTTTGGGCCCCGAGGGGTACCAGTTGTTTTTAAAAGGAAGATTGCCTACATATTAGTGAGTTGGGCTAAAGCCCACACGTGCTCGCCTCTGTCAATCGGGCTCAGGGTCGTATGTCGTGGGTCGTATTTGGCGTGGATATCTTCTTATAAAAATAAAATTAATTATTTAATTTTAAATTACCTTCCAGTATTTCGACAAGTGGGCTGACAGAATTTCGTCAAATGTTCGACTTATAGAAGATGACTGTTAATTCAAATAGAAATGTCTGTTTGAAGAGTACTATCAGAAATATGTCGTGCTTGTTCAGGCACAACTTTTCAAGCAGTTGTGTCTTTTGTAACACAACTTTCCAACTACTATATAAAGGCCCACCTTTCATGGATTTTATTTATTCAAAATTTGTCTTCTGTAGTATAATATTCTCTTCTTCTTGCACTATTATGTGTTCTCCGTTTTGGTCCCCAAATATTATTTTTTGCATTCTAAGGTCCTTTCTTTTTCGAGTTCGTTCAGAGAGGTTAAAACATTAGTAAATTCATTGGTCTTGTAATTTGGAATGCTACTATTACAAGGTGTGGTCATTGTATCTTAGGAGACAAGTACTGGAGAACAGTCACTACCAGTACGAAGCATTAACGTCTTAAGGAAAAAGAGTTGAACTATTGCTCGATCAAATTAATTTGTTCATCTACTTTATTTCTATGTAAGTCAAAATTCTGTCCAAGCACGAGTTTAAAAATAATATAAATTAATTATTATTTATTTTTCCATCAAGTACTAGCCACAGAACAATTAGATTGTAGTATAAAGACACAAACGATTTTCTGAACTTCTTTTCTTATTATGTCGTGCATCACTTTATCAATATGTCTAGACAATCTCATTAAATTTTCAGCTCTTCTCTCACATATATTATAAAATGATGAAGGTGTTGAACATGGTGAGTAAGAAATGCGCATTTGTCTCCTTGGTTAACCATCTTCTAATTGTTAAATCCATATGTGACCAATGTTGAATTATTGGACAGATTACGATCATTCAAAAATAGAAAACAGTAAAAACAATATGCCTTATCTGTTCAAGATGAATATTCCAACCACCAAAACTGATTAAACCATTTTTTTAACCTACGATTTTGATTTCCAAATATTGAATTTTGATAATTCAAAAATATTGGTTGATTAGGCATGTAAATATGCCCGTCTAATCTCATCTTCTAAATTAATAGGATGTTCACTAATGTGCTTTCTTTTTCCCAAATCCCTTTCGATCCAAGTAGATGGTTGCAAGTCAGGTTGTGAAGATGAAGAATGATCAGCTTCAGGAGATGAAATTAGAGGTAGTTAAATGGTAGTGATTGAAGTATTCTTGTTAGCTCTACTTGTGGTATATTCATGTACTTGTGATACAACATTATCTCAACTTGTCATGTTATTCTAATGTGTGTCTATCAACATCGTTATTTTGCTAAATAGACTGCAACATCAATAGTTTTGTTAATCAAATTTGAATATAGACGAAACGATCAAATTATAACAAACATTAAAATTGGTTGATATAATTGAAATAAAATAGAGTTTAATACAAAATGGATTTTCGCTAATAGTTCAATGAACTAAAACTGTTTTAACCCACGTTGTATGGTCTAAAGATACTGATTTTACTAGAGTCGGCTTAAGGTATTAGGTGACTTCGACGGTCGCCTAAGGCCCCGATTTTTTAAAATTACTTTTAATTTTTTTTAATATGTAATATTTTGTTTGTTAAAACCCCAACTACCTAGCCCAATAAAAAGCCCAACAATCTAGCCTAACAAAGTCCTAAGTCATTTTGGCATAAGGAAGATGAAGAGATATTTACAGCATATGATTCCCAATAAAACCCCAAATCATATATGGAAAATAAAACAAAACCTCAACAACCAAGACATTTAGGCCTTGTTCTCTTTGGTGTTTTCAACCCGTTTTCCGTTTCGTGGTTTTGAAAATAGTTAAAAACGTGTTCTTTTTGCCATTTCTGAAAATGGATTTTTGAAAACACTTAAAAAATTGCAAATGAAATACAAAATGACATTTTAGCTGTTTTTGCATTTTCTTAACAAAACTTGGGTGTTTTCCAAAACAGCCAAACGCGCGTTTTGGCAGCGGAGGTCTCCGTTTCGAATCTTGGTTGTGCCTTTTTTTTTTTATTTTACGCTGGTCGAAATAATCATGATTTAACTATTTTCCGCGTTTTTTTTAACAATACGCAGTTCCTTTCCAAAGTGGTCAGAAGCGCGATTTTCCAAGCAGCAAGTCATGGGTTCGATTCCCCTCTCCTTTCCAAGCATTTTAATTGTTTTTAATGGTTTTTAAATGTTTTTAATTCCATAATATTTTTAATTCTTTTTAAATATTTTTAATTGTTTTTAATGGTTTTTAAATATTTTTAATTCCATAATTAAATGTTTTTAAATATTTTTCATTCCATAATTAAATGTTTTTAATTGTTTTTAAATATATTTAATTGTTTTTAATTATTTTCAATTGTGTTTAAATGTTTTTAATTCCAAGTTTAAATTATTTTAAATTATTTTTAATTGCTTTTAATTAATAATTATTTTAATTCCAAATAAGTCCAAATTTCTAAAAAAATTCAAGTAAACGCGTTTTTGAGTTTTCGGTTTTCAGAAACAATTTTCGAAAATTCCAAAGAGAACTCACTTTCAAAAATTTCAAGACAAATACTCAAAATACAAAACACAAAATAAATTCAAAACTCAAAACAGAAAACTCAAACGCAAAGAGAACACTACCTTATTCTTCTCAAATGTCCCATTTCTTTCCTAACATTAGCAAACTCTTCTCATCTTCCTTATGGCTATGATATACATAAAATCCAAATTGTTTCACTGACGACCGATTAAACCTACAATCAAAGTAAAATATAGTTTCTTGAAAATGATTTTGACTAAAGTTTCTGTTGATTGTCATTGATTCTCATAATTGATTACTGGCAAACATGTTTTTGAAGTCAATTAGACAAGCCTTGAGGTAAGATTCTGAGTTCTGAGTTCTAACATTATAAATCTTTGTTATGGTAGTTCTGGTAGTTCTGTGAATTTTATAAATTAATTTTATGATAATTTATTGTTGAATTTTGTTTTAATTGTTCTTTCTTTATGGTAGTTCGGATTTTGTTTTAATTGTGCTTTATGCCCTTTTTTCTCATGCTTGATTTTCTACGTGTTTGGATTCAACGGATCGATTATCATTGATGTAACGAGTAAAGTGAAGACTCTAATTTGGAAAAAAAAATTGATTTTTGTTTACTTTCCAGGTGATATCTTTCTTACTCATTTGTTGTGTTGCTTGATTTTTTATCTCCTAGTTAAGTATAAATATGTCTACTACAAAATATTTATCAAGATATGAGAAACTTAAGAAAAAGATAAGAGTGGATGTTTTGATTCAATCGCAAAAAGGAGCTCTCGACAAATTTATCACGAGTCATAAGAGGGATCTAAATAATCCAAGTGAAGAAACGATTGAACCCACGACTGAATTGATGGATAATGAAGTGCCAGTAGAAAAAAACCATGGAGAATTGTAATGATGAAATATGTGATAAAGTTATGGTTGGTGGAGATTTTGGAGAATTTCACGAAAGTTATGTACAAGAGGAAACAAATGTGGAAACTAGAGATATAGATAATAATTTGAATCATGTTTCTATCAATATTTATGATCCGGGACTATGGGAAAATATTGGTAGTATTGCAAGTGATTTCAACTAAAGAATTTGCAACTAAAGAAATTAACAACAAAAAGCAAATTTTCCATGATTTCAGCTAAAGAAATTGCAAGTGAAATGGAAGTAGAACCTATATTTCGTGAAAAACGTGTGATCTGTAGAAAAACAATTTGATGAAAATATAGATGAAGATAGAATACAATCTATTGAAGAATCTTTCAAAATTCATTATTTTGTTTATAATTGTTCTTCACTTCGAAATAGATTTGAGCAATTTGAAATGTATGGAGAGATTTTTGGATTTTTATTCAATTTTAAAAAATTAAAATCATTGAATGAAAATGTTTTAGAAAAGTATTGTTTGAATCTCGAAAACATTTTAAAATATGATGGATTTTAAATACAGGTGATTTAGATTTATTTTTAGAATTAAAAGTGTTGAGGGATATTTTTCAAATGGAAAACAACAGTCCAATGAAAATTCTACATTACATAAAAAGAGTTGATTCTTTTCTAAATGCATACATTGCTTACATAATCTTGTTAACAGTTCAGGTTTCAGTTGCTTTGGTGAAGATGAGTTTTTTTATATTAAAGTTGATAGTCATATTTGATATTAACTATTTCACAAGAAAGATTGAACGCATTAGCTCTCTTGTCCATTGAACACGATTTATTGAATAAACTTGAATATAATGATGTAATAATTAATTTTGCATCTCAAAAGGCAAAGAAAATAAATTTTACATAGATCTATGTTTTATTTTCTAAGGATAATTATGAGCTATACCTACTTTTTTTAAAAATTTAGACATTTACTTGATAAAATAATTTCTTTCAATATTACTAATTTTCATTTAATTATATATATATAAACAAATTTAACTAGTTTAAATTCAAATATTATTAATAACCAATTTGCTAAATTTTAGGTACTTAATCTTTATCACCACTTATTAGATGAGTAATTAACGCATCTTTCTCAAAATCTTCCAAGTCTCATCATTCTCAATGTTTCTTCACATAGAGGTGTTCCAGTTACTTTAATTCAGTAACAATTATGTTAATTTCTAGCAATTGAAGAAAATAATTCAGTAACAATTAAGTTAAAAACTACGTTAATTCAGTAACAATTAGGTTAATATATTGAAGATGCTATATAAATTTCTGTTGTGTTTCATTGATAATCAAAATGATAATACGATAAACATATATACAATGAACACTATTTGTCTGATCCATAAGATAATCCATATCTTTATAATCATTTTCGAAAAACGATACTAATTGTAAATGATGTTACAAAAAAAAAAAAAAAAAAAAATGCAATGAAAATGGTCTATGATAATCATGGTCTACAATTATAAAGGCATTTTGTATTATTTATATGTTATTAATTGTAAATATCAATACACACTTGTATCATTCATCATCACCATTATCATTTAGTGTGAAATATCATTTGGAGTACTCAATCGTTCATTTTGCTTATATTAATTTATCAATTCTCATCAACAAATTCAGATACTCAATAACCACAATCCACAATCAATAACTTAATGACATTTATAATTGTTCAATAAGCAGTAAACCAAAATCAAAAAAATATTGTTGATGATGAACGGTAAAAATACAACAAATTTACGAAAATTTGCATGCTATACAGTAGCAACGATAATTAACATCACAATTGTTGATCACTTCAATCTCATATATTAAACCAAGTATCAGGCTGTAAATAAATATTAATACCTGATAAATGGACCAAATGACAGTAATATGATCTTTTGAATGTAGTTTCGACAAAATCTTCTGAAACACATGGGAATTACAAAGATACGCGATTTTGTAAACTGCCAATATAGAAGACAATTGGTAATATGATGTTTGAATTTCAAAATTTGGAGATTATTAAAGGATGATACTCGTCCCTTTAAAAAGTAACATTTGAAACTAAAATAGAATGGATGAGTAATGACAGCAACATTTATTATCTAGTAAATTATGTTATTCTAATTTCTTATTTAGTATTTTTTTAATTTATTTTTTCAAACCAGTAAATTTGTAATTAACAAACTAAAGATAGATAGTTATGTTAATAACCCTATTTTCTATTGCACGAGAACTAGAGAGCTTTTTGTGATTTGCCCCCACCGACCTCTCTCGTCTTTCGAAAAAAAAATTAGTTTTGTTTTTATTGTCTTTTGTTTTTTTGTTTTTTTTATAGATTGTAGTGGGTTATTTAGTTGCTTATGAATGATATGTATTATGTTTCAAAATTTGTATTTTAGTATAAGACTTTCAATGTTATTAAAAACTTATTTTAAATTTTTATTAGTTTTTTCTTTATCAATGAAACGATATTTTGATGGACAGTAATTTTTTTTTTCTTATTAAAAAAAAATTCTTAAAAATACTCCCTAAAATATTTTCGCCTAATACCCGGAAGCTCTGGATTTTACTGTAAATTCAAATGTAAATTACAAAAGCAACCCATAACCACAATCGTCTATAGACTGAAACAGGGGAGGGCACCAAGTGGTTAGATCCAAATTTCTTGCGAACCAAAAGAAATTGATTCCTATCGAGAATTGTGAAAATGAAAGAATTGGTTCTATGAGCCAAAAAAAACAATTAGACCTATTTTTTTTCATGTTTGTTAGAATTTAAAATACTCTTTTTAAAAAAAAAAAAAAAAAAAAAAAAAACTCATTTTTAATCACATATGAACTCACAACTTCTATCAACTTTTCAACCACATATTTTATCAACTTTTATCAAAATCTCTTAAAAACTACTTTTAAACTCTACCAAACAAACACTAATTCTTTATGCTTCAATAATAAATTATATATGTATAAAATAAAAAAATATTATGTTAATTTTCTTATTTGGGAAATTTGCATGTTCGGTCTCCAACTTTTGCAATTGGTTACTAATCTACTATCAACCAATTTTTATAACATCGAGTCATCGACATCTCCAACCTTTGCAGTTTGTTGCAAATCACGTCCCCATTGATAAATTTTGATAGATTTTCTCTCTTTAAATAAACAAAAATAAAAAGAACCTAAAAAAAAAATTACAAATGAAATCTTATAACTTTTAAAAAGTACAAAATAACTCAATCTTCTCCAAAAACTTACCCCACTCCATAGCCAAATTATCAAAAAAATAAAATAAAAATACAAATAAAATCTCATAACTTTTAAAAAATACAAAATAACTTCATATTCTCCAAAAACGCCAAATCACCACCACCCAACTCATTAGACAAGTCCGTCCCACTTCAAATTTATCTGAAAAGATAGAATCTGAATTCGAATGCAGTGGTGATGGAGAGGATACATGAACTAGGAAAGAAGATATTGGGTCAGAAGAGCAAAGATTGAATTTTGTCCAGATAGGATCACGACCGTGATCCACTGGACATATATAATGAGATTAGAGCTGGTGTAAAGTCTAAAAAGCAAAGCCGATTTGGTCGGGGTGAGTTGGTTAAATGGCCTTGTCAAATCCTCGAATTGCAGAAAAACTTAACTTATATCAAATAAGTTTTAAAGACATAAATACTCTTATTTACTCACGATTGTTAACAGACCATGGCTCTGTTAACAACAAACTGTTAACAGGCCCTTTTGGTCTGTTAACAGACATGGAGCCTGTGAAGGCCAATTTTGGCCTTAACAGTTGTTCACACTTACTAATAGGTGTGAATATCTCTAACCAGACTATGAGTATAACTGATTTTTTCAATTAATTCATTTCAAATCAACTTAGATCTGCAGAAATTTAAAGTAAAAATCACAATTTATACTCAGATTTATACATATTTTCATGATTTATACTACAAAATCCACAATTTTTACCGTGAATTAAAAGAAGAAGTTAGAAAATGATGAATTTCTACTTTGAAATGAAATTTCTTACATGAAGTGGGTTGGATTCTTACATTGAAATGAATTAAATTCTAATTTGAAATCTTTTCTTTTTTCACAGACAAATGAATTTAAAATCGTTTAAAGTAATTATAAGCGGGAAAGGAGACATGATTATATTTGGTAATTTACACACCAAAATGGGTCAACGGCCATTTTGAAAAATTGGTCGGGTCACCCGGCCATTCAGCACCATTGCCACGTCTGGTTGGGCATCGAACCAGGCCGTAGCTATTTATATTAGCGCCTCATTTTTCCCCACTACTGTTCATGAGTTCCCTAAGCTTTTCTCCAAGAAGTGTAAGACTGATTTAGTTAAGTACTTGGTATCACTTGGCCCTACCGATAGGTTTTTATTCCCCATTTTTGTTGAATTTCGCATTGAAGAGTTTCCAGATGAGATTAAGAGGTTTAGGAAAATGGTGGACTCAGCTGACTTGACGAAGCCAACACTTGGTTCCCTTTTGCTAGGGCAATGAAGAGGAAGATTATGTTGGCGGATTTCTGTGTAAATGACTCCAATAGTGCAGAAACAAGAACCGAAATGCTAGTCGAGGCAAGTGTTGAACAATTTGTCCTTAAGTCGAATTTGCCTCGCAACTGTGCTTACGGTTATGGCAATCAACTCCTAAGATACAATGACTTCTTCCTTGCGTTTGAAGTACTTCAAAACACAAGCACAACGAACCAAAACTGGTTTTATACTCCAAAAGGATGAAATGAAATGAAACCAGAATTTTGTGCAACTAATGCAATTATTTTGGTTCAAAATGATGAAATATATGAAGTTAAAGTGTTTGCATATAAGTTCTCTATTACTTCTCTGTCAAAATGGACGTCCAGAGGCCCTTTTTAAAGTTGAAGGTCGGTTGAAAACGAAAAGGTATAGAACTAATTCGTGCAACACTTCAAAAGGACATGTCTGCTCGCGCAAACCTATGCGATCGCATGGTTTTACCATGCTGCGATCGCAAGGTACAAATTTGAGAACAAAACTTGATCCAATTTAACCATGCGATCGCAAGACTTTGTCTCCTACGATCGCATGAAAGGACCCAAAACCATTCTGCTTAAAATTTAGGCAGGTTGCGATCGCAAAGTATTATACCTATGCGATCGCATGGTCAAAACTTGACCCAAAATTGTCCTTTTCCGTAATTTCTTATTCATTCGATATTGGTTTCGAGATACCAAATATACCCTTCAATACATGTAGAGAAATCTGAATTCTCTTTCCCGGGGCGTTGCCCCCGAGCCCCCACGAGGGGCGCTGTCCCCTCGACCCCCGCGACCTAACCAGGCAGATCGATCCCCATTTCTCCGAAGCGGCGAAGTGGCAAACTATTTTGCCTAAACGGATTGGGTCGAGTTTGTATATTTTGGCCAAGTTGACACGAAGTCACTTAGTCAATTTCTCGAATTTTAAACCAATTTCCAACAGATTATTTATCACTGTGGACCAACTATAGTGGCTAAACATATAATGTGTTGCAGAGATTTATGGAAGCAAAGAAGGGAATTTAGTGTAGTCCTCTTATGTTGTTGGCAATGGAGGTTTTCAATAAGGTGAACACATTGGGGGTTTATTGTAGTCTTCTTAATGGGCAAGAGAAGGACTTTCCATTCTCAAAGTAACTTCATCTTGGGAGAGATTTGTCAGTTGAGTGGTAGTGATTTAACCACGATGTAGAGTATATTTTTAAAAAATATAAAGTTATTTTATACTTTTTAAAAGTTATGAGATTTTATTTATAATTTTATTTTATTTTTATTGCTTTAAATTTTGTTCTATTTTTATTTATTTAAAAAGGACAATCTATCAAAATCTGTCAATGGGAACAGGACTTGCAACAAATTGTAAAAATAAAAAATGTCTGATAATATAAAAATTAGTTAAAAATAAATTAGTAACCAACTGTAAAGATTAAAGACCAAAAATACAAATTTTTATTCTTATTTCACTTTTATATCTTTTATTTCAAGCCACAAAATTGTTAATTATTCTAAATATATGTTAATTCATACAAATTACGATTCAATCAAGAGATTACAAATAAGTTCTCGAAACCAAATTAAAATTCAGTTATGTAATTAGAACCAAAATCCAAGCGAACTTTAACAATAACTTAAAGTCTTTCGAAAGAAATAATTTGCAAAAGTTGTAACTTGTACAACAGACATCATTAGACAAGTTGTTACATCAAACCACAAAATTGTGATATGAAATGACAAAATTTTCCGAATTCTATGATTGCTAATAAAAGTAATCCCACGTAAAATTGACATTATGAGGGATGAAGAATTATCTACACATGTTGAGATCAAGTACTCTTTAAGAAAGACACGTGCTACTTGGACCTTTTACTCTCAATTGCCTCCTTCAGTTTTCTTCCCAGTGCATATGCCAGAGGAGGAGGAACAGCATTTCCAATCTGCCGGTGCCTGTGTAGAACTGTACCAGAAAATTGATAGCTGTCTGGGAAACCCTGCATTGATAGATAAAGTTTAATTGGTCTTAGAACAAGGATTTCGTGCAATTGAAAGAAATACTGCATTGATGTTTCCAGTAGCTTGATACAAAACCAAGCCATATAATACATCTTGTCTATGTACATTTTGCATATTGATTGATACTATACTGTTATTGAGCAAATCAGAGAAGCATACTTACTTGAGAACGTGCACACTCACGAACTGTGACAATCCTGTCTTGCTCGGGGTGGAAGCACATTCCCACTTTACCCATTGGTTGGGGGTCTGTTATGGAAGTTGGAAAATTTCCCTCCCAATCCAACCTTCCAAAAAGCCCCTTCCATTGATTGTGCCTCTTGGCTGTATTTGGCAAGCACCATGGTATCAGATCAACCATTTGGCCAGTAGATAGTTTGACCTGCAAATTGACAAAACAAGTTTAACACTACGATAGCAAAATATATATGGACAATAAGATAGAATCCTTCAAAAGTATGACACACACATGGAGCTCTCAGTACTCCAGTTAATATCATGCTTATTTAGTTATATGTTGATACCTTTTCATCTGGAAGGTCGCGCCAATCAGCACCTGGGCGCTTGGGGATTCTTTGACACCTGATTAGATTAAGCTCGTTCATTTCTTTTGCTATGTGATCATTTAGTACTTCCATGTTACCTCGAATTTTCTTCTGGAACCATGAAATAGGCTCACCTTTATACTGCATCAAAAATAAAAAAACGCACAAGTGAAAATGCATATTCATCTGAAGTTGTATACTCGAGGCAGTCTCCCAGTATCAGCATTTGTGTATCAACCCAGAACAAGTCGTATAGTTCAGTTGCTCACTTTTCATTAATCTATTTTGTATGGCGGAACTATTACCTCTAAACTCATCTTTGATGCACCATTGCCCACAGGTGGGAGATCTGCAATAGTATCTCTGACTGTAAGAGAACGAAATGGAGCGCCTCTTGTGGTGCTCCTAACAGCAGCAAATTGAGAATTTCCTGATAATGTTACTTTCAACTCTGGTGCAGCAAAGACATGCATTGGTTCTGGCCACTCAGGAAGAACCTCTTCTGGAGAGGCTGCCCATATGAATGCTCGCTTCCTAGACTGAGGAACTCCATATGCACCAGCTTCAAGGATACCAAATCTCACCTGTCCATGAGCAGAAAAAATAAATGCAAACATTTTTCAGGCATCAATTTCAGAATTGGGTTATCGTATGAATATGAAACAGCGTTTTACCTGATATCCCATCTCAAGAAGAGACGCTAAAGTTAAGCGAAATGTTTGTCCTTGGTTGAAAGACACAAAGTTCCTCACATTCTCAAGGAGGAAAAACTTCGGACGATAGTAGTCAGCGAAGGACAGAAATGCTAAAATCATCTCACATTGAACTTTGCTCCAGGTGCTTTGATTGAATCTGTTCATTCCAGAAAAACCCTGCAAGATGAATTGTATCTTCTTTAGTAACAATAGTCAATATTATCTATTTGTTAAGGTCTATGGACCACATTACTCAACCAAACCTGACAAGGAGGCCCGCCATTGATAAAGTCCACTTCTCCTGGCAGTGGTAGATTATCAATCTCCTCCTGACTCAGTGATGCAGCCAATTCAGTGGCCTCAGGGGTTGAAATGCAGTCATCTACATCCCCACGCTTCTGCATGACCGCCCTGCATCATATCTGGTTATTTTCCATTTCCAATATCTAATCTTGGTTCACTAATAACATTGTTTTCTCTCTTTGTGAGTGTAGAGAGAGAGTATTGTAAATATGGCAAGTCTAACCTCAGGATGACACTGCAATTGTTCACAAACACTGTTGACTCTGGATGATTGAGTTTAAATGCATCTCCAGCGGCCTCTTCGTACTCAATAGCCCATTTTGTAACAGATGCACCTGAGGATTAGAGGCATAATGCCCAAATCAGAGACTACTCACAAGGAATTGATACCTTTTATTTAATGCAACAAACAACGAAAGACTGAAGGTTGCCTGATTGCTTTAGTCCCTCAGATAAGCCACCACAACCAGCAAATATATCTAGAGTAGCCAAGTGCTTCTCTTGAGATGCTTCTTTCAGTTTCCCTTCTTCCAAATCATTTTCTCCTTCTTTACCTTTACCCTTTTTCTTCCGAGACATAGCATCATCATTCAACTTCCCGGACGAGTACTGAAGTTTAATGTGAGATGGCAGCTGCTCGTGGACAGCATTGGAAAGTTAATCAGAATGTAAGAAATTAGAATTAGAAAGGAACTGAGATAAATAGCCAACTAACTGGAATATAGAATGAGTGTAAAAATAATTCTAGCCAGATGTATTACTAAAAAAGGAGTGGACATTACCTGCTTGACGGATCCTTTCGAAGGATCATACAGATATTCACAGAAGAAAACATGTTCAAAGATTGCAGGGACATCTTGAGGCAGGTCTTGCTTTCTCCTGACCTCACATTTTCCTTCAATCATATCAACTGGAACAGTATGCATTTCTTCAGAATAATAGATCTGACCAACCACCAAGAGAAAACAGCAAGTGATCAAAAATATCGAACTGAAATTCAATATCCATAACCTTGTAATCTATCAAAGTTCATATTCAATAATCAAGATCATGTGGTACTGACTTAGAATAAGAATAATGTAGGCATAAAATATCCTGGTTAGTTTATGTTATAAACTATTTACTACCTCTCGAATATCTGAAGAGCATGCTTTCTCAACTGAGATGTCCTCTGGCCTGAAAAATCTTCTGACTTTGACATGAATAGAACTTGCATCATCTTGTTTAGGTCGCTTTGGTGCACTAATTTCAGTTAGCTGACATATAACATATGCCTTCAATCCCACATTTCTCCCACCCTTGAAAATTTCTCCATCCCTTTCTGCTGAAAAGAAACTAGGGCTAACATAGACATAGTCACATGTTAAATATTCGGTTCCTTGGTGCATAAAACTGGTCATTGATGCATTCATTTTAAATCTTTCGTTACCACCATCAGCATCCTTAATTTTGCAAGATTCACAGAAGCCAGACCCAAGACCCATTGAACCAAATGGAAGAGTGAAGAAAGCACCTCTATCAGGCCAATACAAACTTCTACAGTAATATTCAATTGGCAATCCTTTTTTCTTCCTTTCTTCTGCCCTTGCTCTATCAACTTTATCTTCATTGGCATTCCTTTTTCTGTGTTGATGACCCCAAGGCATTGATCTTATATCCACCGTTATAATTTGTTTTACGTCTTCCAGTTCAAAGTCCATGCACTCATTTATCAGATATATTTCCCTTTCATTTCCTGCATTTCCTAATACTGTTTGGCAGCTTCTCTGCATCATTCTTCCATGAAACATTTTACTCCCATCTAATCTTTCAAACATGTACTCCACGAAACTGATGGCTGGAAGATCATTGGATTCATCAACTTGTACCAAAACTGCTTCCCCAACAGTTATCGCATCTCCCTGGACTATGGCCCGTTTATATAAAGCCTCACCTGTAGCTTTTTTGCCAAAAGATTCCCCATCCCATTTTGTTTCCTTGTTACTTGAACATGACTTAGTTCGTTTAGGTGCAGAGCAAGGTGTCTGAATTTTTTCTGGAACTACCAAGTTCTCATCCAGAGCATCATCATCTTCCTTCTCCTCTTGCTCTTCAACTTCATCCTCCTCTTTAACCTCGCAATTTATTCCCTCGTTCAATTCATCTGGTGAGTAATTTGAATAGTATTCCCCCCAGATTCTGTTGAATTAGCCTGGTTGTTGTTGCCTGCATAGCTTTCCTCTTAGAAATGACAGGTGCCATTGCACCTCTGGGATTCAGGTTTGGCTCATTCCTCTGCAAAAGCTTCTTCTTCTTGACAAGCCATTTGGTATGGTGCCTCTCTTCCATTTTCTTGGTTAGGCCAATCACAAATGCACACTTCTTAATATTTTGATCAGGGTATTCTAAAAACTGCTGCAGAATAATCTGCCCATGTACAACCACATATCTTTCTACAACACTTGGATTAGATGATACATATGCCGGGTGATCTTTGTCAAAATCTGACACTTTTTTGATGACATCCATGAAAGAAAGCCTAGCTACCCGGCTCTGATCCTTTAACAAAGCAATTATACTAATTGCAAGCCTTGCCGTTTTCAGAACTGGTTTATACCAAGACTCATATTGCTTTGAGGGCTTTCCAAGCCTATACCTGAAGAAATTGAAGGAAAATAGCTCCAGTCATTCGTGAAAAAGGCATTACAACGCACTTAAATGACCCAATAAATGATATCAGTTCTCAAACTACTTGCTATGCCATATCCAAGACACTTCCCTGTGTGAACAAGTTTCAGAATGAAACTAAATATTTATAGCACTTAGCAGGTACACTTCATGCAATATTTTAAGTAATATGTCAAAACAAGACCTAAAAATGATTGTAACAAATGTTTTCTATGTTTTAAGAAATCTAACCATGCACTTCTGGGAAAAAAAAAAAAAAAGGAGCAGTGGGCATATATAGAGGTTTTATTTTGTTGAAGGGGAAGTAGGGGGTGTAAAAAGTATACCAGGCCATATCAGTCCGTATTGAAATAAAAACCATCGAGGATCCAAACTCAATCATCCACTCCTTAATCGCACTCAAATAAACTGGAATACCATCGATTTCAGAAATCCTAGAACCACTTGAAGAAGAATGAGTAGACTCGCCATCAAAATTGTATCCAGAACCATCATCAGCAGTCATAACCCCTGACCCAAATATGGTAACATCAATTTCAGCACATGGTTTCATGGGGAGGAGCTCTAGTGAAATTAGTCTAGAGTCTGAGTTGTACAAAGCCCAGTTGTGGAGCATGCTTCTTGGCAAGTCATCAATATTGCATAAATCGATGCCATGGTCAAAGACCATATACTCATCCATCTCTTCAGTGGATGTCTTGTAATATGCAGGTAGCGGGTAGTCATTTGCAATTTCATCCTCGTTGATCTTAATGTAGTATTTGCTGGATGGTGCTGAACCGTGGTTTTTCTTCTGCTTCATTGAGTGCCAGCGCTCTTCTTCCTGTAATAGCCTTGCCAGTTTTAAATCTTCGTTTTCTTCGTCTGGACAAGATGTAGCATTTTTGTTTATTTTGTTTTCCTGATCTCCAGATTTTGAACCAATTTTCAGACTCCCGTGTGAAGATTCAGGCCGAGCTTGTGCAAGATCTACTAGAATGCTGCTCTCATCCCTTAAGTCACCAAGAACGGGTAGCTCAACAAATAACTTATCACTCTTTGATGTCTCATCCAAACCTATAAGTTGGTTATAGATGAACTCACCCTGAGAAACAATGAAATCCCTGATAGATACACCACGGGAGAAGAACTTCATACCACTCATTACACGGACAACCCCAGCAAGCAATTCATCAAGGGATATATCAGGATTCCCTCCATAAGATCTTGAGAGTTTCTTGTAAACCTCTACACAGGCACTAGCCTTTGCATAGAAATGATCATAGAACTTCTTGTAACTACTTGAGGGTTTGATACAATCATAATCTGCAACCTCCGTTGACACCCATATAACTGGTGATCCGTCTTCATAACCAGAGATGGCCCACTCTTCTATGCGCCCAAAGCCTTCACATCTGATACCCTTTGATTTTTCTTTGTCAGCACTTTCTTCAAGTGGTAAGATGTGACCAGAGATAAAAATGTCATCAACTTCCAGCATTTCAAAAGGCTGTGAGATTCCATCTTTATTGTGAAAAATGAAATCAACAAGCCTTCTACACGGGCGACCACCTTCTTGTCCAGCCGTCAGATGAACAGCTACAGCTTCTTCCTCTACACCCCGGTCTCTATTTGTTTCAATAATTGAGTCTTTTTTGGACATACGAAGAGGTTTCTCCTTAAAGTCTATACAGGCAGCAGCCCGCTTCGGCATTTTACGCGAAACATTGGGCGCCTTAATAGTCTGAGAAGCGAGTCTCTTTCTTTGTTTTTCTTCAGCTGCCACTTCCTTCACAAACACGGAATCTATCATTTTGTTCTTTTTCATCCCTATAACAAAAGTCAGGGAAATTCAGGGAAAATGAGCAGTGGAAAATAATAACAACAAATGCCATACATTACATTAAGTGACTATCAATCAATCTATTGAATTGAGATGAATAAATCAAGAACATTTGACAAGAAAAGGAAAAACTTAATTGTATTTCCACCCATGCGAAACAATTATAAGTGTCACGGAACATAAACCAATTTAGAAACTAAGTGAAGCACACAAACTTTACAGGCATGTTAATAAGAATGTCTTAAAGCACAATTGGTAAATGGTAATAATGACAAGTCCATCATTTAAATGAAAACAAACATGTCTTGATTTATTGACTATTGATTAACAAAATAAAATATCACGATGTCAACAATGTTACTGAGAAAAGGACCAGCATCAGGAAGTTAACCATACATAGACAGGTCATAGATGATTGACCATATTTGGATTCAGTGGATCTTAATGAAATTCAGGCACTCAGAAACACTTTCATTAGTGAAGAAGTGACATCAACTTTAGAATAGAGAAACACCAAATCATCATAGTTGTTCGTCACCAAATTCCATGAAAGGCCAAGGATGAAAGAAGCAAGAGCACAAATATCATCCACTTCAAAATTTGACAGCTACTTACAATATACATGGACTTATCCACAACATCTACTATATTAAACATCTATCATTCCGCTGATAGAAATTGTTTGCAAGAACCCACAGTTGGCAAGTCAGCATGCTTCATCCTAGGACCAAATCCTAGAATTTCCAGGTGACAATATAGGGGAACCTTAGATGTAGTGAATTTGATCTCATAAGCGAGCTCCTACTCACAAGAAAATTTTCATTGGCAACAGTAAAATCCGTCAAAGTAGGCTTATTAAGCCAACAATTAATCTTTCTTGCATTAAGATGATTAGTTAGTGTACATAGGATTCATTACAATAGTAATAATAATAGTAGCTATTACTTTATTGTTTTTTGAATGCAGTAAATCTCCTTAGTTGATTTCTAATCAAATTATTGTGTATAAGTCAAGTTTTAAATTTTAGGCATATATGCAAGTGGTTAATGCTTTTAACACTAACTAATAGTGTTAGAACCTTGTCTAACGACTAACATTACTTGAAATTTAATATTGGTAGAGTTAATATTTCAACCACACGATCATGTTCCAAGTTGTCATAAGTATTTAATGAACTGGACACGAGCACAGGATACAAATGCTTAATTCACATGAGGCATTGCAAGTCAGCCATAAAACCAATTTCTGCTTGCATGTACATATGCTTCACCACCCGTCAATACTACATGGTCTATAAATGCTAAGTTTTGATGGTCTTTCTTTTCAGACAAGGCGTGCAAACAAATGCAGTGGTTAGTAGTAAACCCAAGATTCATTAATAATTGTACATAAAAATACCATTTGTTCAATTGTTTTAGTTGATTTAGTAAGAAATATTCAGTTAATCACCTTAGGACAGCAGAAACAATTAATTGCACAAGTGACTACTATAAAGTTAAAAGTCAAGTAATTAATTATCAATTGTTTTTCAAAATTTATAGTCAAATAAATCATAATCAGTTTATATGAAGCATAAAAGGAAACCTTAAAACTTTGTTGGTTTAGTTGGTAACAAACTTTGTCCCTTCAAAGCAGGGAGGAGCCGGGAATTAAATACAGTGAGGACAGAGTTGGAAAGACGAAAGGGAGAGAGATTTGAGACAGATTCATCCAATAGGGTTTGGTTAATTTAATGGGAGGAGTCTAGCTGTCTAGAAAATGTTTTTCTCGGAATTTTTTAAGCTAAAATCTATCAGCTCATTCTTGAACATCATATTCAATGAGCATATAATTCAAATATGCAACAAAAGAGGAACTGAAACTGAAGGAAATAAAAATACCACCATTAAATATCAAACTGCACAATTTCACTATTTATACTGTCAACCCACATAACACTATTACATAATTAATACTCTATTGCACAATATAATCAAATTGAACAAACCTTCAATAATCTACTCAAATTAAACATGCCTACATAAAATTAAACATACTCATACTAAGCCCAACTATAAAATCCAAAATTAACATGTTATCAAAATCAGAAATATAGAAGAGAAGGGCAAACAAATTATTTAATCCGAGTAGTGAACTGGTGAGCAGCCAAAGGGATTTAGAAGGAATCGACTGACCAAAATGGAAGAAGGATGAGTTCCGACGCTGAATGATGGCTGAGAGACAGTGAAAGAATCCATCGGAGAAAAAGAGTGAAGGCCGGAGGGATTTGATTTTGCGATTTTGCCGATTTCGGAATGAGATTTCAGATTTGAGGGAAGAGGAAAAGGCTGCAACGTGGGAAGATTCGGAAGACTAGCATTTAATCGTGAAAAGTTGTCAAAAATTTATGAAAACAAAAATTGTAAAAACAAAAAAAAAAAAAAATCCAAAATCCACAGTCGGGCCGCCCCTGCTTCAAAGTGCAGACAGAAATTACTCGGTACATGCCTTAGATTTCTCTATCAGGCAAACAAACAGGTAGCCCCAACAGGAAATTTATCAGGATACAAAGTCAGATCGATGTAACAGAATGAAATGATCATTTTCGATTTGAATTCGAGAAAGCCACGTACACACATTAACATCTATTTAACACATACAGAAGCAAACGAGAAAGAAGAAAAAATTACCGGCATCGGAATCCATCGATTCTGATAGAGCAACAGATCCCATTTTTCTATTAACGCCTCCCAAAACCCTAATTTTCCACTTTTCCTCTTGGGCTTTTTGTATCTGAAAGAAATTTGCTCAATTGCCCAATATCTCTGTAATATGTGATGACCACTTTAGATTATATTAGGTTTCAATGGCGGGAGGTGAGTTTTGAAACTAGAGCAGAGGAGGGAGGGAATTCTCTTATTAATTTTTTAAACACTTTGGCCCCCCGCGCCATACATGATTTCCCCACTTCACTGTGTTTTCTGATTTTCAGACAAACATGTTTGGCGGAACTTCAAAAAGAAGCAAATTTGTATTTTTTTTTTTCAATAAAAAAAATACCATTCGAGGGAGTGAAAAAGTGTTGCATAAATTGCAACTGTTCAAAGTTTATGAACACATATGGAGTGATAGCTCTTTTATCGGCTTAATTGTGAAATAAGATAAATATTTTCAGGGGAGTGTGTAAAATAGTAGGGTAGAAATTGTAATTGTAGAAGGTTTATGAACACGTATGGAGTGGTAGCTCTTTTTATTGGCTTAATTGCGAACTTTGATGGACAGTATGTAGAGGCGCAAATTTGAAAGGTTTTGGTAGTTTATGGCGCAAGGATGTACATCCTCATGTTGATTGTTTGCTTTGGGTGTAAAATAGTAGGGTAGAAATTGTAATTGTAGAAGGTTTATGAACACGTATGGAGTGGTAGCTCTTTTTATTGGCTTAATTGCGAACTTTGATGGACAGTATGTAGAGGCGCAAATTTGAAAGGTTTTGGTAGTTTATGGCGCAAGGATGTACA
The DNA here is from genome assembly GCA_023638005.1 of Forsythia suspensa. Lineage (NCBI taxonomy): Eukaryota > Viridiplantae > Streptophyta > Magnoliopsida > Lamiales > Oleaceae > Forsythia > Forsythia suspensa. The sequence continues at coordinate 18,080,564 of CM042664.1, read as the reverse complement.
TCCTCATGTTGATTGTTTGCTTTGGGTGTTATAGGGGAAGTGGAATTGGGTACTACTCCAAGGTGGCGATGTTGGGTCGCAAGTTGGGCAGGGCATCTTTTGGTGAGGAAAGAGGCGGAGGAGCAGGTGCATGAGAGTGGAAACTACCATGTGATCATCGTCACAAATATGGCCTACACTTATCAGAATAACTTTCAGTCCCTTGACCAATACTTCTCTCAATGATAGAAGTCTATTGATTAGAGTTATACCTATCCCTATAATTTTCCCTTGATTTCCTTCACCAGAAGTATTATGTCGACCTTCATAAGTTTTGCAGCCCGACAAAAGTGTAGGAATTTGGAACAAATGCTCAAAAGGCAATGTCTAACACATAGCATTTCAAATCAGTCTTCTTAACCCACACATGCCTCATTATTGAAGAAATGGTTTAATCATTGAATTTGGCAAAACCAACTTCCTGTTAAATTGATTTCTCTCATAGTTTCTAATCATGTTCAAGTAAATAGTGCAACATGACATGACATGACCATACTTACCAAATAAAATGTAATTTGGTGTGAACTACGCATTACCTTTATATTTACCATAATGATACCTCCTGTTCTGATTAGATGTATGAGATGGTGTTTGAGTTCTGGTGTTGGTCTGGACCAATAGAGAAGTTCTAGGATTAGTCACGATTGCAGTTGATTGATTTATAAGTCAATAACTTATTTTTCAAATGGGTGCTTCAAAAGGATTTAGATTTTCATTAGGGATCCAAGAGCTCATTCATTTCACAAAGACCACTTTCTTAGACTTTTTTTCTTATATTCTCAACATAGACTAAGCCATATCGGATATTGGTAGTTCTTCCATAATTGAGTACTCCGTTTAAGCAAGCCATTCCAATTGTGAGTTGTTTCACTACTTCATTTGAGTGATTGAGTTGCAATTCAATGTTCACCTTTGACTTTCCTTTTCCTTTATGGAGTTTTTTTTAAGTAACTTTAGATTCATCATGCCTCACTCATTTTTCATGATTACCACCAAAGCTTCCAGAGTCGAGTTTGTCTCATTCTTGAGTTTGGCATACATATTTGCATACACAATAAGGAAATTGTCCTGACCAATTCACTGGTTGGTTGTCTCAATCGAATTAGTCACTGCTTGAATATGAGAAGCAAACGAGATCATTTGGTTTTTGTTTTGAGGGTTTTCCATTGTCGACTTGATCTTTTCTGAGGTTTCCTCATCATCCTTACTCCATGTAGCATTCATGGCCTTCTTTTCAAAAGATTTGTTTTGGGTATTGGCACATTAAGCCATGTGACTATAACTCGCACAAGCATGGCATTGAATTCGATTTTTTGGCCTTTTGGGAGGATATGAAGGAGTTGTGCTTGGGAATTTTTTGTTTGGAAAAATTGAGATTTGATGTTTTTCCCTTTATAGTTTGCTTTCAAGAGCTTTTTGATGCCTTCGGTAAGCATGGAAACATTATCATCAGCATCATTTTTCTCTCCTCTATCTTCAACATCATCCACTCGAAAGGCTATTCCAAATGATTATCCTTTCTTTTTGTGTTGAGATTCAGTTCATAGATCGTCGATGAGTCCATCGATTCTTTCACTTTGATCAACTTAATATCTTTGCTTTATTCGATCTTAGTGACCTTTGAGTGAACTCGACCAGGTAAATACCTCAAGATCTTTTTCACCATCTTTGCTTCTAAATATTTCTTTTCCAAGACATATGCAGAATTGGAGATATAACAAAGTCAAGCATAGAAATCTTTGAATAGTTCATCATTCTTCATTGTCAGATGTTCAAACTTTGAAATAAACATCTAGAGCTTGGAGGATGTTACCAAGGTAATTCGTTCATATGCAGTTTCGAGATTATCACATGCATCCTTAGCTACCTGACATGTAGAGATCAAACAAAATTGATTAGGATCAAGAAATGAGAATGCAACATTTAGGGCTTTAGAGTTCTAGTTGGAATTATTGAAATCATCTGACACACTCTTCTGGTTTTTTCTCTCTGTCCACATTAGTATCTTGTAATCATAAGCAATGCCATGCCATGCCATGCTCTTTCATCTAAATATAGCAAATAAACTTTCATTCTAAAATAAGAGGTCCATTCCTTATATTTTTGGATCTCACTTATAAGAAAGTGAATCTTCTCTAATACCAATTGAAAGTTTAGAATCTAGGAAAATGTTGATTTTTTTATTAATTAAAATTAATTAATTATAGAAAATTCAGTTTTACTTAGCCAGTTTACCAGTACTAGTGAACTGGTTATGTGCCAATTTCCAGAATTCAAGAGTAAATCTAATGAAGTAAATTAATATCTAACTATTAAACTCACGAGATAACTTGGTAAATTCTGAAGAAAAAAATCCACGGGTTCCTATGCCACAAGTAGTTAATTCACTATAGTGAACATAATACAATCGTCTCAATTGTTTTGAAATTACAGTATAAAACCAAAAACTATTGCAAATTAAAAAAGAAGCTAAGCAACCGTCCCTCGTTTCTTGTCCTTTTGAATTCAAAAGGAATGTAGTGTTATACCACACTCTTACAAATGTACACATATTCTTAAAAAAAAAAAAAAAAAGTTCACCAAGAATTAATCTGATGAAGACACTCACGACATGTGTCTATCCCATTTTTTGTAATTCAAGACGTAACTAATTTTCTTGGTAACATTCTTAGTTACAAGAAGAAAGACAACGAAGAAAATTAAATTCTTACCAACAGAATATTGCAATGAGAAATGTAAGAATCATCGAATTAGGCCACAAAAGATACTCCTAAATATCTTTAAATTGATTGGAGAGTCGATAAGGAAAGTCCAATAAATCTTGGATTCCTTATACTATCATGCCCGAATGAATTGAGAAAGATATTATGAGATCTTGATATGTTAACAAACTATTATTCTTTTACGATAAAATCGTGTTTACATGTCAAGATTAATAAGGAAATAAATTTAAATTCAAAAATATGAAGTTATGGCTAAGTGAGATGAATTCGAATGTGCATAGGAACTCACATAAACAAAAGTTCATCGGTGAGTCTAGGTGTACTAACTTAACCAGCCATTTACTTGCCAATATAAGCTTCACCGAGTGCATTTACTCCAATTCACTATTTTGACATTAAAAGTCATTTACATAAATTAAGACAACCAACCAATTTAATAAATATATTTTTCCCAACAATATTAAATGAAACTATAACTCTGTGATTATGAACTGTTTTGCACTAAAGAGTTGGTCACAAGCAAAACAATAAATAACACGAAACCAGGAACAAAGCTTTATCTTGTATTACTAGATATGTGTTTGCGTATAGAAATATGTTATTGTAGGTATTGATTGCTTATCTACATGGTTATTTTTGCATCTATAAGACTATAAGTACATATAATTTGTTTATATTGCTTGGTGTTTGTTGGTTTTCTCTTTATTTTGTTTATTAATTGATGTATTGGGAGTACTACTCTCATATTTAATTTTATTGTAAGACTTTGTAAATGGAGCAATAATCTCAAACCCGACGCGTCCCTAAAAGTTCAATTTCATCACATTAAAGTGGAATTAAATAAATAAATTATACATGTTAAGCTAATTTGGCATACTCACAAACTAGTCCCTATATATTAAAAGAGGGAATGGAGTGTAGGCACTGTTCATAGGAATGTATGCCAAGCTATTATTCATTTTTTTTTTTTATAACTTTTCCATATTTCTTATCATTTCTTTCCTTTTCATTTTTTTTTTTTTCAATTGTAGATCTTTTTCCACCTTAATTTTTTTTCCAACGTTTTTCTATTTTTCTCGTCTTCCTTTGGTCGTCTTGTTCATCTTCCTTCCGACTTTAGTTATGTCTTTCAAAAAATTGTCCGAAATTTTTGTAGATATGTTTATTATTTTTGATACCCAATTAAATTTTTTTTTCTCTAAAAGAAGCTATCCAAATGCCTAATAACTTAAACTATTGAAACAAAATTCAGCTCCACACATATATATATTAGGCTCTAGGTTTGGCCTCTTAGGCCAAAACATAGTAACATATACCAAGCAACCAACCCACTTTGAACTTCAAAATCATTTGCAATCGAAACAATCTTCCTTCAATTAATTACTTATATTAAGTTAGCAACACAATGATCAAGATTACAAGAAATTTAATTCATTTTTTCTGACGATTACCAAATCAAATTACAATTAAGTCCAAGAAGATTTACCCATAAGCACGAAATATTGTACTATGCAAGAAAAAAGAGAAAGAGAATACTATTCTCAAGGTAGAAAGTTAAAATAGTAGAAAAAGAAAATATATCCATGAGTACAACCCTGTCCAATATACCAAGAATAAAAAATCACTAATTAACAACTTATGCTAATCTATAATAAGCATTTTTACAAGTTCACAGGAAATCTTATGCATATCTCACGACACTTATGTGATTTAAACTTTTGTTAATGTTTGATACATTAGAATGAATAAAATTAAATTGAAATAATTGAAATAATTTACAAAGTCGGGTCGTAATGAGAAGAAATATGGAATAATCTTAAACTTTCTAGGATTTGTATTAATCTATTCTGTTAGTAAACTACACACCATTCATTACATCATCTAAAAATGAAGAACATTCGTGTTAAAGATCAATTGAAGCTACATCACCAATCATTTACATAATACGTACTTTTCTCAATAAGTTTTAATATATGTTTTACTTAGTCTCTCATAACTAAAAAATAATTAAGAAACTCACTAAAAATGACCACACTATTAAATACTTAATTAAAATACAACACGTGTTTTGCACGTGTATTTGACTAGTAAGTTAAAAAGAGGCTAGTACCAATAAATCTTTTAGCTGCATAAAATTTCAAGTCAAAATCATATGTTGAGATTTAACATAAACAATCAAAAATCACGATCTAATAAGTTATAAAGAGGCTAATACCAATAAACTTTTTAGCTGCTCAAAATTTCAAGTCAAAATTATATATTCAGATTTAACATGAGCAATAAAAAATCACTATCTAATATTAAAAAATTTCAGTCAATAAGACCTGTGGAGTATGGACAACAATATTTGGCTACACTTGAGCAATTATTTCAATAACATAAAAACAAAACGTTTGGAACATGAAAGAAACTAAGATAGTGAAGCATATTCTTTTAATTTCAGTACGTTACTTATAAATCTCTTGGCAAGCCTGTCCCACTGCTAAGCCACGCATCCCTACAACTAGACTAACCTAAAAATTTGTAAGTGGGGTAGTAAGTATTTTATAAAACTCAGTAGGATACGTGCATTCGAAATACATAGTATTAAACGTAAGTCACGACACGCATACCACCATTTCATTAAGTGTGATCGGTGAACAAAATCAAGTACTCTTACACTTTCGAGAAGCTCAAAGGTATCTCGCATTTCATTTCGTTAAAAGACTCGTAGGTCAATTAGCATTTTATGTATGAACATCACGGAAAAATATACAATATTGTAAAGGACAAAACATTTGCACATATGGGTATCCTACCTCGAAACTTTACAAGAAAATTGAACTTGACTCGAAGAATGAATACTGCTATATCTAAAAATGTATACGCTCCACCTAGATGTAAGGCCAATGTTCCATCTGGCATGAAGTTAAGGGCCTTTGGGACAGACTAGTCAAGTGCCTACATGTCAAGAATGTGGGCATCACACATTGGCTTAACCTAAGCCTCGATAGCTGAGGTGAAATTCATGTCCTCACTTGAAAGAAAAGATAAGCGAGGTTGCATGACTTGGGATAAAAGGAGACTTGAAGGATGAGGCCCAAGCAACCTCCCATTGGCCTCTGACTATGTGCATTCTGATTTGTGGGATTCTGCCAGTAATCCTACTTTGGGTGGAAAAATATATTTTCTATCTATTATTGATGACTATTCTAAGAGAGTATGAGTTTTTCTTTTAAAAGATAAATCGGGTACGTTTGATAGCTTTAATAATTGGAGAACAAATATTGAAAATATAAATGGTAAAAAAATAAAGTTTCTTCAGATTGATAATGGACTAGAATTTTACAATGCTGAATTGGATAAGATGTGTGTTGAAAATGGAATAACAAGACATAAAACTTTTCCTTACACTCCTCAAAGAAATAGGGTAGCTGAAAAGATGAATAGAACACTCATTGATAAAGTTCGATTCATGATGATTAACTCTAATGTCCCTAAATCATTTTGGGGTGAAGCTGTGATGACTGCTTGTTATTTAATTAATATTACTCCCTCTACTGCTTTGAATGGTAATACTCTTTATGAAAAATAGTATGGTAAATGTGCTGACTATTATATGCTTCGTACTTTTGGCTGTGCTACTTTTTCTCATCAAAGTGAGGGAAAGCTTGAACTTAGAGCTAGGAAATGTGTTTCCTTAGGTTATCCCGAAGGAGTGAAGGGATATAGGTTGTAGGACAGAAGCCAGAATGAAGGGAAAGTCATAGTGAGTAGAGATGTTACATTCAATGAATATGAAATGCCTTGTTCAAAATCTGATTTAGAGAAATTATGTAGAGATCAACAAGAGGATGATAATAGATAGTTGGAGACTATTAAGGTTAGTACACATATTCCTAGTGCCTCTAGCGAGGTAGAGACTCAAATTTAACAACTTAAGGAGGAGGTTGAAGAAGTAGTGATAGAAGAGTATCCTGTTGAAGAAGATCCTTTAGTGGATTATCAATTAGCTAGAGATAGAGAGAGAAGACAGGCGAGAAAACTTAGGATGTTTGGGTATGAGTCCGAGTTAGCCTTTGCCTATGCTAGCAATGAAGAGTTAGCTAATAGAGAGACAAATACTTTTGAGGAAGCGATGAGGAGTGAATAATCGAAAGAGTGGTTATAAGCAATGAGAGATGAAATGAGTTCCTTAGTAAAGAATCAAACTTGGGAGTTAGTACCTAAACCTAAAAATAAGCCAACAGTTAATTGTAAGTGGATTTTTAAAGTTAAAGATGGTACTAGTACAGCTGAACCTTTAAGGTTTAAGGCTAGATTAGTTGCTAAAGGCTACACACAGAAAAAGGAAGTTGATTATAATGAGATTATTTCATCAGTTGTTAAGTACACTACTATTAGGGTCATGCTTGCATTAGTTGCATACTTCGACTAAAAACTTGAACAATTTGATGTTAAAACTGCTTTTTTGCATGGTGAACTTGATGAAGAAATCTTCATGAATCAACCTAAAGATTTTAAAAATAAATAAAAACCGGATTATGTGTGTTTCCTTAAAAGATCTTTATATGGTTTGAAACAATCACCTAGATATTGGTATAAAAGATTTGACTCTTTTGTACTATCTATAGGATTTCAAAGAAGCAAGTTTAATTATTGCTTATATCACCAACATAATGAAACTAGTAATGACTATGTGTTTTTATTGTTATATGTTGATGATATGCTTTTAATTAGTTCATCTTCTAAATAGATTAGCAAGACAAAAACAACTTTGAATAGTGAATTTGACATGAAAGATCAAGGAAAAGCTAGAAGAATCCTAGGTATGGAAATTGAAAGAGATATATCAAATTCTATGTTGTTTTTGCATCAAACTCCTTACATTTTGAAAGTGTTAAAAAGATTTAGCATGCATGAATGTAAACCGGTTACATTGCCTTTGGCTAATCACATTGTGTTAACTAAAGATCAAGCTCCTTGTAATGAGGAAGAAATTGAATACATGGGTATGATTCCTTATTCTAATGTGATAGGTTCTATTATGTATTTAATGGTGTGTACTAGACTAGATTTAGCTTATGCTATAAGTGCTAATAGTAGGTTCATTTCTAATCCATGTCCTAGTTATTGGGAGGCCTGGAAGTGGCTCCTTAGATATTTGAGAGAGACTAGTAATGTAGGTCTAATGTTTAGTCGAAGTAAGGAATGAGTGAAATTGAAAGGTTTTGTAGATGCGGACTATGCAGGGGATAGGGATAATAGGAAGTCTACTTCCTCTTATGTGTTTACTTTGTCTAATTCTTGCATTTGTTGAAAATCTCAATTATAACACATAGTTGCTTTATCCACTACCGAATCCAAATATATTGCTACTACCGAAGCAATTAAAGAAGCTTTGTGGCTTAGGGGATTGCTAAGTGAACTCTGTGTTTTGAATGATGATGTGGTAGTATATTCGGATAGTCAATCTTCAATACATTTGTGTAAAAATCTCGTTTTTCATGAACGTACCAAACATATTGATATTTGACTACATTTCATTAGAGATATTGTATCACAAGAAGTAATAAAGCTTGAGAAAGTGCCTACATAATATAATCCCTCGGATATGGGCACTAAGGTGTTGTCTTTGGTGAAGTTTAGAAGTTGCTTGGATCTTCTAAACATCGGTGGAGGTAAATAATTTCCAATTTTATTGGTTCTCCTTTTGGAGTTGTCACTAATGAGTAATATTTTTCTTTTTGTAGGTAAAGGTTCTAAGGAAGGGAGACAAGGAAGTGCTACTTCATTGTTCAAGAGTTCTTTGGCACCAAGGTGGAGGTTTATTGGGTATTTGTTTCCAAACAACCTCAAACGACAATGATGATTTAAGATTAATTTCATAGGCGTTAGCCGAGGATTGAAATTAAGAAAAAAAACGACACTACTTAGCGAATCCAATTAAAGCTCAACCCAAAACTTAGTGAGCCATTTTGGAGTGACTTATCTTGTTGTTGCTAGGGGTGGGCATGGGTTGGTTTGGTTCGGTTTTGGGCCCAAACCGAAATCGAATCGACCAATTCGGTTTGGCCATTATCTGAAACCGAACCAAACCGCCGTGTTGGATGAAACCGATCCAAACCGAACCGACCAATCTTGGTTCGGTTTGGTTTGGTTTGGGCAGTTTGGGCTTTAATGTTTTGGGCTTGTATACACAAAAAAAAAATTAATTTTATAATTCCCATTTCAAATTTTCTTTACAACATGCAACCTGTTATTAAAAAAAATTTACAAAACATTTAAATATAACTCACATTTATAAAATAACCTATTATTTACAACCTGTTTTTTGACATGTTATTTATAAAAATAACTCCCATTTCGAAATATGATCCTATATATTCGAATCAAAACCTGGTAAGTGGTAACAAGTCCAAAATATAATATGATCTAACATTAAAGTAAATTTGATCCACCACCACAAATTGAAATATACTATTACAGTCATGCAACAATCACAAATATTAGAGTCATCCAAAGTTCCAAACTAAATAAATAGAAAATTAAAAATACTATAGTCACTCAAATCAATCAAAAACAAGGTTCAAATTCAAACATTAAACAGATCCAAATCCAAGTATCTAATTGTCACAAGCTTTCATCATTTCTACAAAAAATAAGAGAAATAATTAGACAAAAAAATAATAATACATCAGTACATTGAATAAATGAGTTAATTTTACAAGACATAAACATATAAATTATACATGTACCTCAACAAACTTGAAAAAATGCACAATCATGTAGCAACTTCGTTACTTTTCACTGATTCGTCTAGCCCTACAAAAAATGAAAATTGAATTAATAATAAATTAAACAGAAAAACATATAAATATCAATGGCATAAAATAGCTATAATACCTTTATCCAATTTGTTATAGAACTCCACATCCTCCATGAAGAATCTATCAATATTAGGAGAAGCTTTGAGCCAATTTTGAGTAGACACCAACACCTCCACCATCCTAGAGCTCAAGGAACTACGAAAGGGATCAAGAATTCTACCACCAGTGCTAAAAGCACTCTCTGAAGCCACCGTAGACACTTGCATTCCCAAAACATCTCTTGCAAGTTTGGATAAAGTACTATATTTACTTCTATGAACCCTCCACCAATTAAGAACATCCAAATTTTTATCATCTATATCCTCACAAGCATCCAATAGGTATCTTTCCACATCATTTTTTATTTCAACACACTCTTTTGCTGCTTGTTTTTTTTTAAACTTAGAGATTCTATCATCTTGTACACTTCATCTTGTACACAAGAAAACCCACTGGTAGAATCCACATCACTCGATACTTGATTGCTTTCAGAACCCACTTCATTTTTCACATACCAATCGTATACAGACATCAAATTTTCTTTCAAAATGTTGGACATGTTACTAGCAAGTGTCTCATCTCGATAAATATCACTAAAACAGTAGTCAATATAATCCATTTTGTATCTTGGATAAAGTACAGTAGCAATCAACAACAATTGGTTAACATTTTCCATTTTCCCCCAATACATGTCAAATTTTCTCTTCATGTTAGTAGCCATTTCACCCAAAAGTGGATCAGAACTGAAACTCCACGCTTCCAATTTAGATAGAAGTGAACATACTTCATGAAGATAAACCGTAGAGCTAACATGCAATGATGTACTAAACTTCAAAGTTATATTAAAAAACCCTCTAAGGAACTTGACAAAAATTAGCATTTTCTCAATCAAAATTTGAAGGAGGTCCACCCTTTTTTTTACCACCATCATCCTCGCGAAAATAACCTAAGTAGTGACCATCCTCATCCTCTAACCTATCAAAGGCTCTTGGGAATTTTAATGCAGCTTCCAACATCAAATAAGTAGAATTCCACCTAGTTGGAACATCTAAAAACAAAATAGATTTGCACTCAATTTTTTCTTTGTTCGCACACTCTTTCAATTTTTGATACCTAGCCGGAGAAGATTTAACATATTTCACAGCATTGCAAATACTAACAATCAAGTCATGTGCTTCTCTCAATCCCTCACATACAATCAAATTAACAATATGTGCACAACATCTCATGTGCATATATTTGCCATCCAAAATAAACCCATCGTTCCCCCATCCAAGCATCTTCCTTTTAAGATAATTTATAGCAGTCTCATTTGCACTTGCGTTGTCAACAGTGATTGTGAACACTCTTTCAATACCCCATTCATGTAAGCAACTCTCAATAACTTTCCCAATAGTTTCTTCCTTATGGTTAGAAATCACATAGAAACACAAAATTTGTTTTTGAAGCATCCAATTAGAGTCAACAAAATTAGCTGTAAGAGACATATAATTGATATTTTGAATGGAAGTCCAAGTATCAATAGTAAGAGAGACTTGTTGACGTTCGACACTAAAGATCCTTTTCAATTTCAACTTCTCATCCAAATATAATTGATAAATATCACTAACAACAGTTCTACGAGATGGGGGGTCAAATTTCGGACATAGTGTACTACAAAATTGTCTAAATCCTTGAGCTTCAACAAAACTGAAAAGTAGTTCATCCAATATTATCATCTTAGCACAGGCAAGCCTACATGCTTCCTTACTTAAAGCCAACCGCTAGAAGATTGCTCCCACCACCCTCATTTTCATCATCAAATCTCAATATTTTTTGCCTTTTGTCTTCTAATCTACCGGGATACATCTTACATTGATTTACTAAATGGTTCCTCAATGTGCTTGTCTTATTTTTCTTACCATCACATGCATAATCTTTCCCATAGTAGTTACAACTACACCTACGATCTGCCACATTTGAATTTTCTATTATTATAAAGTGATTCCAAACATCTGAAGATTTCCTAGCTGGTTTTCTCTTTCCTAAACATGAAGGAAGAATTGGAGGAAGAGAAACATTATCAGATTGTAAATTTGTTGATGGGATTGCACCGGTAGTTTGAGTGTCCTGATCTACCTCCATATTCGTATCTACCAATACACAATACCAATTTCAGATTACATAAACAAACAATTTCAGCAAGCACAACACAAGACTTCCTCAAAATTTATTCAGCAGGCACAACACCTAATCAAAATTATTCAGCTTCACATAGATTGGATAAATACTTCTTGACAAAATGAAAATTCATACCTTCAAATTGAGAAATTGTAGCAACAACGAGCTTATGATAGAGAAATTATGGAGATAATGCCACTGTAGTCGATAATTAGATGTTATCAGCTTTGATTTTGCACAAAAGAATGAGTTATACACAAAAGAGCATAAAAGATAACCTATTACCTGATTTGTCCGATAATTTGGGTCGAAGATGGAGGCAACTCAAAATGAGGAACCCTATGTCTTCGAATTGGGGCTTGGAGCTTAGACAAGAAACAGCAGCCGGCGTCGCCTTCACCTTTAGAGAGAGATTAACAAACTGACGCTGATGATGTAGCAGCCAGCAGTTCGCAGTCACTTCGCTTTAATACTGTGAAGTATGAACTAAAATTGATGAAGATAGTAGAAATAATGAAATGGATAATGAACACTACGTGGTTGATGAGAAGGATATGATGAAATGGAGAAGGAAACGACGACGAAGAGATGATGGAATGGAGAAAAAGAGGCGATTTCGGCTGTGATTTAGGGTTCACTGTTATTTGGTTGGAGAATTGGATATGTGGAAATGAATTGTGGTGCTGAAACGTAAAATGGATTGGGCTGGGTTGTTGGGTTGGGCCAATTGGGTTGAATTTCATTTCAGGGATTTTTTCTCGGTTCGGTTTATTTGGCGGTTTGGTTCGATTTTTTTGCCCCAAACCGAAACCAAACCAAACCGAATATATTTTTTAAATTAGTAAACCAAACCAAACCGTCAGCGTGTAAAAAATCGAACCAAATTGACCCGATTCGATTCGATTCGGTCGATTTGAGCGGTTTGGATGCCCACCCCTAGTTGTTGCTCAATGGTCCATTCTATTTAATAGGTCTAAATTATGGTGTTGTAAGTGGTTTTGTTCTTATTGGGCTTGTGGCCCAAATGGGATAACTTAACCTAATTGCTAGGACCATTCATTCTTTATTCCAGCAGCATCTTCATATATAGGGTAAGAAGCTCTAGTAGAGACTGGTACAATTCAATTCAACATTTTATTTGTTCGGGTTTGATTGTGCCGTAGCTCTATAATTCGGATTAGGTTCATCGTTGGATGAACTGCATTATTGATATTGACCCCCAAAAAAGAAAGCGTAGGTACAACTAGTTCTTGAACAGCCAACCATCGCACTGTAAAAAATTGAATAACTTTGATCTAAGCTTTAGAATCCAAAAAGGATTTACTAAATTCATCGAGTTGTGCCAAAGAATCAAAATGGCCGGTTATTAAGTCGGCTCTCTATAAAATCCTCATTTGGCCAAGGAAAGGCAAGTGTCAAAATTTGAGATGAAATCAACTTCAATCACAATTCATAATATTCACAACACAAATAAACAATCATATTCACAATTTATAAATTGACCCAATAAATCAATTACAATTACAATTACAATTACAATTACAATTGACTCAACGTAGAAATTGAACAAAAAACTCACAATATTCAGAATTTCAAGTTTCAATGAACATTTAGTCATTACCCAATACCCATTAACAAAGATTAAGAAAAAATAGAAATAAAAATAAAAATACAGTGCCTGATCGAGCTGAGACGAGGATAAATAGATGGAGACATTGGGGGATAATATTCTTCTGAGTGTGTGTGAGACGGAGACAGCTGGAAGAAGATGGAGATAGCCGTCTGCTTCTTTTTTTCTCGTCTGTGTGTGAGAAAAGTGAGAACTGAGACAAATGAACGGAGAGGGAGTGAGGGAGAGTCTCTGACTAATATTAATCTGGGCTTCAAATTCATTTGTTATTGGGCTGGGTTGTTGTGGTGTGGGGCTTTATATATTTTTTTTTTGTGTTTTCAAACTTTGTTTTGGTTTTGGCCTTTGGGCCAGACCTAGTAAGACTATATATATATATATATATATATATATATATATATATATATATGCCCCCCTTTGGTTTTGGGCCCAAGGAAGTTGCCTCACTCGCCTCGACCCAAAATCAAGCCTGACTTTAACGATAATAATTTCATGAAATATCACATAAGTACAAATACATAAACAAATAAAAAGAATATTCATAAGTAAAATGCATTTTAAACCTCGAATACGGGAGATTCGATAGTGCGGATGCCGTGATCAAAATTATTTTGGAATTCAAGGGTGTCAGCATCGCACGTATGATCATCATCGTCACTTCACTTTTTATGTCATGAAAACAATCAATTAATTGAAAAACAAATATATTTTTGAGTAATAAATGCATAAAAGCAGCGTTAATGGTAGTGTGTGTAAACTCTAGAGAGAGAGAGAAGCGAAGAAAGACAGAGCGACCCGAGTTTGAAATTTGGGAATTCTTTCAAGAATTTCCCACTGAGCTCAGAATGTGTCAATCTGATGGTGGAGAAGCACAGTAATATATGTATGCAATGTAATGCAACATTATACTCACCAAGAGGTGTTAAAGTTGAACGTACCCCAAATCCTGAAAGCACGCAAGTGACCTGGCAAGTTAAAAATGAAAAAAGAAATTAATGGGTCGATATAAATTATTCATTTTTATAAAAGTTTAATTTAGTCACTAATTAATTTAGTTACTAAAGTTAAATAATGTTGCATAATTGGTCATTCCATAGTCTGATTAACGTCATATTCAACGTAGTAATTGTTAAAACTTCATATCGACTAACGACCATTAAAACCAACGATTCCTTTCAGTTGAACTCCTATTTTAGCTCTATCGCTACTTTTTTACTTTATATTCATGATAAAAAAAACAAAGTTAGGGTTAAGGGGTGTAATTTGGGGTTTTTTTTTTTTATGAACGTGATGGTTTTTCTCATAAGAATTGTGCTTTATTTTTGAAGATCTATAATTTCACGACATTGACACATTGATCGTTAGTCAATCTCAAAGTTTAGCGGGCTGGCATTGGATCCTGAGTAGATGACGCTAAATAAGTGATCAATTATGTAACATTAGTTAACTTTAGTGAGTAAATTGGTCACAAAAATTGAAATTTTATTTGAACTTTTAGTCACAATTTGTGAAATCAACTCAATTTACAATTTAATAAATAATGAAAAAGAAACCCCATAAGAAATGCCTAAAAATTTAATTCATATGGAACACTCATCTTGTAATCTCCGACGACATGGCATTTCTATTGGAATTGACATTTCAACATGGACGAGAGACGTGCAAATTTTGAATGTCTTATCAATATATAGGGGTGGCAATGGATCTGAGCTGCTTGCCTGCTCGTAAGAGCTTGGCCATTGGTAGCTCGAGCCTGCTTGAAATTCAGCTCAAGGCCAAGTCGAATCGAGCCTCAATGTATGGGCTTCACGACCCATGGGCTTTTTTATGTCATATTTAGTTTTTCTTTTATGATGTCTATATATTTTATTCTTAAAATAATTGAAGATCTCGCAGCTTGGCCCTTCACGAGTAGGTCCCATGCCCAGAATAGAGCATGGGTGGCTGCGGGCTAAGCTAGCGCATTGCCACCGCTATCAATAGGTAAGTCCCAATTAAGCGTATCGACAATAATAGTTAATCTTTGGTCATTTCTACTTAAGTACAAAAATCTAGTAAAATCCTCCATATATTAGGTATTAATTAGCAAGGAGAAATATGTGTGTACTCAATAACTTTTAAGCTATCCGTGCAATTTAAACTGAAAGCCAAGATTTTTGTTCAAAACCGTGAATGGTAGCATTAAAATGAAGAGTTTTTATTTTTAAATGCATTCACACACATAAATGACAAGAATATATTATATTTCTTTATTAAGGATTTAAATAATATGGAGGATATACCAATAATTCAATAATGTCTTAAAATCATGTGGAGAAAGCTTATCACACATCTAGAATTGCAGCAAGATTATAAAAAGAATCGGGTTAACACTTAATTTGGTTTTCTAACTATCAATTCTTATAATTAGGTTCAAATTCAGGTGTGGGGTGTTATATTGATAGTTCAAAATTTGTGTATAAAGAAAGAGAGAGAATTTGGTAACATTTTTAAGAAAAGTGAGTATATTTCAATGACAAAAAAATAATAATAATAGACAATAATTTGAAAAACAAAAAGTGATGGACACATTTTAATGTATGACCTCTCTATCTAATTTCCTCATGAATTTTCAAGACATGAGCTCTCCTAAAAATATTTCTTTTTTAAAAAAAATTTGTTCGATTCCAACAAGAGAAAATCAGTTTTCACTTGGAACAACATTTTTTAAATTCCATTTGAGATTAAAGTCTCAAGTCACACTTCACGAGAAAGTTTCATTCATCGCTTCAAATCTTACAACTTAAGTGCCAAGACTTAGCTCTTTAAACATAAAATATTTTCTATTTTAAAGAGAAAATCCTTAAAATTATGATTTAATCGACTCTCCAAATTAACTTTTTAAAATAGAGAGTAGGATTGTCCTCCAAATTTAGAGACTCAAACACACTCTCTATAATTAAATGTATTTAAAGTATTCCAATTTTTAGTATATACAAAATAAAATAGAAAAAAAAAACTAGTACTCTATATATTGACCAAATAAAATAGTATATAGAAAATAAAATAGAATTTTTTTTTTGAGAGAAATCATATAATAAATAGGAGGGAACATTTCAAAATAAAAGATAAAGAAAATAATAAATTATTATTGAGAGAAGTAAAATGAAGTGTTAAAGATAAAGAGGATGTTTGAGTACTTCAAAACGTTATTCTATGTTCTCTAAAATGCAAAAGATACTCTTTACAAATAGAGAGTATCTTTGAGATGCTCTTACACTTCAAAACTAAGCCCCAAGGCGAATAAAGTATTTGCCTATTTACATTGTCTATGTAATTTAAGATAGCGGCTATTGAAGAGCTTGATGATCTCTCCAAGTTTACCGAGTTGAGTTTTTAATTTAATTTTTTTAGTTCTTTACCCAAAATTTTGAGCGCGCTATCTTGGAGTTCTTAGCGATCTGACGTGTCATGTACTTAATTTTCCAATTTTTTTGCATACTGTCTTGGATAGTATAGCGAGGAGGCATGTCATGTACTCTACCCGACAATATCTCCAAGCTTATCAAGTATTTTAATTTAATTTTTGCAATGTGGTTGAGAATCCAACTACTCTAACGCGTCGTTCCTCAATATGTATAGAAATAATCTCAGTTTGATAGCATCCTCACATATCCCTAGAAACTGAAAATTTTGGCACATCCGAGTGAATCTAGAGATGTGTGTATTTGGATTTTCATGTGCCTTCCCTTAAAATTGAAAGTTGTTGCTGAATAAATTGATCAAATCTGCCTTCAATTGAAAATCATTTCGCCCAAAATCAGGATATACTATGCTTGATCGCTTAGGAGCTACCGCTGAAGTTAAAAAAAATTCATCAATTTTCACTCTGATTTGGTACTCAACCTATTGAGCAGCAGATAGGGCTGCTTTTTCGGCAACCTTTCTAGCTTGTTTGTTTTCCATAGTGATTTGTTGTTTTTTGTTGTGTTTCTTGCATCTTCATCTGAAAGTACATTTGATATTGGAGTCGAAAGGTTCAAGGTTGTCGCCTTGTGAACGGAGCATACAATGAACACCTATTTTCTATTATAAGAAACAAAATAAAAAATAAAAAAAGTAGAAATAATCTAAATCAATATCAAATAAAGAAATAGTCCCTGACAACGCCGCAAAAAACTTGTTGCATGTACATCGCAATAGTACGATTGTCAATTTAACAAGTAGTAATGTGGACCTAATGAGTCCAGATTCTCACGAAGACTATCTTATTTGAATACTAATTTAACTAATTCTACCTCGTATTTGATGAAAACAAATTTATGGTAAAATGTTGATTTACACTATGATTAACTAGGAAAGAGAAAACAATTAAACAAATAAATATGATTGTTAAAGTTTCGGGACTCACGGTTTCACCATAGTTATCACATTTACTTTCGCTTCTCAAGTCAATTTCTACAATTGTATTTGGTCGAATTCACAAATTAAATGACTTTACATATCTCAAGTTCAAATCAATTATATTTAATTAAGTCAACTCACTATATCTTTATGTGAATCCGAATAAGCCTTAACTAAATGTATTTGAGCACCTAAGAATTCAATTATGGACCGCAACAATGGCAAAAGCATATTTCTACCTTTCACTCAATTGTCGAACTTTGATACGTGGTCTAAATTAATAACTCATCTCTTGGCTCGATAAAATCCACAAATCAATGAACTAGTGATCAAGTAATTCAAGCATTAAATGAAGAAGTAAAATCTATACATGAATCCATTAATGTCATAATACTTGAGAAATCAAAATAAAGCTTCAAAACTAGGTTACATACCGTTCATCTCAACTATAAGCTTAGCTACTCATCATACGGGAAAAAGAAATATGAAGAGTTTGGAATATATTATCAGATTTAAAGAAAAGACAAGAAAGAATTGAATATATTGCACCAAGAATTTCCCGTTAAACTCATTCTTCCTTTGCTTAATTTATAGTGTTTACGCACGTTAAACTCATTTTTAATTGAAAATGACACAAATACCCTTGAATCTCAACTTAAAAAAACCAGGAAAAACCTTACGCGTGACACATTCTCGCGGTTTGCAAACTGATAAGTGCATTTTGTGCATTTATTCGGGATTTAAAACTAAGCTTTTATCCCGTTATTTTATAGATTTTCTATTTAATTTATTGTATTGTTCTTTCTTTTTCATTTTGGACCCATTGATAAGCAACTGGAGAAGAATTGACAGAAAGCAACAATTTAGTGAAATCGACAAGTAAGTTGAGTTTTTGAAGTGTATCAAGAGCCAAACATTGAAGGATGAGGAATAAGATAAAATCAATAAGTTTAAGGTGTGTTGGAGTGACAATAAAGAGTTGAATCAAATGATCAAACACTTGAAAGCCAAAGAACCGAATTAAGAAACTACCTACTGAAGCATGTGGGGAAATTAGAGCACGAATTTTGGTATTGAAATCTCCACAAGGCAAATGATATATATTATAAATATAATTAAATTAAGAGTCTAACACTTTTTACGGATCTCAATTTGGAGTTTCTTACAAGAAGTTATGGCCATTTGAAAAATAGACGTCGGGAAAAAATAAGCAGCACCTAATTTAGATAGTAGAGAAGAAATTCTATACCTAGGCGATCGCCCCCATCTGCATTGGCGATCTCCCAGTGTATTTTATGACCAGCGTGATTTTGTTATCTTTTTGAGTTTAACTCTAATAAGGAAATCTTTTGGGACACGATTTTAATGATTTTTTTGGATCTTTTGGGACATAATGAGGATGCTATATATATATATATGAGTTCTTAACTCAAAAATAAGGAGCCAAATTTGGAGAGAAAAACAAGAGACGAAACAAGAAACGAAGATCAAGATCAAAATTAAGATTTCATATTTTGAGTTTTCTTCTTATCCGGGTGATGGCTTATATATTTTCTTCTTCTTAATATGTTAGGCTAAATTCTTTTAGTGCTAGGATCATGATGAAACTTGTATCATGAACCTTTAATTATTTGAACCGATTTTTTTATATTCAAGCATGTTTTTAATTTTGAATAACTGGTATTGATTTCTTCTTCTCTATAACTATATGCACAATAGTTGTATGAATCTTGTGGCGAGATTGAAAATAAGTTAAATATAGTATCAATTGTCGTAGAGTCTAATAGGGGATAGAGATATACTGCTATGATTTACGTGATCTTTAAGTATTCACAATTTTTAATGCATTCTTGTATGTTCGCATCCGTTATAGAGATATATTCCGGTCATATATATGGATATGTTTAATTCTACTCGAGAAACATTGTTAAATAAATTATGAATATTGATCTATGTTATTAAATTCAATGGTTCGAGTTAAAAGAGATTGATATAGGTGGATTCGGGATCCTGGTACATTTTGCTTTCCTAAATTTAAAGTAATTCTTCATAAATTTAATCTTTTAATTATTTGAGTTATAATTATTTAATTATTCTTAGTTTATATTTTAGTTAGTTTAAGACATCAAATTTCCAAAGTTAACTGATTCAGTTAAGGTTATTATAATTGAATTGAATTATCTAAATCTCTATGGGTACGATACTTGGATTCAAAATCCATTATATTACTTGTGCGATCCGTACACTTGCGGAATAAACAACATAAAATCGCTAACACAATACGCAGCTAAAACTAGGGCAAAACATTTTTCGCTGTTTGCCGTGGTTGAGCTACAATATGCAAACCGCGATTTGATCGTGGCAAACAAAAAGTTGATTGACATTTTTCCTCTGTTTTGTAAATTGGTCTTTCAACTTTCAAAATTGTGCAATTTGGTCCCTAATTCAAGTTTTTTGTGCATCTTTGGTCCTTTTTGCCTCCAAACTCTTCAACATATATCTCACAACTTCCAAGAACTTCCACATTGGTCCCCTAACCTCTTTAGTCATCCGAATTTGGTCTCCCTCAAGTTTTAGAAGTGTGCAATTTAGTGTATTATACACTGTCATCCAAATTATCGTTTCCACAAAAACTATCTTATTTAAATACTAATTTAACTAATTCTACCTCGTATTTGATGAAGACAAATTTATGGCAAAATGTTAATTTTATACTATGATTAACTAAGAAAGAGTAAAAAATTAAACAAATGAATATGATCATTAGTCGGGACTCATGGTTTCACCATAGTTATCACATTTAATTCCACCTCTCAAGTCAAATTCTACATTTGTATTCATGCAAATTAAATTAACTTACCACTCTCGAGTTCAAATCAATCCTATTAAATATGACTAAGCCTTAACTAAATGCTTTGAGCACTTAAGAACTCAATTATGAACTACAACAATGACAAAAGTGTATTTCTCCTTTCCACATAGTTGTCGGATTTTTCTACATGGTCTAAATTAATGACTCACATCGGTTCGTTAAAATCCACAAATCAATGAACTAATGATCAAGTAACTCAAGCATTAAATAAAGAAGTAAAATCAATACATTAATCAATTAATTCCACAAAATTTGATAATTGAAAGTAAAGCTTCAATACTAGGTTACATACTGTTCGTCCCAACTATAACTTTAACTACCCATCATACGAGAAAAAGAAAACAATAAGAGTTTGGAACACATAATGGATTTAAAGAATATAAAATGAAGAGTTGAATATCTTGCACTAAGAATTCACCGTCTTCACATTCCAATCTTGAAAGCCTTCGCCGTTCTTCCTTTCATCCTTTAGTTCTCTTTTGTTTCCTTAATTTTTCAACCCCTTTTCTGACCCAAAATTAGGTCCTTTTATAGTGTTTACGCACTTTAAATTCATTTTAATTGAAAAGGATACAAATACCCTTGAATCTCAACTTTTAAAAAATCAAAAAAAATATTACACAAGTCATAATGAAAATAGTTTTCTTTGTTAATCTAGGTTAAACATGAGTTTGCAATCGTGCAAACAGAAAGTTGTTTGCCACTTTTTTTTATGTTTTTCAACATATATCTCACAAATTCCAAGAGCTTCCACATTGGTCCCTAAACCTCTTTAGTCATCTGAATTTGGTCCTCCTCAAGTTTTAAAAGTATGCAATTCAGTCCTCAAACTTTTTTAAAGTTAAATTTCACTCCCTAAACTTGTAACATTCTTCCAATGGCTCTCTTAATGGTTTGTGTAACTCCTGTGCCATTAAGTCAAACTTCAAAATCATTACCATTTTGTTTGGGGGTTGTGATGCAATGTGCTCGGAACTGAAATACTTAAAACATTTGATATCCATATTATTAGAAAGTTGGAAATCTGACTTGGATTTGTTGTTGCTAGGTACCTCATCTTTTTCCTTAGGTGGTTCGATCTTCCCTTTGAAACAACCCTATTACTCACATCATTACTATTCCACTTTAGTTTCTATGGAGGGTTAGATCCCGAAGAAAACCTAGCTGCCCATTTTCTTTTCAATTGCCTCTCCACCTTCATAAACATGTGCACCATGTCCTCCAACTCTACATAGTGTTATAATTCCACTTCATTGGCTATATCCATATTTAACCCATTCAAAAACCTAGCCAATGTGGCCTCCCTATTCTCTTCAACATTAGCCCTAATCATAGCTACTTCAATCTCCTTATGGTAATCCTCTACACTTTTTGAACATTGAGTAAGGCTCTGCAATTTTTGATAGAGGTCCCTATAGTAATGATTAGGTAGAAATCTCCTCATCATGAGAGCCTTTAAATCACCCCAAGTTTCTACAGGCCCTTCATGATTTTTCCTCCTATTTGTCACCAATTGATCCCTCCACATTATAGTATAGTCACTTAACTCAATTACTGCTAATTTCACCTTCTTTTATTTTGAATATCTATGGCAATCAAATATTAATTATAACCTCATTTTCCACTCTAAATAGGCTTCAGATTTATTCCTACCTTGAAAGGAAGGTATTTTCATTTTTATATTCTCAAGGTTTTTATCTATCCGATCGTGGCCTCTATAGTCCCCTCCTCTAAGTGCCCTTTCACATCTATCTCTTCTACGCCTCATCCTACCCATCTCAGCCATATAATTATAATCAACCTCATCCTCAAATCCAGCCATAGGGTTATGTTCATGCATATCCCATCTCCTATAATTAGGAATCCCATGTTGTTACTCCCTTAGTAAAGTTGTAATCACCATATCATACCTATCCATCCTATCCATCATCTCTTTATTACTATTCCTCATCTTGTCAACCACCATATTCATCCGCTCAAATTGTTGTTGCATGATTTTTAACAAAAAGAATTGGTTGTTCTCTTCCCTAGGTGTTGTTTCTTCATTATTAGACATTTTTGGGATAAAAAAATAGAAATTAGGATTGAAAGAAAAATTTAACCTCGCGTGTTTACACTCGTATTTCACTCTATTTGACTTTTTCTCGATAATAATCTCACCACTCTTGTCTTTTACCTCTTTTTGTGTTTCTTACCAAGTTCTATAAAGAACTAACTAAACTCAATCAAGAATCCAGTATTCGCAATGTTCAAGAACAAAAAATAAGAAGGACAACGAGAATGACTAAAGAAGAAAAGCGTAACAAGAATAAGATATAAGCACCGGATGACAATACAACACAAGAATCTAAAAAAATGCGTTTCTTGACTTTTCTTGACTTTTCATTTTTTTCATTTTTTTTGTTTTTATCCAACACAAGAAACTTAAAAAAAATTAACACAGGACGAGAACTAGAAAAGAATTAGTTTTTGTGCCTTAATGGATCGTGCCCAAATAATTTTTGAATGTTTTCGGTGCAAGAAAAATATTATTATTGAATGATTTTATGGTGTGATGAATCTAAACAAGAAAAATAAAAACGACTCTATGGAAGATGATGAATAACGAAATAGATTTTTTTTATATGATTCAAGATGAATCTGATGGAAATAAAAAGAAAAAAGATAGAACCTGATTTTAGAGCCAAAGCACTGATACCAACTGATGCGAACCCGCGAAGAATTGAATCTCGGAACCCAAAGCTAAAATCAACCAGCAAGACTTGACTAGATGATTACTTGAATCAAAGAATTGAACGCCACAAAGATATGAGAAGTCTTTGATAAGTTTTTAATTAGTTCAATTAAGAACAAGGAAGAAATAAGTGGATCTCACTTAATCTGAATCTCTCAATAAATCAAAGTTGTTTAATGTTTACAATCAGAATTGCTTATATAATAAAATTAATGAAAACCTAGTCTAATTCAAAAATATAACTAAAAACTTATCAAAATAGAGTTCTAAAAAAAAAGGAAAAAAAAAACCAAAATCCAAAAAAAAATTCGAAAATGCTTGGGCGATCCAAATGCATTCTGCTTTTAAAAAGTGGCCTTGAGCGATCGCCCAGGCCATTTTTTGGCCTCCCGCGTTTTGACCTTCAATATTAGTTTCATGCTTATTTTGGCCCTCTAGTCTTCCATTAGCCTCTGATATGCCTTCAATATGGTCTTTAGTTTGAGTCAATTGTGCCAAAGGTCTATGGCTTGCATGGAGCGCATTAGATGGAGAGCAATGGTTGAAAATGAGAGAGATTTGAAAGTAAAGTGCTGGATAATATGGTATAATGCGTAGATGATGACTTCAAGCACTACTATGTTGACAATGGAATCAAGATGAAGAAGACGATTCCAGGAAAATCTCAACAGAATGGTGTGGTTGAAAAGATGAATAAAATGTTGAACGAGTGTGCTAGGAGCATGAGATTATATGCTGGGTTATCGAAGATGTTCTGGGTTGAGGATTAGAACTGCAGCCTATTTGATCAACAAAGGTCGGACTATAAAATATCATATGAGATTTGGAGTGGTAAAGAAGTACGCGTTTCTTCTTGAAAGTGTTTGGTTGTGTTTTTTATATTCACATTGATTCTGCTACTAGAAACAAACTTGACTCGAAATCTAAAAAATATTTCTTTATTGGCTTTGGTGATACTGAGTTTGGTTATTGTTTATGGAATGATCAAACTCGAAAGCTTATTAAGAGCAAGGATGTGATCTTCAGTGAAGGTGTCTTGTATAAGGACAAGTTGGAAACATGCCCTAAAGTACAAGTCATGAAGTTAAGAAATCTGATGTGGTTCTATTAAAAGAACTTACAGTGATTGAGGTGGAGAAAACTCACGGCGAAGATCGAGAAAATAGAGCTCCATGAGAAAATCAGATCACCCCTGTGATTGAGCTCATAAGATCTAACAGAACAATTAGACCTCCACAGAGATACTTCCCGATGTTGTATTATATTATACTAACTAACAGAGGTGAACCAAAAAATTATAATGAAGCCGTGCATGTTGATGAATCAATCAAGTGATACTCATCCGTGAAGTCAGCCATGAGGGATGGGATGGACTCATTATTGACAAATCAAATATGGTAACTGATAGAGTTGCCAAAATGAAATAAGGCTTTGTAAAATAAATGGATTTATCAGTTTGATGGCAGCAAACGATATAAAACAAGGCTGGTTGTAAAGGAATTTCAATAGAAAGAAGGCATTACTACACTGAGGTTTTCTCTCCAGTGGTGAAATTAACTACAATCATAATAGTGCTTGGACTAGTGGCAGATGAAGACCTGCACCTAGAGCAGTTAGATGTAAATATATTTTTTCTTCATGGTGATTTAGAGGCAGAAATTTACATGATGCAGCCAAAAGGTTTCGAAGTACAAGGAAATGAGAAAATGAGAAAATAATAATAATAATATATTCAAATATGTTTAGAAATCACTTGATGCAATTCGTATGTCGGTATAGTTTGACAAATGTTTATTATAGAGTATATCATATTATTTCAAACTAATTGCGATATATTTTATAATTGAGCAACGACAAATTACTTGACTAATGATTGTCTAAGCTTATCCTACGAGCCCAAAGGTTTAAGGTTTTTCGTGATTTGACTGTGTTTAAAAATTAATATTTTAAAAATTAAGTTAAAACTTAGAAAATAAAAGAAGACACGAAGAAAAATTAATTCAGAAAACAATTGATTGGATAAAAGGAAACACGAAGAAGACAAAACAAGATAGTTAAGAAGAAAATTATGGATAGCCTAGAAGGAAAATTTTATAGGAAGTTAAAAAAAGATAGCTTTCTTCCGAGCTCCCACAATTTGATATTTATCTGCAAGTTTTGAAATGATCACAAATAATCTCATCCATTCTCAACTCAAAGAATGACCAGAATTTTTCACCTCATGAGACTTTTTATGGGACTTTTCTCAAATTTTTGATGGGTTTGGATTTCTTGATTTAATTTGAATTGTTAAGTTATAGTGTTTTGTGGTGGTGGAGTTGAGAAAATGTTGGAGCTTGATTTTCACCGCTCTCTATTGTACTATAAATTCACTGATTTTGCTGTAAAAAAAATTATAGATTTGTTCGTGTTTGGATCAATTTTCATTGTTTTGCAAATGTCCCCGTCGACGAGTGGTGGCAACTTCGGTGGTGGCGACGCTGCCGATGGACGGTGGTGATTTGTGGTGGTTGGTTTTGATGAAGATGAAGACAAGACGAGGGTGGGTGAGGCGAGCTTTGATGAGAAAGATAACACATTTTAATTTTAATTTTTAAATCTATACTACATCTAAAAAGCCTTAAAAAGAATAAATATTGTTGGACTATTTTACCCTTACAAATTTTTAAAATTTTCATATTCACCCTTATTATTCATTAATGTATAGTTATCTTTTAATATTTTATTTATTACTCTTTTATTGTTTATAATTATTGTACATTAAATTTTTAATAATTTATTAAATGTACAATTAAAATTTTTAAACATTTGATCTATTAAATTAAATATGAAGGTAAAAATATGATCTCAATTTTTTTTTTTTTTTTTGCATTATGTAAGTAAAAAGAATGAATGGAAAAAGTTGTAATTTTGTTTATTACTGCAATAAAATTTAAATCATGGTTGTCAAAACTGAAATGAAGATGAAGATGAAATGATTATTTTTAATATATTAGATTAGAGTGATTATGAGCATGCTTGGTTCAGTTTTTTTTTAAACTATTTTTTTCTCAAACTCATTTTCAACCACATATTTTGTAGGACCCATAACTTTTATTAACCTTTCAATAACACATTTTACTAATTCTTTTTTCAAAATCTCCTAAATAACTACTTTTAAACCTTACCAAACATATACTGTGTTTCAGAACTAACGTTTGAAACTTTTTTAATTTTTAATTTAATTTAATTTTATTAATATATATAAAACGTTCTTCTCATCTTACTTCTCTCCCTCAACAATATTCTCACAACATAGGCAATCATTGACAATTCTTTAATTTTTGTTTTTCACTTACATTTATGACGTTTTCATTTACGTCATCAAATCAGACACATCTAATAAAAATAGAACATATACAAAGAATATTGTTTACAAGGAACTACTACTCCAACAAAGTACAATATTACGTAATCAATCATTACATTCTCTCACAATAAAATTAGTAATTATTGATTTTATTCTTCTCGAAATGTAGCCTTGGAAATCATTAATTCCATAAGATTTGATATCAATAACTCATTAATCATCAAAGCTTAAATATCCAAAAGGTCTTCACTGGATTTCAATTATTGTTGATATTATCACTATATAAAACTCATATATGATTGTAATTGTACTTAAATAAATACAATCTTTTAATATTTTATTTATTGCTCTTTTTATTGTTCACCATTATCATACATTAAATTTTTAACAATTTATTAAATGTACAATTAAATTTTTTAAACATTCAATCTATTAAAATAAATATGAAGGTGAAAAGATGATCTCAATTTTTTTTGGCATTACGAGATGAAACGAATGAGGAATGGGTTTTAAAAAAAATGAATGGAAAAAATTGTAACCTTGTTTATTACTTCATTAAAATTCAAATCATGGCTGTTAAAATTGAAATGGAAATCAAAAGATTATTTTTAATAACTGATGTTATCAGTCAGTCTCTTCTTCAAATGGTGGAGGCGCATGCAGCTTATAACCTGAAAAAAGTGGCAGGGTTCTTCTCTTCCGTTCTCACTCCGGTGTAAGAGTCAGTAGGAGAAGAATATATTTGAGAGTTATGTAGAGTAAATGTAATCAAAAGATTTTTCTAAGAGAATACCTAAAACGGAATGGGCTGCTATTTATAGGCAATTTTTCTAAGTCTACGTGGCAAACATCCCAGCTCATCAGGGGGACACATGTCTTCATCCGGGAAAAGGTGGAGTGAGCGGGCGAGAGTATCTTTTGTTGTAACCGTCGGGTATCAAGCACGTGGAAAATCTCCGGGTATCACAACTTATTTTCAAACCGGTCGACTAAGATCGAGTAGGAAGGTCAAACACCTAGTTGGGCTCTCTACGTCAAACACCTAGTTGGGCTCTCTATGTTGGATGCCTAACTGGGCTCTCTATGTTGATCACCTAGTTGGGCTCTCTACGTTGGACGCCTGGCTAGGCTCTCTGAACACCTGACTATCATCAATAACGATTATTTTGAATACATTATATTACACTAATTATAGTTCAAAACTAACATTTGGAACTTTTTAAAATTTTAATTTAATTAATAATTAATAATTATATATATATATATATATATATATATATATATATACATGACGTTCTTCTCTTTATACTTCTATTCCTCAACAACATTTTTAAAAACATAGGCAAGCATTGACACTTCTTTAATTTTTGTTTCTCTTACTTACATTTATGCTTTTTTTCATTTTAATTGTAAAATCAAACACGTCTTACAAAAAAAAAAAACACACAATGAATATTATTTACAAGAAGTTACTACTCCAACAAAGTACAATATTATGTAGTCAATTATTATATTCTCTCATGATAAATTCAATAATTATCAATTTTATTATTCTTAAATGTAGCCTTTGAGATCCCTATTAACACATCATTAATTTCGTCAATCATTAAAGTTTAAATAACCGAAAGGTCTTTATTGTATTCAAGTTACTATTCGTATTACCACTATACAAAACTCATCTCTGATTGCAATTATACTTCTATGAATATAAATAAAATATCAACATTGAACAATACAATACAACATATTATCAAGAACCGTATTTTTTAATCTTTATTGTAATTACTACTTTAACATTTTAATTATTAACAATTAAAAAATAAAATTTTGAAAATATAAAAAATTGACAATATTATTACAAAAGCACGTGCATCGCACGCGTGTCTAACTATTATGTATAAAATTGTTTTAAGTGAGATTTATCTGTACTTTTTAAAAAGTTATGAAACTTTTTTTTGTTGTTACTTATTATTTTATTTAAAAGGAGGGAAAATCTATTATTATTTGTCAATAAGCATGCGATTTACAAATAAATGAAAAGTTGATGATGCTTGGTGCTAAAAAAAGATTGAGGAGAGATTAGTAACAAACTGCAAAGATCGAGGATGAAAAATGCAAATTTTCCTATTTGTTTTTTAAAAGTCAAACGACAACAAAAATTGTTGGAGACAGTTACTCACACATGTTGCCATTAAAAACCTATAATTCTTTCCATTTTGTATTCTTAAGATGAGTTGCATCACACCATCAAACAAATGGATTATGCTATAACATCACAGGTTTTGCTATAGTTATCAAAGTGACACTTTTTTTTTTTAAAGATATTTTTTAAATTTAAAATCATACTTATCATATTAGATCTGAATGTTAACCCGAACAAATCATCGAATTCAACTAGTGAGTCTTTAATAAATTGAAAATTTAAATAATTTTTTTACGTCAATAAATTAATAATTGTATTTTTATTATTACTCAATATTTGATCTTTTTTTTGGTCATTTGATAAGGAGGATGTATTTAATGTAGATTTTTAAAGATTTTTTTAGAACTAAAATACTTAGGTGTATTCAATATAGACTTTTAAAGATTTTACAAAAATCATGTGATATTCAAAATTAAAAGTTTTTAAAAGTCAATGGATATTCAACCAATAAGTTTTTAAAAGCCGTTGGATAATTCAAGCAATAATTTTTTTTACTCTATGAAAATCACAATGCATTCAATATACCAATGACTTTTAATGCTTTTTACAAAATTCTTTAGGTACTAACTTTTAAGAAGAAAGTACAAATATAAAATCTCACAATTTGTCTATCATTAACCATCAAGATTTTGAAAGACTTTCACACAAAATCGTGATCAATTACCAACTTTTAGTCTCTCTTCAACTTGTTAATTTTTTACTCTCTTTTAATTTCCTTTTGATTTTTATCTCTCTCTTTTTTTTCATTGTCTCCATTTTTTTATATGAAAAATAGTATTTACCCTTTTGTTATGTGTCTTACACCTCACAAACCTCAATTTTTAATTAAAAATTCTTACAAGGTTTTTGAAAAAAAAAAGTAGATTAATCTGTAATTAAATTCTTATATACTGATGGATTGTTAGTTAGATAATTTTCAACAAGTTTAGGTTATGATAAATATTAATATTTTATAACTATAATTTTTTTTTTCTCATGGGTGATTTTTTCTTTTTCTTTTTGTTGCATGGATCTAAAGAGCTGACAAATGGGTTGGGTCAGCCGGGGCAGGCTAGCTAGAGCAAGGTCACACATGAAACTGGACTGGACTGACCCAACATAATTTTGTATGGGCAAGAAATATGATAGCCAAAATTGACCCAACCCAACCCAACCCAACCCAACCCAACCTATCGGACCAACTTAGCCTTAATTTTATTTTATTTTTAAATAATTTTTTATACAATCTAATACATTACATCAAATACAATCTTAGATAAACTTAGACAATATATATTTTGATATTTGTAAAGAGATTAATTTATAAAATTGAGACTCTTTGTATTAGTCAATAGATAAACATCAATTTTCTTTCAAAATAATAATTTTTTTTGTAGTTAATTATAAACTATTTGTTGACATGTTTTTTTTTAGAAATACAAATAGTAATAGCATGCTAGTCTTATTGCTTAGAAATATAAGCTTGTTTGGCTTAAATTAAAAAATTTACTTATAAGTAAATTTAAAATAGATAATTTACTAGTCACACCAAATATAATTTGGATTGAAACTTAAATTAAACTAAATTTTAATTAAATCTAAACAATTTTTTGTTGGAGCTTGAGATTTTTGGATTAATGTTTAAAAAAAAGATAATTTAAATTGGAGACTTGGACATAGGCCATTTTAGATTGATATCATTTGGATTATGTATTGGAGTTATTCACAAAATGAATTATTAGTGTTAATGAGAAAAAAAAAAATCGGCTAGCCTGACTAGCCCTGCGGGCTAGATGGGCCAGGCCATATTAACCTAGTTTTGTTTGGGCCAGAGCTAGCCCAACCCAAAATCTGGGTTATATGGGCTGGCCCACAGGACCGATTTTGCTACCTTTACATGGATCCATTGTGAGAGATTTTATTGTCGCCTTTTATTTACTTTGTTGTGAGGAGTTATTTTGATACGACTTCAATTATTTCATTTGTATATGTAGCGCGATATTTTGATAATTACATAAAATAAAATTGTCCTTAATGAACGTCTATAAGGCCTGCCCTGGCCCTAGGAGGCTAGGCAGCCGCCTAGGCCCCCCAACTAGTTAGATCCAAAAAATTTTGGTTCAATTATTTATTTATTTTTAAAATCATCCTACTTATATGTGAAGCCTAAATAGAAAATAAGTTCAATTCTAACCTACATTATTTACCTTAATCTAGTTTTTAAATTGTAAACTATACAATTTTTTCTTTAAATCTGTATACATAGAAATCTTTATCTTGATTCAAAATGATTTTTTAAATTGTTAGGATTGGAGCAATAAATAAAAAAGCGAAAAAGAAAGAACACAAGAGATTAGTCCTATATATAACAACCCAAGTGAAAGTTTTCTAATTATAATGAAAAACTAGAACAACCTAATTACAAAGGTAAAATCTCAAAAAATACCATTACTTAAGCAAATACAAATACCGTACACCTTATGAAGGTAGATCCCGTAGATCCGCGCTCAGTTCCGCGTAGCGCAGCAAATTAGGCTCCACAGCTTATTACAAATTCCACCTTTTTTTTTTATTCAGTGAAGAAGAAGAAAAAAGTAATCTTTTATGGCTTGTAAGCCTGTCAAAAATTTGCATTTTAAAACATCTCAATTTATTAAGGGCCCCATTTAAATTTTCGCCTGAGGCCCCATAAATTTTAGGACCGTCCCTAAACGTCTCTAAAATTTGAAAGTTTATGAAAATCGTCGAAATGGAAGCTTATAAAAATTTATAAAAGTCTTTTATTGAAGTTTATATAATATATAAACGTCAATAAAAGTTTATGAACTCCACAAAAATCTAGAAAAATTGTATAAAAGTGCTTGAGAGTCTAATATTTGATTAAATATGTTTTTTCTATTTTGTATTCTTAAAGTGAATTACACCACACTAGGAAACAAATTGATTATGTTATAAATCACATTGTCATTTTGTTATAGTTATTAAAGTGCCACTTTGTGTTTTAAATTAAAGATGTTTAAGACTTTTTACCATGATTTGAGGCTTTTTAAACTTAATCATAGTCATCAAACTCGATCCAAGCTTTGATCCAAATAAACTACCGGGTCAACGATTCAACCGAATGATTATTAATGAACTGAAAATTTAAATAAACATTTTCTTTTACCTTAATAAATTAATAGTTGTATTTTATTATTACTCAATATTTGATTTCTTTGGTCATTTTCACGAGTTTCATTCATTATAATTTAATTTCTAAAAGTAAATGATAAACTGTTATCAATAATTTGATTACATTACACTACGTCATACTTTTAATCTCGAAATAAAAGAATATTTAAAGAAGAATTCTTCAAAAAATAAAAAATATATCTTTTTTTCTAAAGAATAAAAATTCAAAAATTCTAATAACTTATTTTCTTTTCTGTGTTTAATCACGACCATATGGAGTTTTTTCCGCTACGGGAAGAAAAAGTATTTAAATGTCCGTCTGTCACTACATATTCAATTTATTTCCTCACAAAATCATCTCCTCCAAAATTCGCTGACCGCTTCAATCCATCTCCCTAATTCTATCATCTTCAAAATTTGTTCACCACCTCAATCTATCATTATAATAAAGCATACGATCGAATTCCACTCCAACGAAACAGTATACTAGTAATAAATTTTGTTCTAGAATAATCCCTACTCTTACTATTATCACTATCAGTGTATATACCGCTCATTTTGGGATCCGAATTCAAATTCAACACATGGCAACGTATTTCTTGTTTTCGGCATCTGCAAACGACGTCATATCCGTTCAAGTGTAAATATTTAGGATTGTTCAGTTTTCAGGCATTTTTTTCTTATCTTAATCATCATCACCGTCATCACCGACCTTTCTCCGCTACGGGGCAGAGCAAGAGTGCTCTTTGTATGGATGTCATTGCGTCTGCAAAATTACCACTAAAAAAAAAGCTTCTCTCTCTCTCAATTATCTCCATATCCTTCTCCACCCTCAATCCATTAAAATAGTATCTCAATCTATAATCTCCTGATTCTTCTCAACACTTCAATCTGTTGCCCTAAAAATCATAGTCCACTGACAGAAAAAACAATCTGTTAAAGGTTATTTTCATTATTGATTATTGGGAAAAACAAGAAGTTCTAGCACCAATTTTATCTTGTGTTGCAATGTTTACAGAAAGAACAAAAGATGTGGTTGTCGACGAGTGGCCACCCACCACCCCATTGGTTTTCCCCCTCTTTTTGGCCATATTCTCTTTATTGACGGGGTTGGGATTGGGGTTGGTAACAGTAAGAAGAAGGGGTCATCCAAAGCCAAGTCCCAGACTGAGTCATCCATTTTCTTCATTGACAATGACTGGGTCTCCGAGCATGCTCGTCAGGTCCAATTTCGAATCTCAATTTAATAATTCTGCCTTTTATTTCTAATTATAATTATAGTTGGCATGTTGCAGATTTATGAAAATGGTGTACGTTATTGGATATCACAATTGATTCAGTGTTCTAAGATTATTAAATTTTTGTGTTATGCATGTTTTATGGAAAGTTATATCAGATTGTGGGAAAATGGAGTATGGGTTTACCAGTAATGTAAAGTAACAAGTATTTTTCTTCCGAAATTAACATAGAAAATAGAAATTATCTTGTGTTGCAGTGTTTTCCATAAAGATAAGTCATCTTCTTCATAAGGATAAGTTATCTTGTGTTGAAGTGTTTTCTATAAGGATAAGTCATCTTCTACATCACCAAACTTGGAATGTAATATCAGATTTATTTGTGTACAAACATGCTTTAAATTTATTGTATTTGCACTCGATTTCATTGTACTGAATGATTTAATTTCAACACAACATCGGTCTAAGATTCCGTTCAGCCTTATCGCTGTTATCTTCTTCTTAGTGCCTTTTCCTTTCATATATTTAGTGCCTTTTCCTTTCCATTTCTATCGCCTTAAGTTCCCCTCTTGTTTTGTTGGATTTTTTTGGGCAAGCTATAAGACAACGAAATGAGAACAAGAACTGAAATATGGCATTGGGTGGGTGTTTTCCATTCCCGCAAACTGCACCAAACCTTGTTTTTCGACCTTGAAAATGATTCCGAGGTTGTCGAAGAGTGCCAATAAAATGGGGCAAGGCTTCTATATTCATCACCGCGTAACAGTAGCCTTATTATTAGTAAGTTTCATGGTCTTTTGGGATGATTCCTTAGTTTTCTCAACGCATTTGCTTGAGTTTCCTTGCTTTTTCTTAAGATGGATTCTTGGGCTATATTGTGCCAGGTTGTTTGAGTGCATATTCAACCCCTTGTGTATATATTTATGGGGGTTAATAATCTCAAAAGTTGTCTTTTTGGGTTTTTCCCCTTTTTCGAAAGGTTTGAAAATCTTGGGTCATTTATCATGTTCTATTGTCTTGGATTATGAAATCAATTATTTGAAATTTTCATGATTTCTATGGGAATCCATATATTGTTGTAGCTGCATAATCGTCTATCCATGACTAGGTTAACATTAATGACCTCTTGATACTTCATTAATATATTCCTTAGTTGACAAATATAAAGCTTGCGCCCCAAGGTGTGTCGGATGTGGACTGGTCATTTGATCACAAACCTTCAAGTTTTAGTTGGATCTGTTAATAAATATTATTTTATTTATTTACTTATCAAGGGTAGAATAGTCTTTCCAGCTTAGCCTATATATAGTTTATTTGTAATTAGGTTTTAATCGACTTTGTATTACTTTTCATTATGCGTAAGGAACCCTAGCCTCCTCATTTTCTTTTGATTCTTATTGTTCTTTGTTTGTCTATTCTATATTGTTTAACATGGTATCAGAGCCAGGAATAATGGGTAGAAGTTTAATTTTTTTTTTGACAGTTTCAATTCATTTCGACATTTTTCGGCAGTTTCCAGCGGTTTCAATTTATTTTGGCAGTTTTCGGCAATTTTGGCAGTTTTCGACAGTTTCGGCAGTTTTCGACGGTTTCAATTCATTTCGCGCTTTTCGGTATTTCGGCAGTTTTCGGCAGTGGTTTGATATTCTGCATTTGAGGTATTCGTTTTGCTTTCGGTCATTTTTCGTTCTGTACCTCCAATTTGGTATTTCGTTGTGTTCCTATTTTCTGTGTATTTGATTATGGCTACCAAAAGAGATGATTCCCTTCAGTCTGTCAGTGTGAGGTTGGATGAAAAAAATTATTCGTATTAGAATTATGTAATGAGAAATTTCCTTAAGGGTAAAAAGTCATGGGATATGTTAGTGGGACTTGTGTGAGACCCGTGAATCTCACAAAATTATGCTACTTTAATAGATACATGGGACGCTAATAATGCAAAAATTATTACTTGGATTAACAATTCTGTTGAGCATTTCATAGGTGTACAGTTGGCTAAGTATGACACAGCAAAAGAGGTTTGGGATCATCTACAGAAGTTATACACTCAGTCAAATTTTGCAAAGCAATATCAATTGGAAAATGACATACGAGCCATTCAGCAGAATAATATGACAAATCAGGAGTTTTATTCTGCTATGACAAATCTCTGTGATCAATTGGCTCTAACAGAAGATGATGAACTAAAAACAGTTAATGTCTACATTACTCATAGAGAGCGGCAACGGTTGGTGCAATTTTTGATGGCCCTTCGCAGTGATTTTGAAGGACTTCGAGGTTCTATTCTACATCGCTCTCC
Source organism: Forsythia suspensa (assembly GCA_023638005.1). Taxonomy (NCBI): domain Eukaryota; kingdom Viridiplantae; phylum Streptophyta; class Magnoliopsida; order Lamiales; family Oleaceae; genus Forsythia; species Forsythia suspensa. The sequence continues at coordinate 18,044,939 of CM042664.1, read as the reverse complement.
GCTTCCTTCAGTTGATTCAGTTGTCAGTGAGCTGTTGGCTGAAGAAGTACGTCTAAAGTCTGGTGCCGAAAAGGAAACTCTTTCAACTCCAACTCTTTCTGTGTTAGCAGTACCTCCTCAGCCACCCTCTAATAATCAGAATAGGCCTTACATAAGGCCTGCCTTTGACGAGTGTAGTTTCTGTAAGAAGAAAGGTCATTGGAAGACTCAGTGTCCTAAGTTGAGACAGCAGAATCAACAACAGCAGCAGCAGCAATCTCAATCTTGGAGGTCTGGCAACCAGTCACCATCTCAGAGTTATAGAGCACCTCAGGGTTATAGACCACATCAGTCTAATACTACAGCAGTCGCCTCATTAGGTCCTTTCACTGATCCAAGTACTCTGGTTGAGCAATTTGAGCAATTTCAGAAGTTTATCTCCTTTCAGCCACAAGCTATGTCTGCCTCCTCTTCCGTAGGTCATTCTTCTCCTAGTGTGTCAGGTATGTCATCTTCTTTATGGGTCTTGGATTCTAGTGCTTCACATCACATGTCTCCAGATTCTTCATCTTTTACATCTGTGTCTCCTTCGTCATCTATCCCTGTTATGACTGCTGATGGCACTCCTATGCCTTTAGCAGGTGTTGGTTCTGTTGTTACTCCTAATTTGTCTCTCCATAATGTTTATCATATTCCACAACTCACATTAAATCTTGCTTCTGTAGGTCAGTTATGTGACTCTAATTGTTTTGTTGGTTTTTCTCTTCTTCCTGTTATGTGCAGGATCTGCAGTCTCAAAAGCTGATTGGGACAGGCCGTAGGCAGGGGGTCTCTATGTTTTAGATGAGTTAAAAGTCCCAGTTGCTGCCACTACTAGTGTTGATTTGTCTTCTTTTCGTTCGAGTCATAGGTCTTCTAATTTTTATTTATGGCATTCTCGTCTTGGTCATGTTTCATCTTCTCGTTTGAGATTTTTAGTCCATAGGGGGCTTTAGGCAATTTGCAAACTTGTGATATTTCGATTGTAGTGGATGTAAACCGCAAAAAATTTCACTTTACCTTTTAATCGAAGCATTTCGCTTTCTTCTTCTCCGTTTGATTTGATTCATTCGATGTATGGGGACCTTCTCCTGTTCCCACTAAAGGAGGGTCTTGATATTATGTTTCTTTTATTGATGATCATACACGTTATTGTTAGGTTTACTTAATGAAACATCGTTCTGAATTCTTTGAGATATACACCGCTTTTCGAGCCCTTGTCAAAACTCGAAGATTCTCATCATTATCAAATGTTTTAGGTGTGATTTGGGTGGGGAATACACTTCTAACAAATTTTGTGAGTTGCTTGCCTTAGATGGACTATTCACCAAACTTCTTGTACAGATACTCCTCAACAAAACGGTGTTGTAGAAAGAAAACATAGACATATTATTGAAACCGCTCGATCTCTCTTATTGTCTGCTTTTGTTCCTAGTACGTTTTGGGGTGAAGTCGCTACGACAAAGATGACTTTGATTAATACTATCCCATCTTCTCATATTTCAGGTATCTCTCCTTTTGGAAAATTGTATGGATATGCCCCAGATTACTCATTCTTTAGAGTTTTTGGTAGTACTTGCTTTGTTCTCCGCCCTCATGTAGAACGCATCAAGTTGTCCTCTCCATCTACTCTTTGTGTCTTTCTTGGTTATGGTCAAGGTCAAAAGGGGTATCGGTGTTTCGATCCAATTACTCAAAAACTTTATGTGTCTCGTCATGTTGTTTTTCTTGAGCATATACCTTTCTTTTCTATTCCGTCTGCTACTCATGACTTGACTAGACCTGATCTTATTGGTATTGATCCTTTTTCTGAAGATTCTAATAGTTTGTTGTCATAGGTTCCTACTACATCAGAACCCCCTTGTCATGTCCTTCCTCCGTCACCTTTGTATTATACTCGTCAAGTGTGTACTAACACTTCTCACAGTCTTCAAGCTTCCTCTTCTCCTCACGGGTCCCTCAAGTTTAAATGCGTCTGAGATTGTGGATCTACCTCTCGTTAGTCCACCCGCATTAAATAAGTCCACAAGGTTACCGCAGTTTTTCTTATTCTTATTATTCGTCATCTTTTACTTCCTTTTTAGCTTCTATTCATTGTCTCTCCCGAGCCTTCTTCCTACAAAGAGGCAATTCTTGATCCACGTTGGTAGCAAGCTATGGATAAAGAACTTTACGCTCTGCATAAGATGTACTTGGATTTGGTTCCTCTCCTTTGGGTAAGACCGTTGTTGGTTGTCACCATTTGGGTGTATAAGATCAAGACTCATTCGATGGGTCTATTGAGAGATACAAAGCTCGATTGGTTGCAAAAGGATATTCACAACAAGATGGTATGGATTATGAGGAGACTTTTGCTCTGCTATGTAAAAATGACTACTCTTCGTACTCTTATTCTTTGTAGCTTCGGTTAGAAATTGGGGTATCTCTCAACTTGATGTTAAAAATGCCTTCTTGAATGGAGATCTCCGGAAAGGTTATATGGAGCCCCTCTTGGGGTTCTCCATGGTTTTGGGTATGTTTGCGTGCTCAAGAAGGCTTTATATGGTCTCAAACAAGCACCACGTGCTTGGTTTGAGAAATTTTCTGCAGGATCTCTTCTCTTGGTTTTTTTGCTTCTAGCGATCATGATTCTCGCACTCTTTGTTAAGTGCACTAATGTAGGTCGTATTATTCTTCTCATTATATGTTGATGACATGATTATTCTTTGGTGATGATATTACTTGGTATTTCAATTTTGAAGACAGAGTTAGCTAGACAGTTTGAAATGAAGGATTTGGGCCCTCTCCGATATTTCTTGGGTATTGAGGTAGCCTACTCGCCCAAAGGTTATCTTCTTTCTCAGTCGAAGTATGTTGCAGATATTCTTGAGCGGGCTAGACTTACTGATAATAAGACTGTCGATACTCCCATTGAGGTTAACGCCAAGTATTCTTCTTCTCATGGTATATCTTTGTCAGATCCCACTTTATACCATACTATTGTTAGAAGCTTGGTTTATCTCTCTATTACTCATCCTGATATTGCATATGCTGTCCATATTGTTAGTCAGTTTGTTGCTTCTCCCACTACAGTTCATTGGGCCGCTGTTCTTCGTATTTTACGATAACTTCGAGGTACAGTTTTTCAGAGTCTTCTACTTCCATCTACCTCTTCCTTGGATCTGCGTGCATACTCTATCTCTGATCATGGCAGTGATCCGACAGATCGCAAGTCTGTTACTAGTTTTTGTATCTTTCTGGGTGATTCTCTCATTTCTTGGATGAGCAAGAAACAATCTATTGTTTCTCAATCTTCCACCGAAGCAGAATATCGTGCTATGGCCTCTACTACCAAAGAGGTTGTTTGGTTACGTTGGTTACTTGCAGATATGGGAGTTTTTCTTTCTCGTCCCACTCCTATGTATTGTGACAATAAGAGTGCTATTCAGATTGCTCACAACTCGGTTTTTCATGAACGAACCAAGCACATCGAAATCGATTGTCACCTTACCCGTCATCATCTCAAGCATGGCTCCATCACTTTGCCATTTGTTTCATCTTCTTCGCAGATTGCAGATTTCTTTACCAAGTCGCATTCTATTTCTCGTTTTCGTTTTCTCGTTAGCAAACTCACGATGCTTATCATTGCATGCATCGTGAGTTTGAGGGAGATGTTAATAAATATTATTTTATTTATTTACTTATCAAGAGTAGAATAGTCTTTCCAACTTAGCCTATATATAGTTTATTTGTAATTAGGTTTTAATCAAGAATTTGTATTACTTTTCATTATGCGTAAGGAACCCCAGCCTCCTCCTTTTCTTTTGATTCTTATTGTTCTTTGTTTGTCTATTCTATATTGTTTAACAGGATCCTTTGTCCTTAACCCTACACATTATGGCTTTTTGCAAAGGGTTACAAATAAGCTAATGTGAATTTCTACTTGAACGTCGATTAAGTTTTTCTTCATTATTCTTTTTCTTGAGTTTTTATTGACATTATTTTTGTTGTCAAATTTTTTATTTTATAATAGATTCTATAGTCGGATCACTATGCATTGAAGCGGTATACTAGTTTTTTTGCATCAAAACTACGCTTCCCTATTACCGTGAAACCCTTGGACTTGTCGCGCCTTAGATCTTCACCGTGGTTGGAGGTTTTCCGTTCGGAATTTTTATGGGCTTTGGAGGGTAAGTCAATATCATGTGTTTCCCTCCCTTAATTTCTGAGGAATGTCGTTCATTTCTTTATGAAATCATTTTCACAAATTTTTTCAATTTCTCTTTATTTGCTGACAATCGCTGTTCTTGCTGTGTTTTCTTACCTTTGAGGTCCGCCCCGCAACCAATTTGCATTTTTTTTGAGTTCTTGTAATTTTTTTCTAGTTCTCTGCTTTTCAGATTTCTTACGGCCATTTCCTATCCTCAGCTATTTTTTATTTTATTTTTTTGATTTAGGTTACTGTTTTTCAGACTGTTTTTGGTCTGTGTTTTTTTATGTCCTCGCTCTGCATAATATTGCTCTTCTACAACCTCTTACTTTTTTTTTTTTTTTTTTTTTTTTTTTTTTTTTTATATACTTTGTGTGAACATTTGTGTTGGGTGTATACTTCAAATATTGGAGAAAAAAATAGAAAAATTTGGCATTTTGTTAATTTGTGCAAACATTTTATTTAGTTTTGCAAGATTCAAAGAGACCAATTTCCCATTAATTATACATTTTTTTGCTTATTTGGCTTATACTCCTTGTAAGCACATTTGTCCAATTAATTCAAGAAAAACTAAGAAATGTTGATCTGACTTTTTGAAATCTTGGTGGTTTTTTTATTTTCTTGATTATGTCAATGGAGAAAAGTGGAATGGATGTTGCTTTTTTAGTGACAGGGAAATCATATCTATGTATTTTGGGAGTCTTTTGCTTTTCAATTGATATCAAATAGTCATTTTTTGGCTGCGTGTTTTGGACTTCAACTACCTTGTTTTTATTGTTTGGAATTGTAATTCAATTTGAATTCTTGTGTTTGGAACCATGGTAATTAATTCAATTGGAATGAAATTTCAAACTTTGTTTTATTTACTTAGTTTTGAGTTGCATAAGGTTTAAAATCAGTCTGTTGACGGTTCAATGCATGCTGGATTATCTACTCCAAAAAAATCAGCATGCCTTTTGCCAAATTCAACTTAGTGTGAATTGAATTTTGTAGGGCATGTGAGACCTTATCTGGTTGTTCTTGTTGTCTGTACAGCACCATTTGAATTTGGGTTTTTTGAGAAATGAGAGGGACCTTTGTCAATTACAGTCAACATTGTCAATGGATTTTTTGCCATCGATATCATTCTTACATTCTTTGTAGAGTACCTGGATATCACTATCTATCTTCTTGTTGACAACCCAAAGCAAATTGCTTGGAAATATGCGAGTTCTTGGTTGGCATACAATCCCTTTTAAACTTGCTCTTTAGATCTCACTAAAACCTATACAGACATAAGGCTTATTCAACATGCTTCGTCTCTGGCGTCTCCGGAGATTTAGTGCATTATTTGCCCAGTGAGATACTTTATCTTCTATTTAAGAGGAATGTTGAAATATATGTTATGTATTTGCTCAAGCATAGAGGACGGTGCCTTATTTTTGTATAATTTCAATTCTTCTTCTTTCAAAACAGATCGGAGAAAGTTTAGGAACTTCAACTACTTTTGGGTTAAGATGTGCAAAGCTTATTTGTGTAAGTTCATTTTATATACAATAGGATTCTGCTATTGAAAGAAACGGGTCTGTTTACTAAACTATCGCCTCTTGTACTGTAGGTTACTCTATTTTCCATTCATTGTGCTGGTTGCTTCTATTATCTACTTGCTGCTCATTATCACGGCCCAAAAAAGATGTGGACTGGAGCAGCTATGGGCGACTTCGTTCAACAGAGCCTATTGGTTCGATATGTTACATCAGTTTAGTGGTCCATTACGACTCTCACTACTGTAGGTTATTGGGATTTGCATGCTGATAATATGAGAGAGATGATATTCGTCATTTTCTACATGCTTTTCAACCTTTGACTCACAGCATATTTGATCGGAAATATGACAAGTTTGGTGGTCCACGTGACTAGTAAAATTCGACAATTTGTAAGTAATTCTTGTTATTCGAATACCTTAGTATGAAGATATTCAATGTAATTCGTGCACTTATTTGCTTCTATATGACCTTTGATTCATAAAGATTTGGTCAAATTATGTTTGTTATGCAACAATAGAGAGATACCATTCAAGCTGCTTCAATTATGAGTGTCAAAATCAGTTTAATAGAAGCTGCATATAATCCTAAGTTTAATAGAAGCTGCTTATAATCCTAAGCTGGATTTTATAGCTCTTTCACTCTCACATACTCTTCTCTCTCTCTCTCTCGCGTATGATAGACAACTTCATTTTTTGAATATCATAGACTGCTTAAAACTTCTAGTCACTTGTCAAAATATGTAAATTAGTATCGAACTTATGAGCGTGCTAAAATTCCCCTACTTGTTGGAAAATATGTTTGATAAAAGTTAAGATATTCTATCTGTGTTTCACAAAGTTTATCAAGGAAGATAATATTACAATATAAATTTGTGAAAAAGTTTTCCTTAAAAGTGATATCAATTGTGTGTGATGTGGAGTCTTATTTTATTATTATTATTATTATTTTTTGGGTGTGTTAGTTGGATAGCCTTGCCGGCTAATGACAATGTTACTTTGAACTACTTTTGATTCATAAACTGTGATTAGGTGGTGCTACTTGTGTATATTTTGTTACTTAGTTTATCCATGTGAGACTTTACTAATTTTGAGCACAATAGTCATGACTATCATTAGTTTTGGTTGGTTACATGGATAGAATATGTTGATTTAATTGTGGACCTAAGTTGTTAAAATCAAGACCACCAATTGAAAATGATCACTTAACCAATTGAGAGGATAGTTTGGGGACGGTTGAGCCAGTGTGGGGGAGCTATTTAGATAGGTCGTGATTCCGTGCATGTTTAATATTTGTGTGGAGTGTCTTTGGCTACCATGTGGAATCTAGACATTGACCGTATGCTAAGAGTCCGATCCCAACTACTCGTCCAAATAAAATACATTGCACCAGTCATGGTAAAAAAGAGAATAAGCTGCCATGTCATCATGAATGAAAGCTACTCTATAAAAGATCCCAATGAGGACATTGGAGAGAAGAAACAGTAGGAAGAAGCGGCATGGCCTTGGTAATAACCATTGTCGGAGCGAAATAGCTACCTACAAGTGAGAAAAAAGTGACAAAAAGGGAAAAAGATGTCATGTCATCATGAGCGAAAGCTACCCTATAAAGATCCCAATGAGGACATTGGAGAGAACAAACAGTAGGAAGAAGCGGCCTGGCATTGGTATCTCTGATGTCTGGGCGAAATAGCTACCTACAAGTGAGAAAAAAGAGAGAAAAAAGCTTGACTGAGTATTGGACACTAAATTTGGGGATCTAGACAACTAGTAGGTTTGACTTGCATAGTGAAAGCTTGAAGGTTGGTACACTCAAATTTAGGGAGAATCATTACATATCTAGATAGTAGCTCCATTTGGTTAGACCTAACCAAACTTGATAGTAAAAGAGAATTAGTATTTTGAGAGCAACCTTTGAATTGGAAGATGGGGTGTGCATCTTAAGAGAGAAAATATTTGACCATTTAGGGTCGGAATATAACCCACCTAAAGGCTTGTGGTGATTGGATTGACTATACACACATATCGGTCGAGCATCGGATAAGTAAAAACTGATTTTGGTAGCATTGCTTAGAAGCATTTTATGAATTATTTGAGTAGATTCAAAAACTTTTGCAAATATGGCAGGCTATCTAACAAAATGATATTTATTGTTATTTTTTTTGTGTTTGAGTAGATAATCTTGTTTGAGACGAACAAGGATTTAAGTTTGGGGGTATTGCTCTATGTTATTATTTCTTAAATTTCTTATGTGTAATTTTTTGTTTTCAAATTTTTTTGACTGATTGGGTAATGGAGATTGTGGTGGTCTAAAATGGGATGAGTATGGTGGGATCTTTCAACAATCATAGTCTCTTCTCACCATGAATACGTATTCTTTGATAATGATTATGGTGGTCTAAAATGGGATGAGCATGGTAGGATCTTTTTGTTAGCTTTTGTTCTGGTTGTTTGTTCTGGTCCAACGTTTTAGAGTTGTATTTTTGTTCTTTAGTTTATGATTTTGTAGATTCTAAGTGTTTTGTAGTTGGTGTTTGATTCAGTTGTTGGTTGCGAATATGCTTAGAAAACTTGATTGTTTGTGACTGTGCGTGTCACACCGTCATATTATTGACGAAGGAAACTCCAATGCAACGCCCCCTCTCTCCCTCTTTGCTAGCTCTTTTTTCCCTGCTATCGTGGTTCCACTCTTTTTTGTGTCTTTGCAATTGATGTGCTTTCTTCTACTAGGCGGCATTGGGCACAAGTTTCTTCTTCTTCTTTGACAATCTACAATTACTTATTGCATATTTATTTGTATGGTGTGATCCTTTGGGCTGGTTCTCATCATCACCAGGAAATAAAATTTTCAGTGCTTGGTTGAAAATCATTACAGTCGGCAATGAAAATTGCAAGGCCAAATTTGTTTTTTCTTTCATGTGGTTTCGTTTTAAGTTTTTTGCTGAAGCCAGGGCTACATTTTGTTATGTACTGGAGTTGGCAATGATTAGCCCTCGCCCTACCCATATTGTGTTGCAAAGAAAATTTGTATGAGCTAATATTGTTTCTCAGAACTCCCACTTGACTGATGAGAGATTTCCACTATTAATTTACTGTTTAATTAATGTAAGGTAACACTAATTAAAGTCGTATTCTTTGTTTGTTCTTGTAAACTAAGATTCAATATAGCAAACAAAGTTAAAGATGCAAGAGCAAGAATGAATGAAAATGAAGTTATTTCAAACATGTTTTGTGGGACTGTGACCTCTGTATAGCAGCTGGAATATGTACTGTTCATATTATTTCCTTCGAGAAAAATAGATGTTTCAGTGTCATCTATGCTTTTATTTTCATAAAATGTGGGTTCCTTGTCTTCCATGTTGATAGTAAAATGTAACTTGGTTCTTTTGTGGTTCACAATTTTTTCTCAATAAGTTCTAATTCATAGTTTAGTCACCGAATTGTGCAGTAAATATTGAGTCGTCTTGTAAGATATAACAGTTTTGGGAAGTGATTATATTTTTAAATTGTATTTGGATTTTTTTGCAGATGCAATCATATTTTTTATTTTCTAACAGAAGTCCTTATGTATAGCTTTTTGGGGGCAGGTTGGTGGAGTTTGAAGATTCTTGTGATGAAGATGCACTTTTCTTTTTCTTTTTTGATTTCGGCCTATGCAAAAGGATAAGCTTGGTTCAGTATGTTGTGAAAAATAAATAAAGAAAAGATAATAAATATGTAAGGATTTCTAAATGTGGCACTTCAGTCATTCGCCCAATAATCTCATTTGGAACTGTTTGTGTTGGAACTAAGAAGTCCAACAAACATTTTGTAGTATAATCTTTTATCCTTCAACTTTGAGTTTCATATGCTTATCCTGTGATTCTCCCTTATTTCAATCAAGATCTTGCATTAATATTAGTTGTTCATTGAGAAGAAGAAAAAGACAATTAGTGAGAGTATTTTCGTATTGTGCTTACAGGTTATACTTCTTTAACATATGTATAGCTTTTATCCTCTATATTTATTTTGTTCTCTAACATTCGACATAAGAGTTTTATTTAACTTGTCTTCAACAAGCTAATTTTATAACATGGTTAAGTATATCTTATAATTCAACTCTAGATTTTTCACCTTATTCCTCTCATCTCTTTTCTCCTTTAGTTCACTCGACATTTGTCATTCTCATATGGGACTTGTACTCCTAAGTTATTTTTGACAATTTTTTTAAAATTCTTACATACGTTAACTTCACGATTCACATGCAAGAAAAGCCATTTAAATCTCTCTCTCACACACAGATGTGCTTTGTTTGTAATCTGCCCATTAGGAATTGTAAATTGTAATTTTTATGGTTGTTTGTTGGAATGTACAAAAATGTGAAATTTTCTTTAGATCCGTTAAAATTTATGAACTTTCAGTTCGATTTAGGATACTTTTGGAGTTTTGGGGTTTTCTAGTGTTGCGGCTCTTCCCTCAATTTTCAGGTATGTTCCTTGCATTTAACATGGGTTTTGTTGTTAGTGGTGTAACTAATTTTGCTTTCAATGATTTATGTGTGTGGTATGTGATTAATGTGTAAGTCTTGGATTAACCCACAATTCGAAGAATTATTAGCATTTTCATAATCCTGATAAGGGATATAAGCTAATTTTAGCGTTTCAATTATTGATCATATTCAGTGGGGGTGAAAAATAGCTTAATCATTGAAACTCGATCTTAATAGTGTTTCTTTCATTTTAATGTATGGAATTATTGAAGTGTTCAAACAATTTCTTGTGTACAAATTGAATTTCAAGATCCTCAATTTTATGTCTAAGCATGTTTATAGTTGGAGAAACCAAAATCTAATAATAATTATTGGGACTTGAGGAGTGTCTTGAGATATTTTTCTTTTTCGCCACATGATACGGCATGGCTGTTCTGATAATGCCCAATTATATATGATGCCGGTTCTTTGTCCAATTGAAAGCAAAATCTTGGTATTTTATGTTACTCATATCCAGACCTCGGAATTTTTAACGTGATTATGTTTGAGACTAGAATTGTGGGATCTTATCTATCACACTTAATGAAAAGGAAGGAGATAACACGATAATAAAATAAAGATTGAAATTTAATGGCTGTAAAAAACTGTAGAAATTGCTGAGATAATAAAATACCAGCTTATGAGACTGTAAACGTATTGTTTGAACATGTAATTTTGCTAGCAACTACTATTTAATTCATTTGTTTTTCTTCTTCAGATACTAATTTTATTGAACGTTCAATTCAATTGAGGATATTTCTGGAGTTTCGGGTTTTAGTACGTTTGAATCGGTGTGTCTTTTTCACTGTTGCGGCTGGCTGTTGAAGTTGAATCACTAGGTATGCTTCAATTTCTTCAAAATACTATTGTTTTTGTTTTTGTTTTTGCGGGTCTTGTGATTTAAAATAAAAGATGCAATATTTTTGCGGGTCTTTTACTTTAACTAGAATTAGTAGAACTTTTAGCCGATATTTATTGATTTGTTTATCGATTTTGATGGACGGGTTGAATTTAGTGGTTAGTTGGGGGGAAGGAAAAGTCTTACTTTGTTTCTGTTACCCTTTCTCCTATTTTGAAGTTTTTTTTTTTTTCCTTTTTTGGGGTGGGGGGCCTGGGTGAGACACTAACTCATCGAATTTCAGACTTGGTAATTGCTACGGGCTACGCACAAGTCACACAGGTATAGTTATTTTGCTTGACACTTATCTTATCTTAGATTGTCCATCATACTAGATTTTTAAATACAAAAATTAAAAAAGAAATGAAGAAACACACCGCTTCCGTTGTCCCTTCATCGATGCTCTCTCTCTCTTTGTATGTTTGGGTGGGTGCAAACTCACATCCTTCTTTTCGTATAGAGATCTGCACATGGTTGATAGTAGATTTGCAAAAGAATATGGAGTATGTTGCTTGTGGTTTTATGTTCAATTATGGGGACCGTTGCTACAGGCAGCTGGGACATTTTATTCTTTCGTTTCTTAGGGATAATGGACTGGCAAAAGAATCATCTAAAATCGTTTGTCAAGTTCTTGTATATCCGTGGATCCTTCAGCAATTTCTTGTAGGTCATCATCTATTAGTTTAAATTTTAATATTTGTATTTGTTTGTAAATTGTAATGTTTTCTGATTTGTATATTTCAGACTGCCTGGGTGAGACACTAACTCATCGAATTTCAGACTTGGTAATTACTACGGGCTACGCACAAGTCACACAGGTATAGTTATTTTGCTTGACATTTATCTTATCTTAGATTGTCCATCATACTGGATTTTTAAATACAAAAATTAAAAAAGAAATGAAGAAACACACCGCTTCCATTGTCCCTTCATCGATGCTAGAGCTCTTTGTATGTTTGGGTGGGTGCAAACTCACATCCTTCTTTTCGTATAGAGATCTGCACATGGTTGATAGTAGATTTGCAAAAGAATATGGAGTATGTTGCTTGTGGTTTTATGTTCAATTATGGGGACTGTTGCTACAGGCAGCTGGGACATTTTATTCTTTCGTTTCTTAGGGATAATGGACGGGCAATAGAATCATCTAAAATCGTTTGTCAAGTTCTTGTATATCCGTGGATCCTTCAGCAATTTCTTGTAGGTCGTCATCTATTTTGATTGTAGGTGATAGATAAGAAACTGGAGGAATCATGGTTCTACCAAATAAATTGAGAGAAAATCTGTAGAATTTCACCATCAGTCATTTATGTTTTTTATAATAGGCGGGGGAACTAGGATAATGTTTATATTTATATTTTTCATTAAAATTTTTTTTATTCTCTTTCTTTGTGTTTTTTGGGGTTTTGTGTTATGTGAGAAGAGTTTTGTCCCAGAGTGGACAACTTGTATGGCCTCGCTCCTTTGTTCAAGATTGATAAAAATTTATTCCCTCTATGCTAATAATATGCGTGTAAAAAATTATCAGAAATAGCTTGTCATGTGTAAAACATTATCCTTAATAGCGCGTCATGGATCTAAGATATTCTAATATGCTTATTTTGTTTTAATTTTCAGTTGATATTATCTCTGCAATCGAGTTTGATAAAATTGGTGACCACTTTGGTACCGGTGACAGTGGTGGAAGGTTGGTATTATTTGAAAGAGCCGATGTGAAAGATGGGACATTCCAAAACATTTAAGGGTTTAGTTTGTTAACAACGTAGTCAAGTATCTTCTTACCTTTTCCTTTTGCATCTTTATTGTGTAGCGAGGTGGAAATCGAAGAGATTTGGAGAGGATGGATTATCCCCCCGGTACTTGACATCCTTAGTTTCGTTACAAAACTTAGTTTCAGAGCTATGAACCTGTGGTATTTATTTCAACTTTTTTCCGTTGCCTCCTTGTGGGACCCATGAGAATCAATAGTTGATCTTTGTAAATACACTGGCCTAGATATTAACAATGAAGTAGTGAATGGTCAGCTCAATGTCTTTACTATTTAAACTTGCCCCCTACCCCATTCTTTTCAAAATGGGGAAAAAAGAAATCAACAAAATGAATAAATAAATAAACAAATAGAATAAAAAAAATCTTCAAAGTTGTTTACATATGCATGCACATATTTTCTTTCAGTTTGATTACCTCAAGAGTTTGAAAATTAAAATCTGATGGTGCTAGAGAGCTAATGGTGCCATTTTTCTTATGTTCGCTAATGACAAAACCATTAAATATTGGAAGGTGAGATATATTTTATTTAAGCATTGTTCATGGAAGTAAAGAGAAAGATGTATGGCATTAAGTGTTCATTGTTACAGCTGTAATGGAATTTCTAGCCTCGTGTTCATGGTATCCCGATCTTGTATTTATTGTGAACAAGATGTGATGTTTTGATTTCTCAATGCACAGGATACTTCATATTCAGCTGTCTTGATTTGTTAGTAATTTATATAAACAGAAAACACAAAAAAATAAATTATCACTTGAGATTCCTGAGCAAACGATTATGATAATTAATTATGATCCAGAATTTCTTATGTCACTAAATTATCATGTTTCATATCTTCTTTCTTCTTGATTTATCTGATATTTATTCTTGTAAGGCAAGATTTTCATTTCATTTTTTGTCCGCGTTTCATTTGTTTAAAAAACAATGACAATGAATCTTACATAGATTATTTCTCACTAATTTGATATCAGTAGTATTTTTAATTTATGCACTCGATCTTTGAACTTAAACTAAAGGATGCTGATGATTTCTTTTTCTCTAATTAGATATAACTATTTTGCTATGTTTTAATTTAGAAATACTAAAGTTGTAGTTTGATCAATGTCGTGCACTGCTTTTGCTATGTTTTAATTCAAGGCTATCTGAATTGCAAATCCGAGGTGTTTTTCGATAAATTGTACAATCTATCTCATATAACATGTGCACCAAACATTGTACTAAACATGCTTGAATTGTTTAAAAATGGATTATACATATCAGTTGATCACTCCTTGATCTTGAACTTCATAATGGCCGTAATTGGAGTGATTTTTATAATAAGCTTTAAGCTGGCCGTGTTGAACCAATTTTTATAAATACACGATCAGGAACTATATATGTAGCAACATTTTGTGTACTCTGAATTGGATCAATTCTTGTCCGGAGTTCGGAGGTGGGTTTAGGTTGGATTGACATGTGTAGGTATTAAGATCAAATAGTGCTCATTTATATCTTTAGTTTTATTTGTCTAATTCTGTTGGGGGGAAATTGGTACCATAGATTGCATTGTGGCAGACAGAATATGGGTGCTTGGAAGAACAAATCCATGGCAGTCAATGCTTGTTTTCTTCAATCCCATCAAGTTTAGAGTAACATTCTCCTTTGGCAATTTGCTTGCTTTTGGAAGTTTTGTTTTTTGAGACGTCCATGGAACGGACTTCCATAGTTTGTAAGTTTAAGATCACTAGAAACACAATGTTCAGTGTTATCTGTGGAATTAATAAGCTTACCACTACTAAGCTGTTCATAAAAAATAATTTCATTATACCTATCTCTAATGACACTAGAAACATATTTTTATACCGATAGGAGATGATTTTCTTTGAAATTGAATATGTTCACCTATGAAATATTGGTTGTTGATAAATATGAGCTACAACAGCATCTCTGCTTTATCAATTATGTTTTCCCCTTCTTGGTTGACTTTAATAGCATTAAGACGATGCCCTTTCTTGGATTCACTCTGGATAAATATGTTAACACGTATTATGGATCATATTGGAACCCAACTTATTCTTCATTCTCCTTTTAACATATTTATTATTAATTTTCAATGTAGTCCACTCTGATAAATGAATGTGTTTTTTTCTTTGATCTAAGAATACCCTATATAGCTTGGAGAGAGAGTGAAAGGGAATTTTTCTACAACTTAAATCTCAACTCCTTAAATTGTATGAGAGCATGTGTATGTTAGAGTAAACTTTTTAAATACTCGTTTCAATAGTAGACAACTGTTATTTCAATTCTGAGATATTGAAAGGCCAAGAGAAAATGCTAATGTAAACTTAGAAATGCATGGAAGTGTTGAAAATGAAGAGCGTATTCTCTAGCATATTTGTATACATTAGCCTTCTCTGCCATACTTATCTAGTCACTTTATATGATGTGCTGAAAATGAAGAGTGTATTTATTAGCATATTTGTGTACATTAGCCTTCTCTACCATACTTATCTACATAAATTTTCAGATGAACAACTCTCTATTTCTATTTCGAATTTTAGAATACTAACAATTTTTAATTTTCATTATATATCCATTGTAACATGGTTGTTCATAGTGCAAAATAGAGCCGTGGTAATTTTCTTGTTTGGTTGATCTTACAAAACTGAACTTTTTAATGTTCCTATCTGGCTCTACATGATTATATATCCATTCTATGTGCCTTAATTGGATTCTTCTAACACTACAGGTACGTGTACGAGTAGAGGAACAACACCAAAGAAGAGCTGTCTTGGTATAGCCACGTTGTTGATGTCACTTGGCAAAGTTGCAGGTCTAGCAAGAGGAGGAATACCTTGAGTTTGTTCCAGCTCATAGATTCATCTTACAACCACTTTATATTATACTATTTTCGAAACAATTGTTATATTGAGTTCACATTAGTGCCTAAGGCCCTAATTTATAACACACATTTATAACCGTAGTTTATGGGGAAATAGCATGCTGATAATATGAGAGAGATGATAATTGACATTTTCTACATGCTTTTCAACCTTTGACTCACAGCATATTTGATCGGAAATATGACAAAGTTGGTGGTCCACAGGACTAGTAAAATTTGACAATTTGTAAGTAATTCTTGTTATTCGAATACCTTAGTATGAAGAGATTAAATGTTACGCCTGCACTTATTTGCTTCTATATGACCTTTGATTCATAAAGATTTGGTCAAATTATGTTTGTTATGCAACAATAGAGAGATAACATTCAAGCTGCTTCAATTATCCCTAATAATAATTAAAGATTAGCTAGAAGTAATTTTTTGCGTACAAATCTAGATAGATTGAAATTATGAGGGTCAAGATAAGTTTAATAGAAGCTGCATATAATCCTAATCCTAAGCTGGATTTTATAGTTCTTTCACTCTCACATACTTCTATCTCTCTCTCTTGTAAATAACTTATAAGCCCCAACCGAACATGCTATATGTTAATTCCAACTCCCATTTGAGGTCGATATTGTTATTAGTAGATCCTTTTTCCTTCATTGCTTGTGTCTAATTGTTCGTGTTTTCCCTTTCCCCCTATTTTAAACCCCCAAGCATAGCCCGAGTCTAAATATTCTAAAAGATGATAGGTTCTATTTTTTCGTATTTGGATATCATTTCTCCTTTCTTCGTCACTTTTGTTAGAACTTTCTCATATTCATTTATCATTATTTTCTTAAAGCAGCTTCATATGAAAATTTCAAAATTCAACAAGTTCTTAGAAAGCTACTACGAATCAATTCAAATTGCCGAGACGGTAAGATATTTATTTATTTAGTCATTCGTTTTTAGGAAGCTATTTCTTCATGATGTTTTTTGTTGGAAGAGATGTGATGTGTAACTAGATACTTGATATGCATGTGCAGACGACAATTTAAAAGGTATACGAAAGGCTCCAATTGGAGTATTTTAACCTCTATGTTCTATATATTTAAATATGTAGAAGTTTTTCATGTGAGTCGATAAAAGGCTGCATTTTGTTGTTTTTGAATATGGTTTTGCAAATTTCTGCATGATTTCTGAGATTAGACAAGACTCATCAATAATATCATGCAGCTATATTAAGAAGTATAAATAAGTCCCAAACTCAAGTTTGAAGACTAAGAAGTCCAACAAACATTTTGTAGTATAATCTTTTATCCTTCAACTTTGAGTTTCATATGCTTATCCTGTCATTCTCCTTTTATTTCAATCAAGATCTTGCATTAATATTAGTTGTTCATTGTGAAGAAGAAAAAGTCAATTAGTGAGAGTATTCTCATTTTTGTATTGTGCTTATAGGGTATACTTCTTTAACTTATGTATAGCTTTTATCCATTTTGTTCTCTAACATTCAAAATAAGAGTTTTATTTAACTTGTCTTCAACACGCTAATTTTATAACATGGTTAAGTATATCTTATAATTCAACTCTAGATTTTCCCCCCATTCCTCTCATCTCCTCCTTTAGTTCACACGACATTTGTCCTTCTCATATGGGACTTGTACTCCTATGTTATTTTGACAATTTTTTTAAAATTCTTACATACGTTAACTTCACGATTCACATGCAACAAAAGCCATTTATTATTTATGTTTTTGCAGTTATAACTTACATAGGTCAACTTCTCTTTTTATTTTTTGTATAGATCAACTTCTCTAATTATGAGTAGAAGTCGTTGCCGATGCGAACAAGGCAATTGAGTTGGCCCCTGCAAAGCATATCTGCATAAAACGTGAGTTATTTCAATGGAATTTGTATTGACCTGTCTTCATATGATTAGTTTTTATCGGTTTGAAATTGTACTTTAGGATGTTGATTTGTGTTGCATGCTCTCGTCTCACATTGCATAGGAACCTTTTTGTACCTTGGGTTTGAGAGTTTATTAAACAGATTATGTTCACATGCTCAATTAGATTTTCAATTCCGTAAATTGCTTTTCTTGTTCCTTTTGAGGTACTCTTGTTCGTAGTAGGGGATTGGTCAACACATAATAAATTATTATTTTTAGAACCTAGTTATTTATTTATAAAAGTGAATTGTTTAAGCATAGCCAAGCATGCTCATAGAAATTCCATGTTAAGCCTTTCAAAACACATCAAGCACCACGAATTTGTTTGAATCTTTCTCACACACACATACGTGCTTTGTTTGTAATCTGCCCATTAGGAATTGTAAATTGTAATTTTTATGGTTGTTAGTCCAATTGTACAAAACGTGAAATTCTATGTGGATCGTTCTTGTGTTTTAATTTATTAACTTTCAGTTTGATTGAGGATACTTCTGGTGTGACATCTCGAACTTTAGCTCTAACTATTAAATATGAATTTAAGACTTTATGAAAGTATAAGGACCTAGTGGTGTGTGATAAGTAGTTGAAGGACCAAGATACAATTTTCAAAAAATATATATATATAAAATATTTTTTTTATTATATATATATATATATATATATATATATATATGTTAAAAGTAAAAAGGAAAAAAATCATTTTCTTATATGTGTAATTAGATAAATTGGAAAGAAATATGTAAATAGGGAAAGAATATGTAGGAGGGGGGGGGAGGGGGACAAATGATTATTTTTTACCATATTCACACGATATGATTTGACCTAACATTGCACTATTTAAAGGCACCAAAATGCATACCACTTTACACCACTTTTCATTACCTAGTTTCTTTTATTTTCTCTCACTTTTCTTTCCCCTCACACCCATACGCGCACACACACATATTCTGTATACACACGAATAATTTATCATTATCCAAGCATGTAGTTCAAGGTTGGAAGTACAATCAACACTTTATTGTTATCCTTGATTATCCTTACGCAATGTAAGCGTGTATTTATGTTTACGTATAATAATATAGTTTCTTCATGTATTTCACGGTTATGGATCCATGTTATGTAAGAATGGATCGAGTCTAGATAGCGCTTCGCATACAAAACTGGCACCATCTAAGTTCGGTCCAATTTTCGTGTCTCTCTATGCAAGTATGAATTTTCCGTTGAAATATCTATGTATGAATTAGCTATGCATGCACGCTTATTGAGATTTATTTTTTCATCCCTCTTACGTTTCCCCATTTCAGATGATTGACGATTCGAGACCGTTGGCTCGGGGTGGTATATGGCTATGGGAGTTTTCTATCAAGAAATAAATAAATTAAATATATAAACAAATAATTTTTCTGTATGGCCAATTTCTTTGTTTTCTTTCCTCTTCAGAAATTTCTTCACACTTTAAATTATTAAGAGTTATTTATCTTTTATAAATCTAAATTATTTAAATTCATTGTTTCAAGTATGTATGTTTATTATGATTAAATTCTTGAATTTATTATTTAAGTCCTTCAACGAGAATCTTAAAGGTATGTTTGGTGACACTCGAGCCCTCAAGGATTCAGGTCGTCACAGTTGGTTTCAGAGCATTTACGATTCTTGGAGACTTTCAAAATTTTTAGACAGCAGCAACTTAACTGTTCACGTGAATAGTGCGCAATCAGTGCCCAACTATTCACTAAAACAATGTAGTGTTCACTGATTACCTTTTTAAGTTATGGTATGTTATTTATATATATTTTAGGTAAATTATTATTATCTTTTTAAGTTAAGTTTAGAGTAATTTATTATTTTCTCGAGTTATGTTTGGAATAAGTTATTAGTTTTAATATAAGTATCTACTTAATATATATATATATATATATATATATATATATATATATATATATATATATATATATATATATATATAGTTTCGGCTATGTGCGTTGCACGTTTGTGAAAAATGTAGTGAAAAGTTTTAGGTTGAAATGATACGAACCTTTTATACAATTATTCCTAAAATAAAATATAAATTAAAAATAGGTCAATGTTCAATGTTCATTGTTAAAAATAAAAATTTTATTGTGTCAAATGGGCTTTAAAAAAAATTTGGTGAACCTTTGTTATATACATTTAGAATTCAATGACAAATTTATCATTATATAAATTCAATTTTACATTGAAAGAAGAACAAAATATGCAAATCAGATTTTTTAATTAGGCACTACATTTATAACCTCATATAAAGCTTACAAGGATAAAACAATAGGGACCTTTTGTGCAATTATTCCTTTAAAAATAAAAAAAAGAAATTAAATACTTTTTATCGATATCGGCAATTGATTGAAAATTGATTGCCGAGCAAAACTAAAATGCTTCTTTGAACACATGATGAGCCTTTCTAATTTGCAATGATTTTTGATGAAATAAAAAGAGAGCACATGTAGTTTTTCTGGCCAAACCAGTTCAAATAAGTGCATCAGCTGTCAAAGAGCAAAATTAAGGTTATTGTTTTTTTTCCCGGGGAAACATTAGATCTCATGGAGCAAGACAAAAATGTAAAGACAGACACATGCATAACAAGGACAACACAAGCAAGCTTTAAATGACTTCAAAAGAAATGATTCCATCTACTATCAAACAAAGGGAAAGATAAAAATAAAATCATGGTAAATGGATAAAGAAGACCCAAAAATCTAATAATATCGTCAACAAAAATACCGACTAATTGATGTTGACTCATACCACTCATAAATAAGAACCTATGATTTGCATATTAGAGTATAGCTAATCATTTGACTTAAATTTGACTTTGTTAGGCTAATCAAAACAAAGCCAAGTAGTACATGTTTGTGATTAAAGAATATGAAATGCTCAATCACTATATATTATACTTTGGTTAATAACGCAGATGTATCACAGCAAAGCGAAGGCGGAACCTGTTTTGTTAATAACTTCTGCATTCATTTAGCTATTCCATCTGCCACACAAAATAATCAAATCAAATTACTCATAACTCTAGAACATCGGGAATTTTGAAAAGCATAAATTGAATTTGTTAGAGCATATAAGTACTAATGATCATCGAAATCATCTACATTTGTAATTTCCTAAATATAGTATTTAGTTCAAATGCAAATGTACTAAAACAGTTCATCCATTTCAACGAACAATAATCTATTTATTCAAAAAATCTTTGATTCAAAACCTTAAGACGGCGATTACGATATGACAACAATCCAATGGAGCACAATGATTTTCTATATATAAAATCAAACATGCTAACTTATGTGCTGAATATTGAAGAAAATGATGTTGATAGGCAATCTAAACCTGCGGCAGACGTAGAGCAATCTCGGCAACCATTTGTGGTTGCCGAGCAAATGGTTGTGGAGATACCTCGGCAACCAGATTTGGTTGCCGAGGTATCTCGGCAACTACATGCAAATGGTTGCCGAGATACCTCGGCAACCAGATTTGGTTGCCGAGGTATCTCGGCAAAATGCATGTTTTCGTGGACAACCACAAGATAGCTGCAATTCCTTCAAATGTTGTGGTTCGTCCGTCGTGACAACTTTGATTAAATTGTGCTTGACGAGACAAAGGATGTTCTTGTTGAGTTCTATGCACCACGGTAGGTGTATGTATAATATTTTCTTTGTATCTTTGTTCCTTAACTTGAATATGAGATGTTAAAGTGATTGTTCAACAAAGCTACATCATTATTCCTCTAAATTTCAAACTTTATCATGATAGTAGTAAATTGAGACAACAAAGAGTATTATCGACCGAGTTCCAAATTCGCAATGTAGTACTTTCAATAAAACCCAATAGTAAGTTGTTATTTGTTAATTCGATGGCCTGCTCAAGCTCTTTGGGGTCTTGGCTCAAATAGAAAAGGGCGACCTGAAGAAGGCCGGAGTTCGGTAGGACATTACTTTTAAAACCGAGAGAGCTTAAAAAAGAAAAAAAAAAGTAAAATACTTCATTGCCGAAATGTGTCTCATTAATCAAATTGATTGCCGAGATTACTATGTAAAAATGCGCTTTAAAATTATTGATACAATGGTTTTAAAATAAAATAGAAATTAAAATGGTGAATCCAACATGTATAAAAAATTGGAATTAAAATGTTAAGTTGACACAACCAAAAACGAAAAATTAAAAAAATAAAAAAAATAAAATTATCGGCAACCAAATTTTGGTTGTTAGAGGCGCTTCGACAACCAAAATTTGGTTGTTGAGCCCAAAGTTAATCTGCAGCTTTCGCCTTCTCAGAACCAATATTTCGTTGCCATTTTTGTTTGTGTGAAATAAATAGTTTAATTTTAAAATTGTATTTATATATGTTACAAATAAAATAGATTAATTTTTATTTTATTTGAAATTGTATTTATACATGTCATGTCAACTATTTTAATTGCACTTAGAAATAAGTTTTTTTCTATTATTATTATACGTTTTTGTTGGAAAGTATTTTTGTGTTAATTTAATATTTATTTTATATTTTTTAAAACATACATTTGTAATAATTTTTAGTACAAATAAAATAAAAAACATTTTTTCCTAGCTTATTGTTATTCTTTGCTTCAATTATTTGCATCCACTTATCTACCACAACTACTACGTGTTTACCTACTTTTTAAAATATATATTTTCTTCATCTTATCCCTTATTCATCCCATATTTATTACCACATGTGTTATTTGATTGCATATTCTGGCTTCTCCCTTATTTGTTTTAGTTGAGTTCTAAATCTTTATCTTCATTTTGATATTGATCAGTAGTTTATGTAATCTATCAGGTATGTTTATTTTTAATGTTGTTGTTTTATTAGAGATGAATTATTTGAATATATGGTTAATGATTAAGAATAGATTAATGTTTTTGTTTATTTGTTTAGGAAGGTTTTTTTTGTTTTGTGCAGATATGGATTTTGGAAATGAAAGATCTGTGGGAACTGGAGATGAATTGGAGCAAGTGAATGAGGATTTGAACAATGAACAAGTAGGAAAAGATTGGTCTCCTTATATATCAAATGAATTGCCTACAAATATTTGGTATGAACAAGATGTTGTTAGTTCAGATTGTTTTAGGGAGAAAAGTATTCCTGAAGGAGATGGCTCTTACTATGCTACTAATGAGCATTTGAACTCACTTTTGTTCAAAGAACAATGTTATCTTGATGATCAATTTCATAGGAATGATTATGTGATTGCTAAAACAAGAGAGGAGTTATTGGAGGAGTTGATAATTTAGAAGTTAGTTGCATGGGTAATAAATATGATGAAATGAAGGGGTATATTGATACTAAATTTAATTTATTGACAGATGAACAAAATGTTCACTTTGATAGTTTGAGGAATGAGTCGCAAAATGATGCAAAGATGTGTGCAATTGTTTAAGGGAAAGACTGTGGAGAAAATTGGTGGTGAACGTAATTTAAATGATCATGGGAAGCATAATATAGGTAGTTCTTCTTCATCTGGGAAATATAATGTATCTGATAAAGATATTCCTATATTATGCGATATCAATAAAGTTAGAGAAAGTGATTATGTCGGGTTGGATTTCTAGTCTTGATCTTTGGGTAAGTTATAATGTTTAATATATTTATATATGTAATTTATAATGTTTGATCTAATAATTTTTGTTGTTATAATGTTGTAGAGACGTTGTTAATATACCATGGGAAGTCATCTCTAAACTTACAAAAAGACGGTTACAAGATATTAGCAAGCGGCAATTTGCATTGGAGCCATTGGTAAATATATTATGTGAATTTATTGTTGTTATGTAAGTTATGTGTATATTATAGAAATTACATTGTTATATAATGTTATATTTATGTATAGGATGTGGACTATGCAATGGATTTGATAAGAGCTAGATCTGTTAAATATCCGAACATATTTTCAAGAAAGTATGGAGTGTTGGACTGCTCTTTTGGAGAAATTATTCGATGTATTTTTCATAAGGCATGTCCTCAATTTGATTTGGAAGGGTCAATGCGGACATATATATATGGTGCTTTTCCTAGATATTATGGTTTAAAATGGGAAGAATGTGAGCATTTGTGGCCATATCTTATGTATGATAAATATTGGGTACTCTTCCATGTAGATTTAAATGATTGGAAGTTGACACTAATAGATAATTACCGGATGTTTTATAATGGATTCGAGATACACCGTACTCTTCCATGTAGATTTAAATGATTGGAAGTTGACACTACATAGATATAGGTAATATATTGAAATTACTAAAGTTTTTGATTTGTAATTATAATTTTATTTACTTGTGTTGTGCAAATAAATCGTTTTGCAAATGACAGATACTATTTGTCATTAAATATGTGGAGTCTTTTGTAGCCTTAAGATTATTCCGAAAATGATTTATAGGCTTAAGTATTTCTTTTACAAAGATTTCTTTTTTTTTTTTTTTTTCTTAGGAGAATAAAGATATTTAAATGTTTGTATTTATTAGTTCAATAAAATAGTTTATTATTATTTGTAGTTGTATTATAAGAACAATTATATAAAATGTATTTTATAATGTTGTTGAAATACCAAAACAAGGAAACTTGAAACCAATTTTATTGACAATATTTTTTCTAATTTTTGTGGATGAAGTTATTAAAATTGGTTGGGTGGTATAGAAAAAATTAACTGGGACTTAATAAATAGTTATTTGTTATAAATGATTTTAAGTTTTTTTAATTAGTATTTAAATAATATATTTATTCTATGTATGTCTATTTATGATAAAATAAAGATTGTTTGAAAAAGTTGACTTAATAAATTTGTTTTAATGTTTTAATTTATCTTAGTGCGGTGTTTATTTTGGAAATTTGTTTGAAGCCTTAATGTATTAACAAGAATGTTTTCAGCTAATTTTAGTAAATGGCAAAAAAAAATTTCTCTTTGGCAACCACAATTTAGTTGCGAGAAAAGACTACTTTCATTAATAAAAAAAATAACAAAAATACAGAGGAGAGAATTTATACAAAGAAAGAATTAATAACAAAAATCAAAACTTTTCTATGGTTTAATACTTTATATATACACCAGTGTTTTTCTTGAACTTATTTTTTTTACACAATAAAAAAAAAAAATGAAAAAAAGTGAAAAGCAATGAAATTCATTGTTGAGCAAGGCAATCAAATTTATTGTTGAAGCGTTGTAGCAAACAAATTATTATTTTTTTTTGTTTTTTTTTTAGATAAACATTTTAATTAGAAATTTGTATTTGTATCTCCTAATATAAATTATAAATATTATAATTGTTGTATTATAATAACAAAATTTTAACAGAAATAGAAGAAAAAAAATTGTTATTGTTTAATGTATAAATGAGTCTATTATTATATTAAAAAAGGGTTATATATATATATATATATATATATATATATATATATATATATATATATATATATATATATATATATATATATATATATATATATACTTATAATAAATGTATATGATATACCTTATTGCAATGCACTCTATTCCACCTACCCTAGTTATTCATTTGAACCTACTAATTTTAAACCTCAATTTTCAACCCGTGAATGTGCATTGAAGGCATTTTTTGGCATTGTTTGTTTTGTTCTTTAGTATTCTTGTCATTTTATTATTTTCCTTTACTATTTCTTCTTTGTTCTTTTGTTGTTTTCCTTTTTCTTTTGCTTTGTTTTTGTATGTAATATGTTGTATTTAATAATGTTGAAAAGACTAAAAGAGTAAGTGGTAAACATGCTTTGCAATTACTTTTGCTTGGTAATTGTTGGTTGTAGCAATCGTTGTTGATATGCTTGGTAACCAAGGTTTATTGTGTCAAAAAAAATGGACGTAAAAAAAATTGACGAATAGTAAAATAAAGTTCATTGCCTAGAATTTAAATATTCACGTTGTTTGTTTCTTTTTTTTTTAATGTGGCAACATTATAAAAAATAAAAATATTCAATTTGGTAAGATTAATAAAAAAATTGAATGAAAATGTGTAAAAAAAATAAAAACATTCAATTTGGCACCAAAATTAATGGTATTTTTTAGCATTTATTTAGAATAGTTTGTAAAAGGTAAAATAAAAAAAAAAGATTAGTAAAAAATTGAATGAAAATTAAGTGTAAAAGAAAAAAAAAAATAAGAAAAAAAAATTAAAGAAGTTTTTTTTTAGAATGTGGGCATATCCCAATGATTTTAAAAGAATGGGGACCTTTTGTGCAATTATTCCTTATTTAAAAAAAAAAAAAATGATATATATATTTGCTGGCAATCAATTGGATTGCCAATTGATTGCCAATTGATTGCCGAGCCATCTCGGCAATCAAGGCAAGAAATGAGTAAATATTTTTTTGTTTTTTTTTTTAAAAAAAGGGCCATTTGATTGCCAAGCCAACCAATTTAAATCCCAACTACCAACCAATTTAAACCCCAACTAACAACCAATTCAAACCAAATAATGCATTGAATGCAATTTTGTTTTTTGTGTGTAAGTCTCTTTTTCTCTCTCCTCTCTCCGACTTTTTTCTTACTTTTCTTCTTTGCTACTATTGTTCTTCTTCTTTATCTTCTCCTTGTTTTGTATCTTCTCCTTGTTTTGTGATCCTGACTTTTATAGTTTAACAGGTATGTTAATTTGATTTCATCATAATTTATTATGTAATATATTGTATTTCATAATGTTCAAAATATTAAACTATAAATGATAAATATGTTGGAAACCCGTTAGTTGCCGAGGCAACGAACCGTTGGTTGTCGAGTCGGTAAGAGTTGCCGGGTTGCCAACTTAGTTGCTGATTTGTTTGGCAATTGTCGAGTTAATTGGTAAATAGGTAATATTTGTCATAATGTCACGGGTTATAAATATGGACATAAATAATATATTTGTTTCTTGTTAATGTAGTATTGGTTCATTGTTTTGTAAATATGATTTAATAACTGAAATATATTTCATGACTTTTTATACTTTGAAATATTTATGTGAATTTTTTTTTGCAGATATGGATGTACAATATGTTGTTGATGAGAATATTAGATTTCCAGGAAAGGTTACACAAATTAGTAATTTTAGATATGTACAGGTTGTTATTGGGAATTATAATGAGGAGCAATTGAATGAATTTAGGAATAGTTGTTTTTCCTATTTAGAAGAGTTAGACAATAGAAGAATGCGATTTAGTGGTAAATTAGTACATGAATTTTTGTTCAATATGGTACGTACAAATAAGGGAAATGAAGCTTGGTTTAACATAGATAATCAATTAGTGAGATTTGGACTTCAAGAATATTGTTTGATATCAGGATTGTTAAGTCATAACAATTGTGAGACTATGTCTACCTATAGTGCTTTGGGTAAACATAGACTTAGAAGGATGTATTTTAATAATGCCTCACAAATATCTTTAAATGGATTGGAGTATGCTTTTATAAATTGTGAAAATCAAAATGATAAGTACAAGCTAGGATTAGCTTTACTTATTGAAGGATTTTTTAAGCCCATGGAAAGGAAGAAAATAAATGTACAGACATTATCATTAGTTGATAATTTAGAGGTTTGTTACGAATATCCATGGGGAAGGCATTCATTTTTTATACTCCTCCGCTCTTTGATGAAAATCATGGGAACGTTTGGCGCGCCTAGGGCCATGAATGGTAATATTATGCCCTATAGTATATATGGTCATCCCCTACAAGATTCCGTGTTAGTAATTATTTCAGATTATTAATTGTATTTAAATTTTTAGTATTCTAGTATTTAATATATATTCATCTTATTTATATTTTGACAGCTTATGGATATATTTAGGCATGCCCACAAATTGGCAAAAATTTGGGGTTAAATTGGAAAATAAGTTCCCACGTATTTTGAGTTGGGATATCCTCAAAAAATAGAAAGAAGTGATGTTTGTGAATTCTTGAACTCTACATGTGTTTGTTTATTTTGTGTTGTGAATATATATTTTAGTAATTTTGTGTGTTTTGTTATTTTAATAATATGTTTTTTTGCAGATTGTTGTTTGTGCCAATACTACTACCAACCAAGAAGAATTAGAACAATCATATGTATACACAATGGTTTTAGTAGATGACACAATGAGATATTCGTTTTGATGCTATTGTGGATCAATTTGAGTATGGGGGACAACATTTTCATGAAGTTCAAGAAGAAGTGGATGAGGAAGAAAGGAATGAGGGAAATATAGAACCTGAACCACCAGCTGAACCAGAGTTAGATGAAAATTTTGATAAAAGTTGGTCTCCGTATATAAGTAACGAATATGATTTACCGAATGATGATGATAATTGGCCTCCAAGAAATGTTATTTATACGGACCACTACAATGAAGAACAAAATATTCCTGATTATGAAGGGCCTTCAACTTGTGTTATGACTACTCGATTATGACTATGTCACGTGTGAAAACTTGAATTCTTTGTTTGATCAACAAAGAACTTATTTTGATACCCGATTGGATGAGCAAAGATCTTACATTGATAACACAAGGGATGAGTTATTGCTGCGTTTAGATGAGTTACAACCCAACAATGATGTCAAAGAATTGCAAAGAATATATAGATAAGAAATTTGACTCATTTCGGGGTGAACAAAGTAGCTTATTTGGTGGTCCGAGGGATGAGTTCCAAAGTTCTTTTGGACAAATCCAGAGAATGTTTGAAGGAATGAATGTTCAAAAACACAGTGCTGGTGTTGGTAATGAAATAGAACGTCTTCTGGAGGAGGGGACATCCAATTTGATGAAGATGCTTTCATTCCAATTTTATGCGACATTGATAAAAAAATAGAAAGTGATTTTGCCAATTGGAGCCGTCGCGCAAAAACACGGTAAGTTATAATATTTGATATAATTATTTGACTTATCTATTTTTCTAAATATGTATTTGTAATTTTGTAATTTTGTAGAGATGTTATAAGATTGCACGGGGGTTATACTTTGACTAAAGAGAAGCTCGTGAATCTTGGGAATCCTGAATTTCCACTCGAGGCTGAGGTAAAGAATAACAATATTTTTGAACGAAGATTAATTACATTTTTTTATGTTAGTATGTATAAGTAGAAAATGTGTTTATGTTTTTGTGTAAAAGGATATGGATGCTGCATTAATGTTGATTAGAGCAAGGAGCAGAAATTTTGACGACATATTTTCAGATAAGTATGCAGTCTTGGATTCTGGTTTTGGATCACTTATGATACAAGTTAGAGTTAAAAGTTTGGATCCAAGAGGGCAATTTGTACAACATGCTGCTTCTTCTTCTTCCTCCTCTTCGTCTTCTTTGCTTCATAACAGTGTCATGGGATACGTAAATGGTTATCTTCCTAAAAATTTTGGCAAGAAATGGAAGGAATGTAATTATTTACTGTGGCCGCATCTTGTGGACAACAAATATTGGGTGTTGTTCCATGTGGATTTGAAGAAGTGGAAGCTCACATTGTTTCATAATTATCAACAATCAGCTGATGATGCATCCATATATATCTCCGTACTTCCTATTGTTAGAGGTCTTCCAGATGTCATTCAGAGGTATGCACCAGAACTTGGTACAAACAAAAATGAGCCTTTGGAGTACTGGAGAAAACCGATAACTGATATACCTCAACTTGAAAGATATAGGTAATTAGTTTAAATAATTTTGCTTATTCTTAATAATAGTTATGTATAGTTACTAATTTTTTAAAAATATTATTTGCAGTGACAGCGGCATATTTGTGATGAAGTATGTGGAGTGTTTATTAGCTGGAATAACCTTGGATGCAGTTAGAGTAGACAAAATACCTATTTATAGGTATAAAATGATGCTTGATTTTTTAATAAAGTTCTTTTCATTCCATATGAAAGAAATCGTGAATAAAGTTAAATTGTATATTTATAATTGATTGTATAAAGTGGTAAAGAGATGTAATTTGATTTGATTGAATAGGAGGATTTTTGTTTGGTTAATTTGTTAGCTAAAATGATTTGTTTACCTTCATGTGATTGATCATGGGTATAAACTCAACTATGTTGTATTAGAATTGTAAAATTGTAAAGCTTTCTATTATTCATAAAGTTAGCAATTGTGTTAGATTTGTTCACCAATTGACAAAGATGAAGAAGAATAAGTGGCTGAAATTTAAATTCTAAGAGGCCAACTAAATAACAAATATTATTAGTAGGTTTTATATTTATGAATAAATAACCAGAAAATTGCTTAAAGATATTTTTCTAAAAGCTAGCAATACGAAAGATGAACAAATATATAGTAGGCAAGAGTCTTGGTGGATGTCCGTTTTGTTAGTAACGAAATATGGTTGCCGAGGTTTCTCGGCAACCACACTATGGTTGCCGAGACAGCTCGGCAACCAAAATGTGGTTGCCGAGGTTTCTCGGCAACGACAATTGGCTGCCGAGACAACTCGGCAACAAAATGTGGTTGCCGCGATGTCTCGGCAACCACAATTGGTTAATGTGGTTGCCGCGATGTCGGCAACCACAATTGGTTGCCGAGACATTTTGGTTTTGCTGCCGAGACATCTCGGCAACCACATTTTGGTTGCCGAGCTGTGTCGGCAACCGCAATTGGTTGCTTAGACAGCTTGGGAACCACTTGGTTGTCGAGAAATTTCTTCTTCGTATGGTTGGAGGGCAATTAGATATGGGTTGCCACGATTCAACTATGTTGTATTAGAATTGTAAAATATAAGGCTATGGATTAGGATGATATTTAAATTGCAAATTAAACAAACATCTGAAGTTTGAAAGTTTGAAGTTACTTAACAATGTTAGGATAATCAAATATGGTAATGATTCTTGCAAGGTAGGGGTTGTTTGATTCTAGTAAAGGATTCCAATGGTGTTATGTGATAGTTAAGTTGTTAGATTTTTTTATATTTGTTTGGAACTTTAGATTTTTAATTAAATTTAACTTGCAAGTTTTTAATTCATGTACGGGTATTTTTAGCAAGACACAACAATTGTACACAGTTTAGTTTCATTTTTAATTTCAATTTACTTGGTTTGGTTTTCTTGTTCGGTGGTAAGCTTTCATTGTCGAATTTCTGGACAAAGACGTTGGCAATTGTGTTAGCAATTGTGTTAGCTGAAATTTAAATTCTAAGAAGCTAACTAAATAACAAATAATATGAGCAGGTTTTATATCTATGAATAAATAACCAGAAAATTGCCTAAGCCTATTATTCTAAAAGTGTGCAATATAAAAGATGAACAAGTACATAGTAGTGGGAATTCTTCGGCAACGTTTCTTAGCAACCAAATATGGTTGCCGAGGTAACCACACTTGGTTACCGAGACAGCTCGGCAACCAAGCGTGGCTGCCGAGATGTCTCGGCAACTAACACTTGGTTGCCGATACACTTGGTTGCCGAGACAGCTCGGCAACCAAAATGTGGTTGCCGAGATGTCTCAACCACACAACCAAAATTGGTTCGCAATCAAAATTGATTGAGAAAGGTCTTCGGGCAACGCTTTTGTTGGTTGGTTATCATATGCTACTATTGAACTATGTTGTATTACAATTCTAAAATTGTAAGGCTATAGATTAGGATAATATTTACATTCTAAATTAAACAAACATGTGAAGTTTAAAGTTACTTAACAATGTTAGGATAATCAAATATGGTGGTGAAGAACAATGGCTGAAATTTAAATTCTAAGAAGCTAACTAAATAACAAATAATATGAGCAGCTTTTATATCTATGAATAAATAACCAGAAAATAACTAGAAAATTGCCTAAGCCTATTTTTCTAAAAGTGTGCAATATAAAAGATGAACAAATACATAGTAGTGGGAATTCCTCGGCAACCAACTGTGGTTGCCTAGGTTTCTTAGCAACCAAATATGGTTGCCGAGGTAACCACACTTGGTTACTGAGACAGCTCGGCAACCAAGCGTGGTTGCCGAGATGTCTCGGCAACCAATTTTGGTTGCCGAGAAAGCTCTTGTGGGCAACGCTTTTGTTGGTTGGTTATGAGATATGGGTTGCTACTATTGAACTATGTTGTATTACAATTCTAAAATTGTAAGGCTATGGATTAGGATGATATTTACATTCTAAATTAAACAAACATGTGAAGTTTAAAGTTACTTAACAATGTTAGGATAATCAAATATGGTGATGATTCTTGCAAGATTAGAATTGTAAAATTGTAAAGCTATGGATTAGGATGATATTTAAATTGCAGATTAAACAAACATGTGAAGTTTGAAGTTACTTAACAATGTTAGGATAATCAAATATGGTGATGATTTTTGCAAGGTAGGGGTTGTTTGATTCTAGTAAAGGATTCCAATGGTGTTATGTGATAGTTAACTTGTTAGATTTTTTGTATATTTGTTTGGAACTTTAGATTTTTAATTAAATTTAACTTCCAAGTTTTTAATTCATGTACTGGTATTTTTAGTAAGACACAACAATTGTACATAGTTTAGTTTCATTTTTATTTTCAATTTACTCCGTTTGGTTTTCTTGTTCGGTGGTAAGCTCTCATTGTGGAATTTCTGGACAAAGACGTTAGCAATTGTGTTAGAATTTTTGACCAATTGACAAAGGTGAATCCATACATAGTTACTAAGCTTTAGTAAAAAAGAGTGACGATTTTTGAGTTTTTTGGGATAACCAAAGAACATTTAAATTCTTAAAAAACGTCTTTTCAAGTAATAACATTTAGCAAACAATTTCACAAAATAACTAAAAAAGTAGTCACAGATGAAGTGAAGACAGAAGACTGCCTAGATTGTAACCAGCCATGGTTTGGTTGCTGAGATTTTTTCAATGAAGATTGTTAGTGCAGAGTCCAAATATGGTTGCCCATTTAGTAAAGAAAAAAGGTTGTCCAGATCTTGTTAATTAAATTTGATTGCTTCTTTTCCTTGATCAATGAATAAAGATGATTTAGTAATAATTAGCTGAAAATTGAATGTGAAAAAGTTAACTAAGTAGCAAATATCATAACCAAAATAGTAACTGCCTTATATTTCAAAAACTGAGCTACATCATATAATTACAATAACCAAAGATAAACCAAAAATATTTAAAACACATCTTAATTGGAAGTTGAACATTGTCTAGTTAAGATGGTTGGAAAACTCATTGGTTTTTTTTAGCCTTGTCGATGTTCAATTTTTTCTTCGTAATTTGTGCATCATCTGAATGAAACAAAGATCTTTTTGTTGTTCGTTCCAACAGGCTAATAGGTTCACTTATATCCTCAATAGGAGCTTTTCCTTTGTCTTTTTGTGCTATTTCGATGGATTGATAATAAAAGTATTTCAAATTTGCAATCGAGAGACGATCGTTGTTGTATAGCCTTTACGTAAAAGATCTCATCTTCATCCATCGATAACCTCATTGAAGAAGCACTTGGTGTATGTCTCATTAATATTAAATTTGATAAATTATGAAATAAATGGGTGTAAAACTAAAGTAAAAGAAAAAGAAATACCAATGGTTGTTCCATCATCATCGAAAGCGATTGATTGCAAAAAGTATTCTCACGGATTTCCAATAGTTTGTAGCATTAATGTATCCAGTAGAATCCATCAATTGCATGTATACCTTAGCTCTATAAGGAAAAAGGAAATAAATTTGTGTTATGAAATTTAAATAGAATATGTAAACAAATGTAAATAAAAGTTTTAAAATATTTAATTTGGTCATGATTACCTTGGAATTGCTTGAGCTTCAAGACATTTACAAAACACACGATGGGTATATATCACCATAATTTTCTTTGAAATTTTGTTGCAATTGTTGCAACTCATATACCAATAAGTTTGATTCAAAAGCATAATGATGCCTTCCTTTTATCCGTAAAAATTGTTTACGTGAATATAACAATATATAAAAAGTTATTATATTGATTATAAAACAATTTTATAAATGTGTACAATTATTTGAAGTATAGAAAGTTGCACCACAGTTTCGACCCTGAATATTCTTGATCTCTCGTGAAGTCTTTCTCGTGATTGGAATACAAAGCTTAGAAGATAGCTTCGATGGTGTCAAATTTAAATAATATTTATCACATACAATTTCATCAATCAGTTCACAATTAGTATGTCCCCTATGTACACAAAAATACATAAGTTATAATTTGAAGTAAAATGTATAATAAATAAACAACTAATTAATATACATTTACCAAGATTTGAATTGTTCCACAATTTCAAATTCTCCATCTATGAAGAAAGAAGTGTCTGCTTTTGTGGATAATGATAAACCTGTACATTAAAATATAAATGGAATATATTAATAGTGATGCAAAGATAATAAAAAGAAGTTTAGAGGAGATGATGGATTACCATTGAATGAGGTTACTTTGACGTGCTTTCCAATTAGAATGTGTTTTTTTTTTTTCGATTTTTCAGATATGTATTTACATTCGTTATCCACAAAGGCTTCCCACATGGTTAATGTAATGGTGTCAAACCTATTATTTGTAAAAGAATATTAAGTCAAACTTGTAATTAAAACAAATTATATAGTTATTATATAAAAAGCTATAATGATAAAATGTGTATAGAGTGTAATAAATATAGATGTCATACTTTTTGTTTATCAGTACTAAATCTTGCACTTGGCATTCTTTTCCATATCGTGTTTGAATAATCCTTCTAGGTTTTATATCAATTATCATCCCAGCAACGCCTGTAATTAAAAAAAATAGTAAAAAATGTATATTAGCATTAAAAAGTTTAGTGTAATGTATAGAAAACGTATTAGTGACTTACTTATATCTATGTTAGAATCCATATAGTTGGGGAAATCTTCAAAATCAGTAAAGGTATAAGTAGAAATGATGAGATCACTATTATTTTCTTCAACTTTATGAATTCTAGTTCTTCCCGAAATTATCCACCGCACTTCTCCAGTTTTGCTCTGCTACTGGGTTTGTTGTTTTAACCATTGCATTTGATATCAAATAAGTATTTCCTAATATTAATTGATCTTGAAAAGCTGTAATATTTTGACCATATAAAGTTGCTTGAACTGTTGATCCCTGGTGCACAAAAGGAATTTGAAAAATTAATAATTTTGATGATATAACAAGTGAAATATCTAATGCAATAAAAATTACCTCTGTGTCCATAAGAATCAAATTTTGATATTTCGTTGGACTTTTTTGAGCAACTCTGGGAGAAAACTTTTCAGTAACTACAACTTTAACTGTCCATCCACTACTTCCTGGAGAAATATTACGAATCAGTTGAAACTCTTTACTCATTTTATAAAAGATTGTGCAATAGTGGTGATAATTTTGTTATATTTGTAGAGATAATGAAGAGAATTGGGAGGACAAGTAGGAAAATTTAGCTAAGTAATTGAGTGACTGATAAGAGTACTTGATTTATTGAAGAGCTATTTATAGATAGAAATATATATAGAGGGCAATAAAGAAAATCAAACAAATATAGTAAACTTCATCCAGGCTGTCAAGAAGTATACTTTTAGAGTTAAATAGGTTACGATTGATTTTGTTAAAAATATAGATAGAAAAAAAAATTTATTTGCAAGTAAATATTGGTTATATAGACCATATGGGATTTATGGTTGTTTTCTAGTTTTACAGTAAAGGTTGTTAGTCGTGATTCAACTACCTTTTGGATTGTAATTGTAATACTGTTAGCCGTGACTAATAAGATGTTACACAAGTTATTTCCTTAATGAAAGTAGATAAAACAAATAGTACAAAGTTGGAAACATACAGAATATTTATTTATTGCTAAGGCATTTGTTGTAAATTGCGTTCTTGTATAACATGCAATAATTAATTAGTAAAATTTTAGGACATATCTTTAGTGACAAATCATATATATGAAGTGCAAATAACTGGGATGCCTAGAAAATACAACATTGGTAAGCCTTAGTATTCTAATTGTGAGCAAATTTTTGCTCCTTCCAAGTGTTCTACTACTATAAGGAAATTTTGATATGCGAGTCTAAATTGTTGTGTTATTTATTTATGTATAGTATCATTGAACTTAGCAAGATAGTTATCTTCATTAACGCAAATGTGAGCATTTCTACTTCTTTTCCGTTCCTCGATCTGTTCATTGGTGGGAAGTTTGTTATTGGAGATTGGTGGATTGGCATACGCCTTTGGTTGCCAAGGTTGTAACTTCGGGAATGAAGTGTCGTTTCGTTTCAGGTTCCTCTGTAACCATTCTTCGTTGCCGACGTTGATCGGCAACGAAATATGGTTGTTGTCGAGCAACCTCGGCAACCAAATGTGGTTGCCGAACTAAATATTGTCGAGCAACCTGAAAAATTTTGTTTTTTTTTTTTTTGTTTCTTTCTTTTTGTGGTTTATTAAAAACAAAAATAATATAAACTATAATGAATTATAGATAAATTGTAGTAAAATGAATGAACACTCATTTTGTATATTGGTGTTGGTGAAGGAATCTACATGGAACTCTAATTTGCAATATTTTTGTAGTAATCTTCATGAACCATTCTTTAAATGATATGGTATAGACTAAGACATTGCAGAGTAGGACATTGCCATAAATGTTTATAAGAGCTACATGGGTATAAGATTTATTGGATAATTTAGAGCAATAATGAAAAACATTTATAGGTAGCGACATAATCGATGCTTAGCATAGTCGGAGTAGTAATAATATAATTAAACAAAGTATGTATTATTGTAGAAAGTACAGATTATGGATATTCTTGTGTTGCAAAAATCACAGCGTTTATTTAAAATAATATTATAGGGAAAGAAATTATGTTTTTAGTTAAATTTTTTGTAGCATAAATATATATATATATATATATATCTTTATGAATATTAGAAAATGAACAGAATGGAAGAACAAAATAAAAAATAGTTAGTAGTTTGACAATGAATGTATTAAATGAAGAAACACTGTCTATTTCTCAAGTTTTAGTTCTAAGTTAGTTGTTCATAAAATAAAATAAGTGATTTGTCAACAAATAAGAAGGTACGAGAAGCACTACTTATCTAATAAGCACAAATTCTTATAATTTATTTTCAAAGATATATATTCAATATCCATTTTCTAGAACCCAGATATACATCAAATAGTGAAAATCTAGACTTCAAATAGTGACAATCTAGATTTCAATAATTAAATATCCTACTAAACTGACTGCTGTAGTAAGAGCCAGAGATATACATGAAAGATGCAGCAATCAAATAGTAGCAATACTAATCTAATAGTTTTAGAGCAGAGTAATAATTTCAATTTGACCTAAAAGATATGTGCATGACATGTAATAAAAGTTGGAAAAAGTGTAAATTGAATGGATGATTTCAAAGTGCTGGAATTTCAAAGTAGTTGTGCAACCAAACGGTTATCAAACAAGCTCGTCGTCCTCCATTACTGAGTTGGCTCAGCAAGCATGCTAGCTGCCTCAACAAACATGCAGTTGTTGAACCATCTCGGTAACAAGTGTGGATGTGGCTAGGAACTAAGTAACTATAATTATATTAGTGCAGTTGTTATATTTAAAAATTTGTATCAATTTGTATTTCTTATTAATAAAAAAAAAAGATAGACATGTCTAGAAAATAAAATATACAATTCAATTATATATAGATTAGCAATGATAATAGTTACATAATTTCATTCAAAATTAGAGGTTGTAGTATACCAGAGCAGCAAAAAAAAAGTTTTATAGCTAGTAGCATACTCTAATGTTTAGCATAGGTGCATAATAATATCGGTAAACAAACTATGTAATATTACTAACTGTATCACAATAGAGACTACTGATGATGATTCATTCATTTAACTAAAGATATACTGACTATTTAAGTTGCAATAATTAAGTACCCTAATACTTTTAGTCATTCAAGCTGAATAAATAAGAACCAAAGATATATATTATATCATATCATAGCAATAGTAATCTAACAGTTTTAGAATAGTAATAATAAAAATTTGATCTGTTGAAGACATGGAATAAAATTTGGAAAATGCATAAATTTTATTAAAAAAATTACTCTAGAGGGAAAAAAGTCTATACTCATACATAATAATTATAAAATTGGTGTGTAGGAAATTTTCAATTCTCTATATATTAAAAAAAAATTTCCTCATATTTAATTGTATCAATATCAATTTTTATTAGAAAAAATATATATTTGTAAATTTTTAACAATATGAAAAGGAAAAGTTGCGGTGGAAAAGCTTTCGTTAATCAATGAAGTTAAGTCATTGTTTATGGGGGCATAATGAGCAAAAAAAAAAAAAAACTAATTTGGCAAAATAGATATTTATAGTATCAATCCTCTAGATTTCTTATTTTCAAGAAATAATTGGTAAAATGCACTAATTATTGGAATAAGAATACAAATATTTAGAAAAGAATGGCAGCAGTAAGCAAAGAATATAAAAATTATAGTATCAGTTCAAATAATTGAGTATTAACATATTAATGTTGCGGAATTTCTTACAATATCACATTACAATATTAAAAATCATATAAATAAAAGCACTATGTCATACATTTAATTGATTTGGAAAGAAAAGAATTAAAAAGATTTGTTGGATCTATATTCACTGCTTGGACTTTTTTTTTCCTGCAAAACAAAGATAAATGTTAAAGATAGATTAGATAATTTTATTAAAAAAAACAATCAGTTGAATGTAATAAATCAATTAAACAATTTATACCTTATATATGAATATAGTCATGAGTAATATACACTAAAAAGAAATATTTGGAAAAACTAAAGAATGATGAGTACAAATAGAATACTTTATATATATCTGTAAATTTTCAAAATGAAAGTAGAAAAAATAATAGGAGGCGTAAAGTGAAACATGATTAAACAAATGCTAAAGAATAGCAATAATTATATTATGAATTTACTAAAGCTAAAATTTCTTTGTAGACAACATTTTTTGTACATCTTAAATGTAAATGTGAATTCTCAACTGGTTTTATCAATACTTTAATAGAACTAATTGTTTTAGCTCTAGATAATGCTACATATAATTGTCCATGTGAAAATACAGATTCAGGAAGATATAAACCAACAAAATTTAGAGTTTGCCCTTGAGCTTTATTTATTGTCATTGCAAAACATGGACGAATAGGAAATTGTGTTCTTTTAAAAGGAAATGAATTTTTATCACTTTGAAGAGGTATAAATGGGATTCTTGGTAAGAAAACATGTTTTCCTTTATATTCTCCAATACAAATTTCAGCATGAATAACATTACGTTCAAATGATCGACAAACTAATCTTGTTCCATTACACAATCCTTCTGAAGGGTTAATATTTCTAAGTAATATAACAGGACAATTTTTTTTTAATATAAGTTCATGTGGTGGAATACCATTTGGAGTTAAAGTATTTAAAAAATCTTCATGGATACTTTGATCTATTTGTTCCAAAGTTTCGTCATAACTATAATATGTACATGTTTCACCAGGTAATTCCTTAAGTAAAATATTGTTTATTAAATCAACACATTCATTTTTAGGAGTCAAAATAACATTATTAATCATTGTATCTAAATTTGTAATATAATGTTTTAAATTGGGAAATACAATGTTAATTAATTTTTTTAAAGATTTGTATTCTTCTTCAAATGGTATAATTATTTCATCGTAAGCTTAATCATACCACATGTATGTTCAATCTGAATTCCATCACCAATATTAAGTAACAAATGAGAAAATAATGGATCTAATTGTGCTCTCATATTTTGGACTAATTGAAATTTTCTAAAATGTGGCCATAAGTTAGAATGAACTAAACTTGCCAATAATATTTTCTCTTTGTTCCCTTTTTGAACAACCGGTAGAACTTGTCTAAAATCTCCACCTAGAACAACAATTTTCCCACCGAATGGTAAATTACTTTCATTAATATCTTTTAACATTTTGTCAACAGCTTCAACAGCATAACGGTGCATCATTGGTGCCTCATCCCAAATGATTAAATTAGTCATCCGAAACAAATCTGCTAATGCAGATTGTTTACTAACAGAACATGTAATATCACAATTTATTTCT
Source organism: Forsythia suspensa (assembly GCA_023638005.1). Lineage (NCBI taxonomy): Eukaryota > Viridiplantae > Streptophyta > Magnoliopsida > Lamiales > Oleaceae > Forsythia > Forsythia suspensa. Next base: position 18,005,187 of record CM042664.1, on the reverse strand, counting down.
AAAGGAATTTTAAATCTTGAATGTGCGATTCGTGCTCCGGGTAACAAAGAAGTCGCAACTCCGTAAAAGCGATAGCTAATGCTATAAGATTTTAGATCTAACAAATGTAAGTAAGGCTTTATATAAAATGTTTTACCTGCACCACACGGTCCATCTATAAAAACATTCCGTGTTTCTGTTTAAAACATGTTCTACAATTTCATCATAAGCTATTTTTGTTCTTTATTTAACTTATTTATATATAACATATCACTATTTTGAATTACATTATTTGCCATTTCTTCACCGACAATATTAGCTAATCTTTCTCGCTTCTCCCATAGTTATTTGAAATGGTACAATGTAATATTCATTTATGTTTTACCACTTTCTTCTAGTATATGATTGATATAATGTAGAGCTTGTATTTCAGCATTTATAATAGATAAACCTTCATTCACATAATCCTCATACATAAAGTTACCAAATTTGATCCACAACGCTTTTGGATCATCGGTCCACATAAAGTTAATATTGTAGCAAATAACGTCTTAAAGAAGAAGGCATTTCATAAGAAATAGCTTCTTCCAAACACATTCACAATAATTGTTACCATTTAGTAAGCCATGTGCAACAGCTGCTTCACGAAAAGATTGCATAGAAATACCATTTACTATTTTTAGACTTTCATAGGATGTTGGTCCCCTAATATGATTGAGCAAAATTAAGTAAATAATATCTTTCACCTTCAATTATGTTAATTGAAACTAATCTTCCAATTACATTTCCACGCTTTCTTTTTGTCCATATTTTACCTTGTGTATCCCATACAAAATATTGGGGAAATTCTCTATACAATAATGTATTTGCGAACTCATTGTATGTATTCATTCTAAAAAATTCAGTTAACATTGTTATTTTTCTATAATTTGTATCAATAATATTTAACAAATTTTCAGAATTTTTATATGTCACTAAATGGTTATTTTCAAGATGTAATTGTAACGATATAACTGATGGAAAAATTTCAGATAAAATAAATCCATATATTCTCCAAAGTGCTTCAGGTGGAGATATCCATCTAGCAGATTGATATCTTTCAATTTCATCGATATTGTTTGTATTATTATTTACACAAAAATTTACCCTATCATGTCCTTTGTATACATATTTATATAAATATTTTACTGCTTTAACAGTTGAACATATTTCTACATTGATATGACAATCATATTTAGCACATAAATATGGATTATAAGGTACAACCCATCTATTGTCTAATAAACTACCTCTAACAGTAACTGTTTCATAAGTATTGCAACGCCTATAATTTGGGTAACAATTTTCTCCAAGAAAAGTTTGTTTAATAAATTCTTTTGGATATTTATTTTACACTTTCCATCTTTATTCATACAAATATTGTTAGGATTTAGTATACCACAAGGACCATGCATCATATGTTTAATTACAACGTAATGTAAATGAGAGTTATGCTTTTTATTAGGTATCTCACATGAAACAACCGCATCAATTAAATTTGTGTTATTAATTTTACAATTTTGTTTAAGAATTAACAAAAATGTGCATGTGGAAGGCCTCTTTTTGAATTCTATTACATAGATATAGGCGACAACTTGACCAAAAATATGTCGTTGAAATAAATCAATTTTAATTCTTCAAATGTTGCTCTAAATATACGGGTAACTAAATCAGTCTATTTTGACTAATATCATTATATTTTAACTCATTTTTATTTCATCCCAATTTGGATTACAAGTTATTGTTAAAATATATCCGGTTTCCCAAACCTTTGAACCAAAGCCATTGCATCCATATATCTTTTTTTCATATCTCTGGGGCCACCAATAAAAGAAGAAGGCAAAATAATTTTTCTACCAATTTTATAACCTCTATTTTCACCATTTTCTACACTATCAACAATTCCTTGATATAATTCAAACGTATTTATTTCATTTTGATTTTTCTAAAATAATCTAATCTACTTGTTTCAATTTTAACATACATATCAACCACATATTGTTGAAAAAGTCTTCTAGCATGAAGTAAAATGCACTTATTAATAGGTCTTACCTGTAACTTATAACAATAATATTCCCTGCAAGATACTTGCAATTTCTTTTTAGGCCTTTTCATAACTGCAAAAAAATAAAGAAAATTAATAAAGTTTCACAATAAAAATAAAATAATAGATTATGTTTAAAATAATAACCTGAATTCTCATTTTCAATCAATTGATTTGCAGAATCTATAACATTTATATCTAACAAATTAGTCACAATATTATAAGAATCAACATTGTTTAGACTATACTTTTGGATACCTTCATGCCATCCAGATTCACCATAAGGAAATAATAATGGATATTGAAGTGGATCATAACAACCAAAATAGTAATGTATTTTATGTATACTATCAGAATGACAATGTATTAATATATCTCTTGATCTAGTGTTAGTGATAATAGAAGGATCTTCATCAACCCATATCGCAGCCACTTGTGATGCTGAAGGTGTATTGTATACTCTTTGATCAAGTCCTGTATCACATCTAATTTGTATTTTACATAATTCTAAAGAGTTAACACCACTTAATGAGCGAAAAAATTTTGAATATGGATTAATCTTCAATATATTGATTAATTTAGTCAACATATATTGACAAAATTTATCTGATTTTTGTAACCTATATTGTATTTCATTTTCAGTATCATAAAAGTACAATTGTAAAACGAAGGATTGTTATCGATGAGGTATAATTGAATTTATATAATGATAAACTTGTCCTTGAATTCTAAATGTATATATACCTTTGTATGATTTTTCCAAATTTGGATCATATTTTACCCCAAACGATGTAAATGCAAAATGATTATTATAATTATGTACATTGCTTTTAAAATGTAAGGATTCATTCGAATTGGTAGTATATAGTTGATACAATTCATCGTGACAAGAATTTATTTTCAATTTCACTTTACCATCGCAACAACAAAAACCTTTAGTTTCTTTCTCAAATTTTATAGCTTTACAGTACCTACAAATTGTTGGTGGTGTTAATACATGAGTTTTTGTGGGAATATTTTGTATATCAAAACTTTTACTATATTGTGTAATATTAGAATTGTTATTTAATATATCACCATCAACTATATGAAGTTCCTCAACAGCTATATCACCTTCATCAACCATTCTTTGATTATGAACTACAAAATGGAAACCCAATATTATAATGTATATTGAAAAACATTTGAATATATGATATATAAATTGAATAAATACTTGCCTGTTGATAAACTTGAACTACCCTGCAACCTAGTAACTTTCTTTTTTGGTTGAATTTGTCTCTGTGCATACAATTCTCTCCTCCTTTTATTGCGCAAATCTATTTTTTCTTGTGTATCCATTTATCTATAACACCTATATAAAATAAAGCAAAAAGAAAATAGCTTCAAATAAATAAGAACATAATAAAAACAAATTACCAGATCTAATACAAACTAAAAGAACGAAATGTAACTATTATTGCCAACTAATTTAGAAAGAACTGAAAGAGCAATCACAGCAACCACATTTTGGTAAGGGTTTCCAAGCTATCCAATGTAACAACCAAGCATCTCAAAGAACCACGACGTGTGGTGCAGGTGTTTACGTGCATGTCTCGGCAACGGCTTGCTTTTTGGTTTTGGTTGCCGAGACATCTCAGTCTCGGCAACCACATACTGTGGTTGCCGAGACATCTCGGCAACCACAGTTTGGTTGCCGAGACATCTCGGTGTCGGCAACCACATACTGTGGTGGTTGCCGACATGTCTCGGCAACTCGGTCTCGGCAACGACAGTGTATGTGATTGCCAAGCATCTGTGGTTGCTAAGCTTTCGGCGAGCTTGGCAATCACATATTTCAAATTTTCCCTTTACTATTAAAATTTGAAAACATTAGGATTAGGAAAAAGGATAAATTTTATTTCAAAACAAATAACATACAAAAATCTAAATTGCAAGTCCAGAGAAAGAATAACAATATACAATATACAAGATACAAAGAAGAACACAAAGAGAAGAATGAAATAGGTTTAGACAAAAAATGCACCTTCAAAAATGTTGTTATAATACTTCCAATCAACACTAAAACTTGAAATTGTTGTAATAATACTAACAATATCTACTAATCTTAACTGTAGGATCCAAGGATTAAAAACTTAGCTCCTGAATTTTAGAATTCTAATAATAAAAACTGCTCCTAAAACTTGAAAACTAAAAGAGAATAAAACAAATTAAAATTTAAGTTCTACCTAACCCCAGCATGAATCTGAACTTCAATTGAATTCTAATGTAATTCCAATAATAATAATCAACAAAAGTCTGCTAAACTTCAAAACCAGCTTCAAAGATAATAGGAAATAAACAAATTAAAGCAGTAAAAAATTTAGCAGAAGAAAACTACTATTGTTGCCTAAGCAATCACAGCAACTACATTTTCGTAGGCAACCACATGTAGTTGCCAAGCTACCTACTGTGACAGCCAACCATCTCGGCAACCACACTGTGCCGAGAAATCTCGGTAACCACAGTTTATGTGGTTGCCGATCATCTGTGGTTACAGAGTTGTGCGTCCTTGGAATAAATTAGGAAAAGGATAAATTTTATTTCAAAAAAAATAACATACATAAAGCTAAATTCCAGGTCCAGAGAAAGTATAACAATATGCAAAATACAAATATGAACACAAACAAACAGAAGAATGAAATAGAATGAAATACTTGCAATGAACACTAAAACTTCAAACTGTTGTAATAATACTTACAGTGTCTACAAACGATCCAATCTTTCAAAACTCAGCTCCTCCCAAAACTTGAAAAGTAATAGACAACAAAACAGATTAAAATTTAAGTTGTAAAAACACTCCAGTATGAATCTGAATTTCAATTGAATTGTAATCTAATTTCAATTGTAATAGTCAACAAAAAGTCTCGCTTTCGATTCAAAAAGCGACTTCAAAAATATTAGAAAATAAATGAAATTAAAGTAGTAAAAAGAAGTTGTAAAACGACGGCGTGTAGGACGAAAAAATGAGCGAAGAAAAATTTAAGGCTCTTATATTATTGTAAGGATATATATATATATATATATATATATATATATATATATATATATATATATATATATATATATATATATATATATATATATATATATATATATATTAATTAATTAATTTAAGTCACCCAACTGCACCATACCCCAAGCCACGTCTCTTCGAATCAGGTAACTTGTGTACCAATCTACGAAATTTTTATTTTGTTTTCATCATGTATAATTATGTAGACAACATGATTTATGAACGCATGAATAGAAGATGATAGGATGATATGTTAAAGGGTCCAAACGTCTAAGTCTAATTGTTTATATGTTAGCAATACATGTTTAGTTGTCATAACCAAAATGTTTGTGATTAAGTATAGGCTACTTAAATAAGTATATGTTATGTTCTCAATTAATCATGTGTTACTCCCCATCTAAATTAATTCTAGAGAATCGTAACATGATGAATACTTCTATGCGAAGTCTTTAAGTTGAAAGTGCCGATTAGAGATTAAAAAAAAAAAATTTATTTTAGACATCTTCACCTATTGTCTGAGTTTTCTAATTTGTATATTTGCAAAACTGAAGGTCTTTATCAAAAGGACCTAAACCGTCTAAGGAGAGCTTGGGATTTAAGTGGCCCACTTGTGGCCCCCTTCCTCGCCTAGAAGCCTCTCAGAATTCGTTATTCAAATCAGTAAAACAAAGACAATAGTGCAAACTTATTTTAAATTTAGGGAGGCGTCAATCTTATCATAAAAAAAAGGTTACATGCGCAACATTCATGCTGAAGAAGGGCACTAGACGCTGGTGGGACTCAACCGCTAGGTCCAGGATCCGTGGGCACATCTGGACATGGAACGAATTTAAGGAATTTTTTTTCAAGAAGTACTATCCCACGAGTATTCGGAATCAGAAAGAGGCTGAGTTTCTCACTTTGACTCAGGACTCATTATCCTTAACTGAATATGGGCGGAAGTTTGAAGATCTATCCCATTATGCCCCTACTTTTGTGGACACTGAAGAGAAAAAGTGAGATGTTTCGAGCAAGGGTTGAGGGATAACCTGAGGTAGGCGGTAGTAGTGCTCAAACTGGGCACCTACCATGAAGTGCTAGCAAAGGCACAGTTGGCAGACTTCAAAGGCCGTTCTAGTGGGGAGAGCAAATAGCAGCAATGACAGTTAGAAAAGCGCAAATGGGAAGATAATAAGGGCAAAGAAAGACAAGACTATGCTAAGAAGGGCAACGTAGGGTCAACCCAAGGTGGAGATAAGAGCTACCCACTTTGCAATAAATGCCAGAAACACCACTTGGGGATTTGTCGTATGGGGACGAATGCGTGTTTTCGGTGTGGAGAACAAGGGCACGTGGCTATATTTTGCCCGAAAAACAAACAACAAGGAAATGCACAACAAAAGCAGGGATACGAACCTAAGGGGCAAGCAAGGATCTTCTCGCTGACAGAACAAAAGGAGAGTCAGAACTGTAACATTTTAGCAGGTAACATCCTCATATCTGACTTACTTGCCTATGTACTGATAGATTTTGGTGCCACCCACTCCTTTATATCCCTTAAGTTTGCAAGAAAACTTGATGTGGTTATTGAACATGCGTGTTCTTCCATAGAAGTATCTATCCCTTCTAGAAGTGTGTTGAATACAGATAACATAATTAAGGCAGCACGAATAGAAATTGACAGTAGATCTTTAGAGATGGAGCTGTATGTATTGGATTTGCATGAATTTGACGTTATTCTTGGAATGGACTGGCTATCTACAAATCATGCGACCATTCGTTGTTTCGAGAAAGAAGTGGTCTTCCAAAAGCCAGGAGAAGAGGAATTTTGATTATTTGTAACAAATAGAAAATCCTTACCAAATGTAATTTCTACATTTCAAGCACGACAGATCTTACGATCGAAAGGTAGTGTGGGATTTCTTATGTCGGCAGTAAGCTGCAAAGGAGATAAAGATTTGACTGTCAATGATTATAGAGTAGTACGGGAATATCCTGACGTTTTTCCAGACAAATTACCAGGCATGCCGCCAGAACGAGAAGTGAAATTCATGATCGATCTCATTCCTGGGTCAGCACCAATTTCTAAGGCTCCTTATAGGATGACACCTAAAGAACTACAAGAATTAAAAGTACAAATAGAAGAACTCTTAGAAAGAGGTTTCATCCGCCCCAGTGTATCATCACCTTGGGGAGCGCCAGTATTATTTGTTAAGAAGAAGGATGGATCGATGAGGATGTGGATCGATTACCGAGAGCTGAACAAAATCACTATCAAGAACAAGTATCCTCTTCCCAGGATCGAAGACTTATTTGACCAACTTCAAGGTACGATAGTATTTTCCAAAATCAACCTTCGATCCGGCTACCATCAGTTAAGGATCAAGAGCAGTGATATTCCAAAGACGGCTTTTTAGAACTCAACAGAGTCACTATAAGTTCTTAGTTATGCCATTTGGTCTGACCAATGCTCCTAGAGTATTCATGGATTTGATGAATCGTGTCTTTCGTGAATACCTGGATCGTTTTGTCATCGTATTCATTGATGATATCCTAGTCTCTTCGGGAAGTGAGAAAGAGCACGAGGAACACTTGAGGATCGTGCTGGAGACTTTGAGGAAGGAGAAACTGTACGCTAAGCTTAAGATTGTGAGTTTTGGTTGGAATGAGTAGCATTTCTCGGACATGTTGTCACAGCACGAGGAATAGAAGTGGATCCAAGTAAAGTGGAAGCAGTTCTAAATTGTCGAGGCCAACTAATGTAGGAGAAATTTGTAGTTTTCTAGGCCTAGCTGGATATTACAGAGGTTCATTGAGGGATTTTCAAAAATATCTGGACCATTGACACAGCTAATCCGTAAGGGTACAAAGTTCGACTGGACCGAAAAATGCGAGCATAGTTTCGAAAAATTGAAACAAAAGTTGGTGAGTGCACCAGTGTTAACTATAGTGATGCATCTAAGCAAGTCATTGGTTGCCTTTTGATGCAATAAGGCAAGGTGGTTGCATACTCTTCAAGGCAATTGAAGCCATATGAACAAAACTACCCCACACATGACTTAGAATTTGCTGCGGTAGTCCATGCCCTAAAGATTTTGAGGCACTATCTCTACGGGGGAAGGTGTGACATTTATACGGACCACAAGAGCCTCAAGTACATCTTCACTCAAAAGGAATTGAACATGAGGCAAAGGAGATGGCTCGAGTTGGTGAAGGATTATGCAGAGACCTCTATGTGGAAAGAGTCGGTTGAGTCTCGAAATTGTCATTGTTCCGCCTGATGCCATCGCTAGGATGACAGCACTTTTGATCCGACCAACACTCCGTGACAGGATTAAAAGTTATCAAAAGGGTGACCAATCTTTTGAGTTTATTAAAATTGAAATAGATACAAGAAAACGAAAGGACTTCACCATAGTCGAGGATAAGTCGTTGTACTGTTAAGAGCGATTGTGCGTCCCAGACTTCAGAGAATTGAAAAAGAAAATTCTAGAAGAGGCTCACTCTACTCCTTATTCAGTGTACCTGGGAAGCACAAAGATGTATCGGGACCTAAAAACAGTATTTTGGTGGAAGGGAATAAAGAAAGATATAGCTGAACATGTTGAGAAGTGTCTAGTTTGCCAGCAAGTGAAGGCCGAACACCAACGACCTTCTGGGTTGCTTGAACCCTTAGAAGTTCCAGAATAGAAATGGGAACATGTGACGATGGACTTTGTTACCGGCTTTCCAAAGTCAACAAAAGGTCATGAGGCCATTTGGGTAATTGTGGATCGACTCACCAAATCAGCTCATTTTCTACCAGTGCGAATGACATTTTCTATGGACCAATTAGCCCAGTTGTATGGAATGAGATAGTAAAATTGTGTGGGGTTTCCATTTCAATTGTTTCAGACAGAGACCCAAGGTTCACATTAAATTTTTGGAAGGGTCTATACCGAGCGTTGGGGACTAAGTTGAAATTTAGCACAGCCTTCCATCCATGAGACAGATGATCAGGCGATGCGAGAGGACGATTCAAACATTGGAGGACATGCTTAGGATCTGTGTCCTTGAATTTGGAGGGCATTGGGAGAGGCATTTACCATTAATTGAGTTTGCTTACAACAACAATTATCACTCATCTATTAGCATGGCACCTTATGAAGCATTGTATGAGAGAAAATGCAGATTGCCAGTTCACTGGGATGAGGTTGGCGAGCGTAAGATCTTGGGCCCAGAGATCGTTGAACAGACAGTGCAAGCTATTGAGAAAATTTGAAACAACATGAAAATAGCCCAGGACAGGCAAAAGAACTATGCAGATAAGAGAATGAAGGAGTTGGAATTTTCTGAGGGCGACAAAGTGTTTCTCAAAGTTGCGCCCATGAAAGGAGTATTACGTTTTGGCAAGAAAGGGAAGTTACAACCAAGATTTATTGGTCCATTTGAAATTTTGAAACGTGTTGAAAAAATAGCATATCAGTTAGCCTTACCCCTAGAACTTTCAGTAGTACATGACGTTTTTCACATATCTATGCTCAGAATGTACGTACCTGATCTGAGCCATGTAATTAATCATCAGTCGATTGAATTACAAGGTGACTTGAGTTACGAAGAGTTGCCGGTGAAAATCATTAATCAAAAGTTTCAGGTACTTAGAAACAGGGTGATTCCTTTAGTAAAAGTGCAGTGGCATAACCACTCAGCTGAAAAAGCAACTTGGGAGCGAGAAGTGGAAATGCGCGCCAAATTTCTACAACTCTTCGAGGAATTTCAAGGTAAATTTCGAAGACGAAATTTATTTTAAGGGGGGTAGATTGTGACATCCCGAACTTTACCTCTAACCATTAAATATGAATTTAAGACTTTATGAAAGTATAAGGATCTAGTGGTGTGTGATAAGTAGTTGAAGGACCAAGATACAATTTTCAAAAAACTATATATATAAAATATTTTTTTTATTATGTGCTACAGTACCCGATTTGGTGTGTGTGTGTGTATATATATATATATATATCTTAAACGTAAAAAAGGAAAAAAATCATTTCCTTATATGTGTAATTAGATAAATTGGAAAGAAATATGTAAATAGGGAAATAATATGTAGGGGAGGACAAACGATTATTTTTTACCATATTCACACGATATGATTTGACCTAACCTTGCATTATTTAAAGGCACCAAAATGCATACCACTTTACACCACTTTTCATTACCTAGTTTCTTTGATTTTCTCTCACTTTTCTTTCCCCTCACACCCATATGCGCACACACACATATTCTGTATACACACGAATAATTTATCATTATCCAAGCGTGTAGTTCAAGGTCGGAAGTACAATCAACACTTTATTGTTATCCTTGATTATCCTTACGCAAGGTAAGTGTGTATTTATGTTTACGTATAAGAATACAGTTTCTTCATTATTTAACGGCTATGGATCCATGTTATGTAAGAATGGATCGGAGTCTAGTAGTGCTACACACGAAAACTGGCACCATCTAAGTTCGGTCCAATTTTCGTGTCTCCCTATGCAAGTATGAATTTTCCGTTGAAATATCTATGTATGAATTAGCTATGCATGCACGCTTATTGAGATTTATTTTCTCATCCCTCTTACGTTTCCCCATTTCAGATGATTGACGATTCGAGACCGTTGGCTCAGAGTGGTATATGGCTGTGGGAGTTCTCTATCAAGAAATAAATAAATTAAATATATAAACAAATAATTTTCCTGTATGGCCAATTTCTTTGTTTTCTTTCCTCTTCAGAAATTTCTTCACACTTTAAATTATTAAGAGTTATTTATCTTTTATGAATCTAAATTATTTAAATTCATTGTTTCAAATATGTATGTTTGTTATGATTAAATTCTTGAATTTATTATTTAAGTCCCTCAACGAGAATCTTAAAGGTATGTTTGGTGACACTCGAGCCCTCAAGGATTTGGGTTGTCACATCTGGGGTTTCGGGTTTTCCACTGTTGCGGCGCTTCCCTCATTTTACAGGTATGTTCCTTGCATTTAACATGGGTTTTGTTGTTAATGGTGTAATTAATTTTTCTTCCAATGATTTATGTGTGGGGTATGTGATTAATGTGTATGTATTGGATTAACCCACAATTCAAAGAATTATTAGCATTTTCATAATACTGAGAAAGGATATAAGCTAATTTTAGCTTTTCAATTATTGATCATATTTAGTGGGGTGAAAATAGCTTAATCATTGAAACTCGATTTTAATAATGTTTCTTTCATTTTAATGTATGGAATTATTGAAGTGTTAAAACAATTTCTTGTGTAAAACTTGAATTTCAAGATCCTCAATTTTATGTCTTAGCATGTGATAAGTGCATTTTGTGCACTTATTAGGACCTTTAAACTAAGCTTTTATTCCGTCATTTTATTGAATTATTACTTAATTTTGTGTTTTAATCTTCATATTTCAGCTTTGGACCTGTTTAATAGCAATTGGAGAAGAATGGACGGAAAGGGCAATAACTTGGTGAAATCGACAAGTAAATGGAGTTTTTGAAGTGAATATTAAGAGCCAAACATTGGAGCATGAGGAAGAAGATAAAATCAATAAGTTTAAGGTGTTTTGGAGTGACAATGAAGAGTTGAATCAATGGATCAAACACCAGAAAGCTAAAGAACCGAATTGAGAAACTACCTACAGCAGTAAGTTGGGAAATTCAAGAACAACTTTTGATATAGATATCTCCAAAAGTCAAATGATATACCATTGGAAAGATAATTGAATTACGAGTCCAACACTTTTTACGGATCTCAATTTGGAGTTTCCTACAAGAAGTTATGGTCATTTGAAAAACAGCCGCCGCAGAGAAAAAAATGCTGAATTACGCGATCGCCCACGACAAAGCGGGGCGATCGCCCGGGACCTTTTTTCAACAGCAGAATGTAAAACATCATGCCTGGGCGATCTCCCGGGTTTTCACTGGGCGATCGCCCAGTGTATTTTCGGCAGAAACATAATTTTCTTTCCTTTTTGAGTCCTGATACACTTAGGAAACCTTTGGGACACGATTTTAATGAATTTTTGGGATCTTTTGGGGCACCATTAGGGTAATATAAATATGAGTTATTAACTCATATCAATGGAATTTTGGGGAACCGAATTTGGAGAGAAGAACGGGAGACAAATCAAGAACGAAGATCAAGATTCATCCTTTCAAGATTAAAACAAAGATCAAGTTCAATATTGTATCTCCCAATTATTTTCTTCTTATCCGGGTGATGAACTCCATATTTTCATCTCTTCTTTATTTTCGTATTATTAGTATGCTAGGCTAGAATTAATTAGTGCTAGGATCGTGATGAAGTTTGTATCATGAATCTTTAATTCTTCGAACCTAGTTTTTGATATTTAAGCATGTTTTTATTTTTGAACAATTGATATTGATTTTCTCTTCATCTACAATTATATGCGCAATAGTTGTATGATTCTTGTGGCTTATTTTACCTTCGAGAGATGGAAAATAGGTTATACATATATTAATTGTCGTAGAGTCCGATAGGGGATAGAAATATACCGCTATGCTTTACGTGATCTCTAAGTATTCACAAATTCTAATGCATTCTTGTATGCTCGCATTCGTCATAGAAATATAGTCGGGTCGTATATAAGAATAGATTTAATTCTACTCGAGAGAGATTGTTAAATTAAATTAGGAATATTGATCTTCATAAGTAAATCATGTTATCAAATTTAATGGTTCGGGTTAAAGATAATTGATATAAGTGGATTCGAGATCCTAGTACACTTTTCTTTTCTTTTCTTTTCCAATTTTAAAGTAATTCTCATTTAGTTTAATTTCTTATTTGTTTGATTTATAATTAGTTAATTAATTTTAGTTCATGTTTTAATTAGTTTAAGAAACGAACATTCAAAAGTTCATTAGATTCGGTTAAAGTTAGTATAATTGAACTGAACTATCTAAATCTTCGTGGGAACGATACTTGGACTCAATATCCACTTTATTACTTGAGCGATCCGTGCACTTGCGGAATTATTAAACACAAAAAATCGCTATCAAGTTTTTGGCGCCGTTGCCGGGGATTTAGTTTTAGTTCTCTTCAGTTATATTAGCACTAATTCGAACTTTATTTAATTAAATTTTTTATTATATATTTTTTAGTTTATTTTAGTGTTCAACTTGTCTTGTTTCAGACCACAATACAAGATGGAAGACCAGGAGATCAATGAAGACAATATGCTAGTTGGAGACTTTTTTACTCCACAGACCATTCAAAGACAATCTAGCATTGATGAGGACAACATGCTGTTTGGAGATTTTCTTGCAATGCAGTATGCGAATACAGCGAGATATGAGGCTAATTCTGTAATTGATGAGGACAATATGCTTTTTGGAGATTTTCTTGCAATGCAGTATGCGAATACAGCGAGATATGAGGATAATTCTGTAATTGATGAGGACAATATGCTTTTTGGAGATTTTCTTGCAATGCAGCATGCCAATATAGCAAGATATGGGGCAACTTCTGATATTGATGAGGACAACATGCTTGTTGGAGAATTTATCACAGATCATCCAAATTTCTCTTGGAATGATAATTACAATAATATCGGATCACAAGGTCTTCGCCCAAGAGCCGAAAAGAGAACTTCACTAGAAGACATTCTCGGAAAATTCATCGAAAAAAAGCCGATCAATTCATGAGATGATAGAGATCAATCTTCAAAATCAAAGCGCTTCAATAAAAAATTTGGAAATACTGATATAGGTCGATGGCGGTAGATATATCGACCAGTACAAAGCACGTTGTCAAGCAATACAGAGGTGAATCCCAATGAAAGTGTTACATTTGTTACTATCGTAGTGATGTTCAATTACCGTAAATTCATGTGAAGAGGCATGTTGCAAATAAAGAAAATGAATCATCCACCGATGAGGAGCACGTGGAACAGATCGAAAGGCATAATGATATTAAAGCGAGCTCATGTACACCACAAAGTTATAGCAACCGTTCCTATCAAACCATATGAGCCTCCGATCCAACTTCCTCAGAGATTACAAAAGCACGAGTCAGACAATCAATTCTCCAACTCTTCTATTTCTTCTAAAATTGATTTTGTGATCAAGGTTGATGAAGAAGTTGAAATTTTCGTGGTTGTGTTCGAGCAAGATGCTACATTAAAACCTTATTTTTATGGGGATCACAAATTCAAAATTTTGAGGATAAATGAAAAATGGCGCAAAGTCAATAGATGCACGCAAAGCAAGTCCTCAAAAGCACTATTTAGAGTGCCGTGAGAAATCAGCCAATAAGTCAAGCTAATGACTATAAATAAGCGCTTAATGGGAGGTAACCCATTTTCTAACCATTTTATTTACTCGCTTTCTATATAGTAGTTTTAATCGCTTTAATTAATTTATTAGTTTTTTTTTTTAATTTATTATTTAATGCCCTTATAAAGCCTTCCTATGTCAATTGCAGGATGTCCCTCTTTGCAAGGCACATGAGTCCTATCCCACTTCAGTCCACTTCAACCGGACCTTCAACCAGCCAGATCCATCTTCTCAACATCTATCTCCGGGGAGTACTTGACTCTTTCCCTCCTCTATTTGCTTTCTTTTGCTATTACATTGGGGACAATGTAATGTTTTAGTTTGGGGGTGGGTTAAGTATCAGGATACTTAATTATTTTGAATCTGTTTATTATTCGGGTCTATATAACTGTAAAAAAAAAAAAAAAAAAAAAATTCTTTCATAGTTATTGTTGAATATCTTGCTGCCAATGATGAGATTTGTTTGAAGTTGAGTACATTTTTAGTAGAATATTGGACAACACTTGAACACATGCTTTTATCTGAATACTTATCCATGCTAGACTAGATTTGAAGCACGTGGCCACTGTTGACTTATCACTTATTGGAAACATGACTTGAGTGTATGTGTTGATATTATTGACTTAGATCATTATAAAAAAAAAAATTCTCGTTCCTAAATCTTTAGACTAGTAACCAAACTGTTTGAGAACAGTTTGGGGGTGTTAAAGTTAGTACATGTTTTCGTGGAATTTTGATGGTTTGGGTTTTCTGGATCTCATCTTTGGTTGAATAGGTTGTAGTCAAGGAATCTGAATCGAGCACTACTCACTGCAAAAAAAAAAAAAAAAAAATAAAAGAATAAATAAAATATCTGACTCGAGCAATTAAGCCTGTTAGGGTATTTTAAAACCTGATGCCCTAAAGTCATCTGACTTGGGAGTCATCGGCCCAAAGCTCGCTACATGAGTCACAAAAAAAAAAAAAAAAAATTACATCTTTACTTCTCTTATAGCCTGTGGAACTCGAGCAATTAAGTCTGTTAGGGTATTTCAAAACCTGGTGCCCTATGGTCATCTGACTTGGGAGTCATCGGCCCAAAGCTCGCTACAAGGGTCACATAGAAAGCTAGTGAGAGAAGTATTGCACAAGATGTAAGATCATTTATATTGGTTGAATAAAATAAAAGAAGTTAAAGTGTTCGGTAAGGATTGCTAGATTAGAACCTAAGAGACTAAAGATGAGAATTTAGAAATCACTCACCATCTTAATTCTCGAGAATACAAGTTCTAATTTTACCACTTTATTTGAGAAAGTATTGTGTTGATCAATAGGAACCAAATTTGCTAGAACACCTCGGGATTTGAGAAAAAGCATAAGAAGTGTGTAATTTACTTAGAGGTGTAAGGAATAAATGACTATAAGGGGTTCGAGGTTGTAAAAATATCAACAACACAATATTGGTCGTGGTCTAGTACATGTGTAAGTTCAACTTTTGGCTAATCACACACTCACTAAAGGTCGATCATTGGATAAGTGAAAATATTTTGTGTTGTTTGATCTCTTTCTAAACGTGTTACTTTAATTTTCAAACTTGAGGCATTTAGTAAGAAACTTAACATTAACTACATTCCTGTTCATTCTTTTAGCTTAGTTTAAAGTTCTAGTTTATTTTTATTTTTGTTCGAGGACGAACAAAGGTTTAGTTTGGGGGTGTTTGATAAGTGCATTTTGTGCACTTATTAGGACCTTTAAACTAAGCTTTTATTCCGTCATTTTATTGAATTATTACTTAATTTTGTGTTTTAATCTTCATATTTCAGCTTTGGACCTGTTTAATAACAATTGGAGAAGAATGGACGGAAAGGGCAATAACTTGGTGAAATCGACAAGTAAATGGAGTTTTTGAAGTGAATATTAAGAGCCAAACATTGGAGCATGAGGAAGAAGATAAAATCAATAAGTTTAAGGTGTTTTGGAGTGACAATGAAGAGTTGAATCAATGGATCAAACACCAGAAAGCTAAAGAACCGAATTGAGAAACTACCTACAGCAGCAAGTTGGGAAATTCAAGCACAACTTTTGATATAGATATCTCCAAAAGTCAAATGATATACCATTGGAAAGATAATTGAATTATGAGTCCAAAAATTTTTACGGATCTCAATTTGGAGTTTCCTACAAGAAGTTATGGTCATTTGAAAAACAGCCGCCGCAGAGAAAAAAATGCTGAATTGCGCGATCGCCCACGACAAAGCGGGGCGATCGCCCGGGACCTTTTTTCAACAGCAGAATGTAAAACATCATGCCTGGGCGATCGCCAGGGTTTGCACTGGGAGATCGCCCAGTGTATTTTCGGCAGAAACGTAATTTTCTTTCCTTTTTGAGTCCTGATACACTTAGGAAACCTTTGGGACACGATTTTAATGAATTTTTGGGATCTTTTGGGGGCACCATTAGGGTAATATAAATATGAGTTATTAACTCATATCAATGGAATTTTGGGGAGCCGAATTTGGAGAGAAGAACGGGAGACAAATCAAGAACGAAGATCAAGATTCATCCTTTCAAGATTAAAACAAAGATCAAGTTCAATATTGTATCTCCCAATTATTTTCTTCTTATCCGGTGATGAACTCCATATTTTCATCTCTTCTTTATTTTCGTATTATTAGTATGCTAGGCTAGAATTAATTAGTGCTAGGATCGTGATGAAGTTTGTATCATGAATCTTTAATTCTTCGAACCTAGTTTTTGATATTTAAGCATGTTTTTATTTTGAACAATTGATATTGATTTTCTCTTCATCTACAATTATATGCTTAATAGTTGTATGATTCTTGTGGCTTATTTTACCTTCGAGAGATGGAAAATAGGTTATACATATATTAATTGTCGTAGAGTTCGATAGGAGATAGAAATATACCGCTATGCTTTACGTGATCTCTAAGTATTCACAAATTCTAATGCATTCTTGTATGCTCGCATTCGTCATAGAAATATAGTCGGGTCGTATATAAGAATAGATTTAATTCTACTCGAGAGAGATTGTTAAATTAAATTAGGAATATTGATCTTCATAAGTAAATCATGTTATCAAATTTAATGGTTCGGGTTAAAGATAATTGATATAAGTGGATTCGAGATCCTAGTACACTTTTCTTTTCTTTTCTTTTCCAATTTTAAAGTAATTCTCATTTAGTTTAATTTCTTATTTGTTTGATTTATAATTAGTTAATTAATTTTAGTTCATGTTTTAATTAGTTTAAGAAACAAACATTCAAAAGTTCATTAGATTCGGTTAAAGTTAGTATAATTGAACTGAACTATCTAAATCTTCGTGGGAACGATACTTGGACTCAATATCCACTTTATTACTTGAGCGATCCGTGCACTTGCGGAATTATTAAACACAAAAAATCGCTATCAGCATGTTTATAGTTGGAGAAACCAAAATCTAATAATAATTATTGGGACTTAAGGAGTGTCTTGGGATATTTTTCTTTTTTGCCACATGATACGGTATGGCTATTTTGATAATGCTCAATTTTATATGTTGTTGGTTCTTTGTCCCATTGAAAGCAAAATCTTGATATTTTGTGTTACTCATATCCAAACCTCGGAATTGTTAATGTGATTATGTTTGAGACTATAATTGTGGGATATTATCACACTTAATGAGAATGAAGGAGATAACACGATAATAAAATAAAGATTGAAATGGCTGTCAAAAAACTGTAGAAATTGCTCAAATAATAAAATACCAGCTTAAATCGAGGATACTTCTGGAGTTTTGGGTTTTAGTACATTCAATCGAGGATACTTCTGGAGTTTTGAGTTTTGGTACATTCGAATTGGTGCGTCTTTTTCACTGTTGCGGCTGGAAATAAGGCTGTTGAAATTGAATAACTGGGTATGCTTCAATTTCTTCAAAACACTATTGTTTTTGGTTTTGTGGGTCTTGTGATTTTAAATAAGAGATACAATATTTTTGCCAGTGTTTTACTTTAACTGTTAGAATTAGTAGAACTGTTAGCCGATATTTATTGATTTGTTTATTGATTTTGATGAGCTGGTTGAATTTAGTAGTTAATTGGGGGGAAGGATAAGTCTTATTTTGTTTGTCACCTGATAGCGATTTTATGTCTTTAATAATTCCCGCAAGTGCACGGATCGCTCAAGTAGTAAAATGGATTTTGAGTCCAAGTATCGATCCCACGAGGATTTAGATAATTCAATTTAATCACGCTAACCTTAACCGAATCTAAAGAAGTTTGAAAGATTTTGTGTTTTATAACTAATTGACAGAGTAAAATAAAAACAATTAAACGAATATTTCTCAAAATAAATGAAAGGTTGAGATTAACTAAAAATGAAATTAACTTTTTTTTAAAAAGGAAAAGCACTAGAATTCCGAATCCACTTGTAGTTGTTATTTCGTCTATCTTGATTCTTGGTCTTGACAAATTAATTCAGTTATGAAGATCAATATCCCTAGATTGTTCAACAGTTTCTCTCGAATACTATTAAACCTATTCATATGCATGACTCGACTATATTTCTATGACGAATGCGAATACAAATGAAAGCATTAAATTTCCATGGATAATTAAAGATCACCTAAAGCATAGCGGTATATTTCTATCCCCTATCGGACTTTAAGATAATTAAAATAGCGTCTAGCATGCCTTCGATCTTTCGATAGTAAAACACGCCACAACAATCATACAATTACTACGTATATAATTGTAGATGCAAACAAATCAAAATTAATTATTCAAAACCATATTGAAGTAAATTGTCAAAAACCAAGTCTCAAGATGAAAGAATTCAAACTACAAGCTTCATCGTAATTCTAGCACTAATTAAACTAGCCTAGCATACTAATAATAAGAAAATAAGAAGGGGAAGAACACATGGAATTCATCACCCGGATAAGAAGAAGACTTGGAAGAATAATTGCTCGTCGTTGATCTCCGTTCAATTCTTCAAAGAAGCAGTCTTGATCTCCGTTTAATGCCTTCGTCTATGTTTTTCGCCCAAAAACTCAACAACCTAATATGAGTTAATAACTCATATATATACTACTTTAAAGGTGCCCTAGAATATGCCAAAAATATCCAGAAATCGTGGGCAAAACTTACCTAACTAGACTAGAATTCAAGAAAGGAAAAAAAAAATCTCCATTGTCAAAAGTTGGCTCGGGCGATCGCCCGAGTGCCATTCCCAGCGATCGCCTGTGGGTGTTTTCGTCTCTTGGAGGTTAGCCTACATTGGCGCCGCCCAGCTATAGGTTGAAGCGATCGCCCAGCTCACAATTTCAATTATGTTGTTTTGATCCTCCAATTTTCATAGCTTGTAATTTGGTCCTTCAACTTTTGAAAATCTCCAATTTGGTCCTTCAACTTTTGATAATGTGCAAAATGGTCCTTCATCTTTCAATAATGTGCAATGTGGTCCTTCAACTCTTGATTTAAGCCTCTTTTCATCCATTCTTCTCCAATTTCCCACAGATGGGTCCAAAATTGAAATGTAAATTATGCACCGAATTAAGTAGAAAATTACTAAAATAACGAATTAAAAGCTTAGTTTAAGGATCCGAATAAGTGCACAAAACGCACTTATCAAACACCCCCAAACTAAACCTTTGTTTGTCCTCGAACAACAAAACAAAATAAAAATAAACCATAAATTTAAACTAAGCTAAACAAAATAACAATGATTGAGTTTATGTCAAATGTCTTACTATACGCCTCATGTTTGAAAGATCAAGCAATACGTTTAGAAAAAGATTAAACAACACTGAAAAAAATTTCACTTATCCATTGCTCGACCTTTAGTGAGTGTGTGATTAGCCAAAAATTGAATTTACTCATGTATTAGACCACGACCAATATTGTGTTGTTGATATTTTTACAGTCCCGAACCCATTGTAGTCATTTATTCCTTACACCTCTCGTAATTTATCACACTTCTAAAGCTTTTCTCTCCAATCCCGAGGTGTTCTAGCAAATTTGGTTCCTATTGATCAACACAATGCTTTTTTTTTTTTTTTCAAATAAAGTGGTAAAATTAGAACTTGTATTCTCAGAACTAGGGTGGTGAATGATTTCTGAATTCTCATCTTCAGTCTCTTGGGTTTTAATCTAGCAATCCTTACCGAGCATCTTCAGCACTTTTTATTTATTTTACTCATACAAATGATCTTACATCTTGTGCAATACTTCTCCCATACTCGCTTTCTATGTGACCCTTGTAGCGAGCTTTGGGCCGATGACTCCCAAGTCAGATGACCATAGGGCAACAGGTTTTGAAATACCCTAACAGGCTTAATTGCTCGAGTCCCACAGGCTATAAGAGAAGCAAAGATGTACAATATTTTTTTTTTTTTTTTTTGTTTGGACTCATGTAACGAGCTTTGGGCGATGACTCCCAAGTCGATGACTTTAGGGCACCAGGTTTTAAAATACCCTAACGAGGCTTAATTGCTCGAGTCATATTTTATTTTATTCATTCGCATAGTAGTGCTCGGTTTAGATTCCTTTACTATAACCTATTCAACCAAAGATGAGACTCGAAGACCAAAACCATCAAAATTCTCAAAACACAAGTAGTACTTTAACACCCCAAACTGTTTCTCAAGCAGTTTGGTTACTAGTTTAAGGACTTAGGAACGGAATTTTCATCACGATGCTAAGTCAACAATATCAACTCATACACTCAAATCATGGTCCCAATAAATGATAAATCAATAGTGGCTTTGTGCTTCATTAAACAGGTCAAACATGGATAATAATTCAGATGAACGCACAAGTTCAAGCGTTGTCTAATATTCCACTAAAAATATACTCGATTTTCAAACAATTATCATCATTGGCAGTAAGAAGTTTAACAACAACTAAAAATTTTTTGTTGTTTTTTTTTTTTTTTTTTTTTTTTCCAGTTTTATAGACCCGAGTGATACGCATTCAAAAGCAGTCAATAAGTATCCTGATACTTTACCCACCCCCAAAAGAAAATATTACATTGTCCCCAATGTAAGCAAATTAGAACAAAAGTAAAGGAGGAAAAAGATCAGGTACTCCCTGGAGGTAAATGTGGAGAGGCGGGTCGAGGCTGATCGGATGGTCCAACAGAAGCGGGAGGACGCAATGAGTCAATGGAATCGGCAATCCGGGAGACAGTCCCGTCAATCGTCTCGAGTCGACTCTCAAAGTGTATCATCCTCCGGTTGACATCATCATAGGAGTAATTGATAGTGCGCTGCTGTGACCTAATGCCGACGTCTGAGTGCTCCAGTCCACGGACATGCACACTTATTCGAACCAGCTCCTGCTGCATGTTATGCTGCGTGTGTTGCACCTCGCGCAAAGTGTCGTGCAAGCTGCCCACCGATCTACCAATCTCTGTCAGAGCCACTTGGATCTGAGTGAACTGAATGCCAAGATGGGGCTCAACGGCTATAGCGGTGGGGGTGCCGGATCATGAGCTTCCTCGTCAGTCAGTCTCACTGAGCACGCCCTACCGATCTCTCTGGCTCTCATCCTGGCCTCTGAATTGTCAACAGTCTTATGGGTGAGAGGGGCCTCAGGAGTGTCAGCTTCTTCAAATGGCAACAGGGGGACTCCAGCCTCCAGACAGATCCCACTAATCAGACATGGGAACATAATAGGCGTTGGGAGTTGGAGTCAACCGAGTCGCTAACTCCCGAACAAAGTCAAAGATATGCGTCCCCAAATCTAGTTTTCTGCCCCGGGCCAAATGGTAAAGAAAGCGAGCCCTCTCCCCAACAAATCTCGTGCACTGAGTGGTAGGATTGATATTGGTGCAGACAAAAATGTGTAAAGCCCGCAACTCCCGAGTTAGTTCATCATGCTTGAAGTGCGAAGTGGCCAACGGCCAAGCATTCTCTCTACCATACAAGAATCGAGCCACTGCCTGCATGTCATCTTCAGTAGGCATAGGATCCACCCCTGCACGGGATAGTTCATAGTATCGATCAATTATGGCAGGGCTGAAACGGATCCACTTGCCCCGTACCCATGTCTTATGCCGATGAGACGAATCTGGAGTATCTATTTCCTTGTTGAAGTTGGCAAAGAATTCCCTAACCAAAGTTATATATGCTGGATGTGGAGCTGCAGCTACTTTACCCCAACCACTCTGTTGGATCACAAGTTCCAACAGATGCCCCTGAAAATCATCCCGTTGCACCCGTCTCTCTTGGTGATAGTTCTTCCCCTTCCATTTTGTGTCATATCTCTCTTGAGCAACTGGAGTTTGGAAACGTGGTATGCTACCATCATTAGTTGGTTCCCGGCCCGTTCTGACGGGTAGAGCCGCCACCGACCTTCTCCTTACCCTTGTCTTGAGTTGTTGTTTTCCGTTTTGGAGCCATAGGTACCTAAAAGAGAAGAGATATATAATTAGGCACAAAATAAACTCAAGAATAGGTAAAACATCTCAAAAGCCAATAAAATGGTGAAGTTTCATAGTTAACACATAGACCATGCACTACTTTTGACCACCGGAAAAGTGAAGAAATGTTGAAGTTTCCCGAGCCAACTTTGGACACAAGATACTACATAGATTGGTCTGTATCCCGCCCAAAATTGAGGCGAACGGGATCATATGAGTTGGACGGAAGGGGGACGAAGGTGGTGATGTGAAATGGCATGGGCCTAGCCATGGCTTGCCATGGCCTCCTAACATGTGGCTAAGTGTAATGGCCAAGTGTGGAATGTGATTCGAATGAATGTAGGCACAATTAGCATGCTTAAAGGCATAAGAACTAAGCTCAATCAAAGAGTAGCCTGAATTGCATAAGAAATGCTGCTTAGAACTTTCATCAAACACGTGGTAGGCGCCAAATTTATCCAAGAGATTCAAAGACTTGGGGATATGAATCAAACCCAAAATTTTCCATTCAAAGACAACAATCCAAAAATCCCAACATCTTCCTAAGCCCATCCTCCTCAATATAGCAAGAAAAATTCAAAAAAATTATCACATTAATAAGCAAAACCGAGAAGAGGAAAAAGGGCAAACTGTGGAGGGGACTTTCGGCCAAAAGATGAATTTTTACGTGAATGTCGCGTGAGGAGAATCTAAATCGTGGTTGAGGAGGATAATGTGGAAGATCAAAATTGAATGAAGGGCCGAGATTGGAGATTGGGGTTGCTTGTTGGGGAGAGAGATACAAAAAAAATTGATTTGGGTGGGTAAAGTATGCGGCTGGGGTATTTAACCCCAGCCGGACCTGGGCGAACGCCCAGTGTAAACCCGGGCGATCGCCTAGGTTGGTCCTGGGCGTTCTGCCCAGGTTGAGTGAGAGTGGGCGACCGCCCAAGTCAATGGACTGGGCGATCGCCCAGTTTACCAGCAAATATTTTTTTTTTTTTTTTTTCTTTTCTTAAACAAATAAATGCATATAAACTAAGTCAACAAGTCCAAAATCGAAAACGTGCTAAAATGGAAACGATGCGAGCATGCAAGTGAAGTGTAAATGTGACGAAATAGAGATACTTTCGCATGTGAAATCCTAAACACAAGCCAAACTGAAAATGGTGAATTGGGAAGACCAAACCTGTGCCAAAACTCACTTCATGCTTGTTACTAATTTATCTAGGTCTATGTGATCAGATGAAATCTGAAATTTGTGCTTAAATGAACATAAAGACCAACTATGCTAAAAATTCTAAGTGCAAAGAATTGGACAATCCTAACACCAAAAATAAACAAGGTAGAATCCCTAAACACATGCAAACTAAAAATTCAACTAAGTGCAAAAATTAATGCAAAACCAAAAGTTAAAGCAATAAAGCTATTCCTACTACGTGCATTGAAAATAAAGACGTCTAAAAAGGAGAAAAGGGATAGAAAAAATGGGTTGCCTCCCATTAAGCGCTCGAGTTATAGTCTAGAGCTCGACTTTTCGGATTGATCATTCCGGGGGTGCAAGTTGAACGGTGGACTTTTCTTTCGAGAATCCACCATTCCAATAGACCTTCAAGCGCTGCCCGTTGACTTTAAATGTGCCTTTACTTTCATGACTGATTTCTACTGCCCCATATGGATAGACTTGTGTGATTGTATATGGACCCGACCATCTGGATCTCAACTTGCCAGGAAAAATCTTGAGGCGAGAATTATACAACAAGACTTGCTGCCCAACTTCAAAATTTCTTCTTTGAATGTGCATATCGTGCCACTTTTTGGTCCGCTCCTTATACAATTTCGCGTTCTCATATGCTTCCAACCGAAACTCATCCATTTCATTCAATTGAAGGAGTCTCTTTTCACCAGCCGCCATTAGATCAAAGTTCAACTTCTTGACAGCCCAATATGCTCGGTGCTCCAATTCAACTGGTAAGTGGCACGCTTTCCCAAAAACTAGCCGGTAGGGAGACATGCCTATAGGAGTTTTGAAAGCTGTTCGGTAGGCCCACAGAGCATCATCGAGTTTCTTTGACCAATCTTTTCTTGATGAACTCACCGTCACCTCAAGAATCCGCTTCAACTCCCGGTTGGAGACTTCCACTTGCCCACTTGTTTGAGGGTGATAAGGAGTAGCAATGCGATGCCGAACGCCATATTTAGCCAACAAGGACTCAAATTGACGATTACAAAAATGCTTACCACCATCACTAATAATGGCTCGGGGTGTGCCATAACGAGTGAAAATGCATTTTTAAGAAATCCATCACAACCCGTGCATCATTAGTAGGTAAGGCGACGGCCTCAACCCATTTAGAGACGTAGTCCACAAAGAACCAATATATATTGATTTGAGAAAGATGAAGGAATGGCCCCATGAAGTCAATACCCCAAACATCAAAAGCTCGACCTCAAGTATACCGTTGAGAGGCATTTCATTCCTTTTGAGATATTTCCATGAGTGGCATCGATCACATTCCTTCACAAAAAGGTAGGCATCTTTAAAAAGAGAAGGCCAAGAGAACCCGGATCAGAGAACTTTAGCGGTTGTTTTAGAGGCACCAAAGTGTCCAGCGTAGGCTGAAGAGTGACAATGCCCAAGTATCTGAGGGACCTCTTCTTCAGGAACACATCGCCGAATAATTTGATCTGGACCCCGTCTATAGAGAATGGGATCCTCCCAAAAATAGTGCTTCAAGTCAGCGAAAAATTTCTTCTTTTGATGACTTGAATAATCTGGCGGGATGATGGATTTGGCCAGGAAATTTACTATATCTGCAAACCAGGGTGCTTTCTCCAACTGAAAAATTTGTTCATCTGGAAACACCTCATTAATATCCAAGCTCTCGATCTGCTCTTCCTGCTCAAGTCTGGATAGATGATCAGCTACTACATTCTCGCTTCCTTTCTTATCTCTTATCTCGAGATCGAATTCTTGTAAAAGTAATACCCATCTAATTAGCCTCGGTTTTGCATCGTTCTTTGCCAATAAGTACTTCAAGGTGCATGATCGGTGTAGACTATCACCTTTGACCCAACAAGATATGATCCGAATTTGTCAAAGGCATAGACTACGACTAGGAGCTCCTTCTCGAGTAGCATAATTAAGTCATGCCTCATTCAAAGTCTTGCCGGGCATAGTGTATCACGTGAAAAACTTTATCTTTTCGCTGCCCCAACACTACCCCAACTGCGTAATCACTTGCATCACACATTAGTTCAAACGGGAGGCTCCAATCAGGTGCAATTATCACTGGTGCTGAAATGAGCTTCTCTTTTAGAGTGTTGAATGCCAATAGACACTCTTCAGAGAAGACATAGGGTACATCCTTGACCAGTAGAGTACATAAAGGTTTTGTGATTTTGGAAAAATCTCTGATAAATCGACGATAGAACCCGGCATGCCCAAGAAAACTTCTAACACCCTTGACAGAAGTTGGCGGCGGCAATTTCTCTATAACCTGAATTTTTGCTTTATCCACCTCAATCCCCTTTTCTGAAATTCGATGTCCCAACACGATGCCCTCTTGAACCATGAAGTGACATTTTTCCCAGTTGAGAGCCAAATTTGCATCTTCACACTGTTGCAAAACCAGTGTAAGTGCTCAAGCACTCATCGAAGGATGAGCCAAACACCGAAAATCATCCATGAATATTTCAATGAATTTCTCCACCATATCGTAGAAGATGGCCATCATGCAACGCTGAAAAGTGGCGGGGAGCATTGCATAGACCAAAAGGCATCCTACGGTAAGCAAAGGTGCCATAGGGACAAGTGAATGTGGTCTTCTCTTGATCCTCGGTGCTATTGGAATTTGATTATACCCGAGTATCCATCCAAAAAAGCGATAATGAGAATATCCACCAATCTTTCTAACATCCGATCAATAAATGGAAGGGAAAATGATCCTTCCTAGTAGCGATATTGAGTTTGCGGTAGTCAATACAAACCCTCCATCCCGTGGATCGCTCGTTGGAATCAACTCATTCTTTTCATTACGAACCACAAGAATACCTCCTTCTTTGGTACTACTCCGAATCGGATCACCCAAGCACTGTCTGAGATCGGGTAGATTATCCCGGCATCCATTAGCTTCATGACTTCTCCTCGGACCACTTCTTTCATATTAGGATTCAGCCTTCTCTGACTGTCAATACTTGGTTTAAAATCATCCTCCATGAGGATTTTATGCATGCACAGAGTAGGGCTGATACCCTTGATGTCAGCAATAGACCACCCAATAGCTGTTTTGTGTTCTCGAAGCACTCGGAGTAATTTTTCCTCTTCAAGCTTATTAATTGAATTTGCAATGATTACAGGCAAAGTAGAGGACTCCCCCAGGTAGGCATAACGGAGATGAGAGGGCAACTGTTTGAGCTCTATTTTTGGAGGTCATTGAGCATGTAAGGCGGATGTTTTATAGAACCCTGTTCCCAACTCCTCAAAGCGTGGTCGACGTGTATATGGAGGATTTGCTTCAAGATATCTTGCGCACATCTCAACCTCACTAGAATCGAAGATGAGAGGATTGAGACCGCACAATGCAAGCCTCCAATGGATCCGATGGATTATGGAGATGAAAATTTTCATGTACGGCATCATCAATCACATCAACTTTGAAACACTTTATCTCGACTCGGTTGGATATTTGATTGCCTTAAAGACATCAAATGTGACTGTTCCTCGCTAAGTCTCGTAATCAATCGGCCTTTTTGTACATCGATCGAGCTCTTCCAAAGGCCAAAATGGTCGACCAAGAAGAAGTGGGACATCTTTATCTTCCTCTATGTCGAGAATGATAAAATCAATTTGGGAAGATGAATTTGTCCACTTTTACCAATAGATCTTCAACAACTCCTCTTGGGTGTTTAATAGACCGATCACTAGTCAGCAGAGTTACCGTAGTTGCTTTAGCTTCCCCAAACCTAATTTCCCGAAAATAGAAAGCGGCATTAAGTTAATACTAGCTCCTAGATCACATAAAGCTTTATCAAAACAATCACCAATAGTGCAAGGTATTGTAAAACTCCCCGATCTTTGAGTTTAGGAGGTAGTTTATTTTGTAAAATAGCGCTACATTCTTCATCAACATCACCGCTCTCATGTTCCTCCATCTTGCGTTTATTTGAAAGGATATCTTTCAAGAATTTAGCATAACGGGCATCTGAGCAAGTGCATCTCGCAAAAGGGATGTTGATATGGAGTTTCTTGAAGATCTCAAGAAATTTTCCGAATTGCTTGTCCAACTTGTGCTTTTGTAGCCTCTGAGGAAATGGGACCGGAGGATCATATGGCTTGATAGGAACGGTTGCCTTAACCTGGTGGTGTGCTGAACTCTCTTTCATGGTCATTGTCTGCATTCACTGTACCACGTGTTCCTCATCAGTGGAAGGTACCACTTCTTCATTTGCAACTGATATCTTGACATGGATTTCTGGTAACTGAACCCCACTTCTAGTGGTAATAGCTTTAACATGTTCTTTGGGGTTCACCTCTCGTACATCGGGCAAAGTACACGTGCTCTGCTTTGATAAAGCAATTGCCATCGACCCACTTGTGTCTCAAGATTCTTTATTGCAGCTCCTTGATTTTGAAAATTAGTATCTCATCTTGTGCATGAACCGATCGATCTTTTCGATGAATTTACGAGAATTTCTTCTAGCGAAGTTCTCTTTTCTCGCTCTTGAAATTGTGGTGCGAAATTATTCGATTATCCTTCCAAGAGAAATTTGGATGGTTTCGTATTATTAGTATGCTAGGCTAGAATTAATTAGTGCTAGGATCGTGATGAAGTTTGTATCATGAATCTTTAATTCTTCGAACCTAGTTTTTGATATTTAAGCATGTTTTTATTTTTGAACAATTGATATTGATTTTCTCTTCATCTACAATTATATGCGCAATAGTTGTATGATTCTTGTGGCTTATTTTACCTTCGAGAGATGGAAAATAGGTTATACATATATTAATTGTCGTAGAGTCCGATAGGGGATAGAAATATACCGCTATGCTTTACGTGATCTCTAAGTATTCACAAATTCTAATGCATTCTTGTATGCTCGCATTAAATCATAGAAATATAGTCGGTCGTATATAAGAATAGATTTAATTCTACTAGAGAGAGATTGTTAAATTAAATTAAGAATATTGATCTTCATAAGTAAATCATGTTATCAAATTTAATGGTTCGGGTTAAAGATAATTGATATAAGTGGATTCGAGATCCTAGTACACTTTTCTTTTCTTTTCTTTTCCAATTTTAAAGTAATTCTCATTTAGTTTAATTTCTTATTTGTTTGATTTATAATTAGTTAATTAATTTTAGTTCATGTTTTAATTAGTTTAAGAAACAAACATTCAAAGTTCATTAGATTCGAGTTAAAGTTAGTATAATTGAACCGAACTATCTAAATTTTCGTGGGAACGATACTTGGACTCAATATCCACTTTATTACTTGAGCGATCCGCACTTATGGAATTATTAAACACAAAAATCGCTATCAAGATGTTTATAGTTGGAGAAACCAAAATCTAATAATAATTATTGGGACTTAAGGAGTGTCTTGGGATATTTTTCTTTTTGCCACATGATACGGTATGGCTATTTTGATAATGCTCAATTTTATATGTTGTTGGTTCTTTGTCCCATTGAAAGCAAAATCTTGATATTTTGTGTTACTCATATCAAACCTCGGAATTGTTAATGTGATTATGTTTGAGACTATAATTGTGGGATATTATCACACTTAATGAGAATGAAGGAGATAACACGATAATAAAATAAAGATTGAAATGGTCATCAAAAACCATAGAAATTGCTCAAATAATAAAATACCGACTTAAATCGAGGATACTGAGTTTTGGGTTTTATTCATCACCCGATAAGAAGAAGACTTGGAAGCATAATTGCTCGTCGTTGATCTCCGTTCAATTCTTCAAAGAAGCGGTCTTGATCTCCGCTTAATGCCTTCGCTATGTTTTTCGCCCAAAACTCAACAACCTAATATGAGTTAATAACTCATATATATACTACTTTAAAGGTGCCCTAGAATATGCCAAAAATATCCAGAAATCGTGGGCAAAAACTTACCTAACTAGACTAGAATTCAAGAAAGGAAAAAAATCTCCCGCTGTCAAAAGTTGGCCTGGGCGATCGCCCAGGTGGGTGTTTTCGTCTCTGCTGGAGGTTAGCCCGGCTGGGCACTCGCCCAGCTATAGGTTGGGCGATCGCCCAGCTCACAATTTCCAATTATGTTGTTTTGATCCTCCAATTTTTCATAGTTTGTAATTTGGTCCTTCAACTTTTGAAAATCTCCAATTTGGTCCTTCAACTTTTGATAATGTGCAAAATGGTCCTTCATCTTTCAATAATGTGCAATGTGGTCCTTCAACTCTTGATTTACGCCTCTTTTCATCCATTCTTCTCCAATTTCCAACAGATGGGTCCAAAACTGAAATGTAAAGAATAATGCACCGAATTAAGTAGAAAATTACTAAAATAACGAATTAAAAGCTTAGTTTAAGGATCCGAATAAGTGCACAAAATGCACTTATCATCACCCTTTACCTGTTTTGAGGTTTTTTTTTGGGATGCTATTTAATAATTAAAATTAATATTCATATTTACTTTTAAATTGTAATGTTTTCTGATTTGTACTGTCAATTGATATTATCTATGCAATCGAGTTAGATAAAACTGGTGACCACGGTACCGGTGACAGTGGTGGAAGGTTGGTATTTTTTGAAAGAACTGATGCGAAAGATGTGACATTCCAAAGTCTTTAAGGGTTTAGTTTATTAACAACGTAGTCAAGTATCTTCTTACCTTTTCCTTTTGCAACTTTATTGTGCAGCGTGGTGGAAATCAAAGAGATTTGGAGAGGATGGACTATCCCGGTACTTGACATCTAGAGTTTCGTTACAAAACATGAACCTGAGGTATTTATTTCAACTTTTTTCTGTTGCCTCCTTGTGGACCCATGAGAATCAATAGTTGATCTTTGAAAATACACTGCCCTTGATATTAACAATGAAGTTTTGAATGGTCAGCTCAATGTCTTTATTTTTTTTCTTGCCCCCCTACCCCATTCTCTTCAAAAGGGAGAAAAAGGAAATCAACAAAATGAATAAATGAATAAAAAAATCTGTCGAATGAGAATAGCATATAAAATAATATGTAGGAGAGTTGTAAAATCTAATCCAAGTTTTCCTGAGCATAGTGATAATAAGTCGGAATGTTTTTCTTTTTCTAGAAGAGCTTTATTCTATAATCGCATATCATATTTCCCTGGCATGCTTGTTTCAGAAGTTGAGCTAGAGAGATATAATTTTCAGAAGTTGAGCTAGAGAGATATAATCCAACTTATGACATTCTGTACATTCTTAAAAGTTTAGAAAGAATAAACAGGTCAGGTTACATTTGAAAGAGAGAGTGCTTTTGGTGAAGGGAGAGCACACGATTTGGATAAGTTAAATGTGGCAGTTTATTATGTCCCTCAAAATGAATTTGTGAGCAGTAAGTTGATACGAAACTACAGCAATAGATGCAAGATCCTTTAGCTATCTTTGCCGGTGCAATGCCATCATTGTGTACCCAGTTAATGGCTTGCTGCCCATTCTTATTTGGTTTCGAAGCAAGATTTAAGTACTTCCAGCTTGCAGATTTAGGCTGATCTACTGTTCAAACTTATATATTGTCTCTTAATATAGGAGGTTCAAGCAGTAGAACCAAATAGTGGCAACTTTATATGTGCTAAGTTTATGTTCCATCGGGGGTGGGGTGGGGTGGGGTGGGGGGTGGGGGCTTAGCGCTTAGCGCTGTTCGTTCTTCATTAGAAGCGTACGTCTGATAAAAAAAGATTCATTTCATTATTCTTGAGATTGACTTATCCATTCTCCTTTTTTGTGCTTTTCTTGCAATTTGAAAGAATACAAAAAAAAAAAAAAAAAAAAAAAACCTTCACTGATAAGAAGATTATGTTGGTTGTTGCATTAATGGAAGGTCTGGTTTTTCCTTCAGTGCTTTTGTTCTTTAGTGGCGGCTTATCATTGGTTTGAAGATGTGGCCTTCTTGAATTTGAAGGATAAATGTTGCATCTCTCTCAAAATATTTCTTGTCAATTTGGTTAAAAGAAATTTAAAGTTACTTTTTATTAAATTTACTTTTTTTATATTTTTTCGAAAAGTAAATTTTAAGTGCGATCAAAATTGCAATTGTTGTTTTATTACTAACCGATCTTGTAACTATGAAAATTGTTTGATATTTTGGATACAGAAGGTGCAGTGGAATTCTTGTATGAGATGTGCAGGTTCGATTGCGACAAAGATGAGGACGGAGGTCAAAGAAGAACAAGAAGAAAATGCTGTGATGGTTTGTATTTTTCATTTTGGTTTGGGTAATATGGAACTTATATTAGGATTGTTTATTTATGATATCTGTAAATAAGCTGCTAGAAATTATAGTTATATTAGTTATTGATTTCTTTTGATGGTTTTTCAATGTACAATGCGCAGATAGAAGCTAAGTGTCATAGCGTCAGATGGACTGCAATTTTTAATAAGGAACAAAAAATATTCGAGTTAACGGTGCCAAGTTTGTCAAGAGGGAAGGAACATATCAGTCTTGAATGAGAGGCATGTCCACACAACTCAGCCTATAAGGCGCAAAATAATCAGAAGTGAAAGTGAATGAAAATACACGAAGTTAACAACTTTATATTATGTAGCTTCAATCCTACTAGTATAATCACAAATATTTAATCAAAGCATACTTTAGAGAAAAATTAAAATTAGAAAAAGATAAACTATCTAAACATGTGTAGTTTTCTCTCTCTCTCTCTCTCTCTCTCTCTCTCTCTCTCTCTCTCTCTCTCTCTCTCTCTCTCTCTCTCTCTCTCTCTCCTCTTCTCCCTTTGGTATTGTTTAAACTTGGCCAAAAACATGCTCTTTTGTATCTTCTTTGAGCCTTGCAAATAAAAACAATGTTTTTCCCTGACCATAAATTATGTATGAAATACCAAAGAGAAGCTTAGAATGGCTACTTACTTTATTTGTGCCTTTTATCTTGTGATATACATTTGTTTCTTCTTTTCCATCATTGTCCAGCAGCCAGCAGACCATGATCTATGAAATATTGGAGGACGATTAGTATAAGAAAGATTATATAAAACCTCCTATATTTGATGAGAACGATGATACGAACTTAGATGATTTGGAAGTTGTAAGAGTAATGTCTAAGATTTAAATTATTGTGTTGGATTTAATTACTTATTGAGTCAAATTAATTAATTAGGTTAATTAATTGGGTTCGGTAGTTGTGGGCTAACACAGTTTTAGTTAGCATTGCCTTAGACCACAGTTTGTGAAATGAAAATCTGTGTTCATTATTTGCTAGCACAAGCAAGAGACAACCTAATACAATTATGACCAAAATTCCTCATTCATCTGTTATTAATCTTGGAAGTCCATATCTATTCTTGCTGTGTGGGTTGCCATTGGAGGTGGACAATTGGTTGTAGATCCAGCTAATTAGATAATCAGATTCTACAGTGTTTATCAAGGTATTTTCTTTTATCACGAATTCTATCTAAGTATAAGGTTGGTCCGACTTATAGGGATTGTATGTTTAATTTACGTTGTGCATGAGCCTACCTTATTACTTGTTAGAGTTCGTTATACTGTTTTGATGTATCGATTAATAATTATTATTGGTATATTAATTTAATTTGAGTTTTGACAATGAAATAAAATTGTGAATTTTTGAAAGAAAAATCTGAACTAGATTTGGGTATCTAGCCGGTAACGGGTGGGTGCCCGGCAACAGTTTGAAGAAACCAAGAAACCCTTTGCCTCTTGTTTCCTTTGGGGACGTGGGCTCCTACACAATTTTGGAAATTGTATGAAATTGTATTGGAGTCCTAATTTAAAAAGGTTTCAAATAGTCCTTCTATGCAAATTTGGAAATTGCAAATGATGATCCACTGTTTTAAAATAAAAGTGGGTCTATAGTGTAATTTCAAAAATTATATAGACGGATGTTTTAAAATTTTAAGAGATTGACCGTGTAATATCTGTAAAAAGAAAATGGGGTCTTAAATGCACTTTTGAATTTTTGTTTGAAAAAATTGTAGTTATTTAATTTTTAATAATGGTTAAATATTTTGCATTGACTAAAATTTCTTTTATTCTGTATTGACTAAAGTTCTTTTTAAACAATATTTTGAATTTTGATCGGATTAAATTTTAACTTTTTAGATTATAAAATTATAAATTTGACCATATACAATTTTTAACCCTAATTTACGGTATGACTTGAAATTGGGAGATAAGATGAAATTTGAAATATCCATTTTATTAGTAAAATTAATTGATTAATTAGATTAATTGTTTAATTATATTTTTGAAAATTAATTAACTAATTAGATTAATTATTTAATTCTATCTAGTTTGTTCTAAAATGTCTAAAAGATTTAGACTTATATTGTCATTGCTACAATTTTGAAATTAATATATTTTTAATATTAGATATTAAAATAAATTTTTAGTAGATGATTACTCATCCTATGTGATTGGTTGTATTGTTAATTTATATATGTTGATTGTTGGTTAGACCTGCGAGCTTATTACTTAATTAAATAGGTCTACGAGTCTATTATTTATTTAATTAGATTTTTGTGTTGTTTATTTAATATGGGCATGCGCGTTATTTATCTGGGCACGCCAACTAGTATATGATATATGTTGCAACTGGGCCACAAGG
Source organism: Forsythia suspensa (assembly GCA_023638005.1). NCBI lineage: Eukaryota > Viridiplantae > Streptophyta > Magnoliopsida > Lamiales > Oleaceae > Forsythia > Forsythia suspensa. Next base: position 17,970,603 of record CM042664.1, on the reverse strand, counting down.
AAGCAACTATGATACATGTTGTAGCATGAGATGTGATGATTGCATTTATCATTTAATGATCGAATGCAACGTCTCATAAGAATTGACTGACTAGTCTTCCTTTTGGCTCAATGAAACTATATAGATAAAGTCCATAATCATCCACAATTATTATTATGTATGATTGATTCCATGTTGGTTGTTAGTTAATATACATAAATGTGATGAGACATACTATTATTTATCAAGATATTAAATTCGTATTAAATAGTTAATACAACGTACCTTCTGTTGTTATAGTGAAAAATCATAGTCCATTATCGATGTTAGTTTATTGAGTCGCTCAAAGTTGCTCACTCATGGATATGTTTATCACTATAAAGAATTCGATTGTTCATTGTTTATCAGTATGAAGCATTCGTTTATGAATAATGTGTCGAATTTAAATAGAATTTTATTTTTGTGCGACAATAAGTTGTTTTCTTGATGATCTAGGAGTCACATAAAAATGTGAATGACATGAGCATCTATCTAGATATTTTATTAGGGCTTGTTGAGTCGTTCAATATTCTAATAAAACAAAAGAGATCTTAGCCCTAATGAGAATCTAACATGTTCTATCAATTAATGTTTGAGGATCATTAATTCAATTAAAATAGCAATATTGTCATTTCAAATTAATTGTGAATAATCATATGAGTTTGAGAGGCATATTGGACACCCACAAACTTACCGGATCAAATTTTCTAGACTGGGACCACAATTTGAGAATTGTTTTCAAGCATGAAAAAATTGGATATGTTATTGAGCAGTCAATGTCGGAGGCTCTTACTGAGGAAGTGTAGGCTTACAATAAACACCCTTAGGACGATAATATTACATGTGTGATGCTTGCAGCTATTTTACCCAACTTACAAAAGCAACACGAGGGGTATGGATGCTCATTCCATTATAATTCATCTTAAGGAGTTTTATGATGAACAATCATGCACTAAACGATATAAAACATCTAAAAAGTTATTAAAATGTATGATGGTAGAAGAATCTTCGGTCAGTGTTCATGTGCTGAAGATAAATTGCTTATATTGTAAAATTAAACCAGAAAAAATATTTAACACTTAAATTTGATCGATTTGGAGAATATTTTAGTAGTGAGTTTTTAAACTATCTAAGAGATAATGCGATTCTCATGCCGTGGACTACATCATATACACTACAACACAATGATGTATTTGAAAGTATAAACCGCACTTTATTGATATAGTGCGATCAATGATGAGCTGCGTAGATCTCCTAAAATTGTTTTAAGGATATGCTCTTGACACTGCATGTCACATACTAAACCGTGTCCCATTTAAATTGGTTGATAAAACTCTATATGAGCAATAGAGAGGAAAAATAGCCGATCTTTCATAAATAAAAGTTCGAAGCTTTGACACTTATGTGAAGTGTGTTGTATCGGACAAGCTAGGGGCTAATTCCGAATATTTATTAAGGAAGAAATGGAGATTTTAGCAAACCCTATAATTTCTAATTGGGTCTTTTAAGTGAATGTAGTTATATAAATGAATTTATTGATGATTGGGTCACTATAATGAGTAAATGAATTTTGAGAATTATATGGTATTGGGTTCGTGGAAATGAGTTTTTAGTTTGGTGATTTTATTACGAAATTTAAGAAAATTGTACTTGTTTGTTTGTAATTGTTAGATTGACATATGAAAATGAGAAGTAATGAATTAGATTGAGGGTTACACCAAAATGAGTAAATGAATTTTGGGAGTTTTGTTCAAGTATGGGTAGATTAAGTCCAGTCTTGCCCATTTTTTATTATTAGTGCTACTTAATATGATTAATTATTAATTCGAGCTTCAAGAGGTGACGAGAAGATTGGTGTTGCATACCGACCAACCTAGTTTGTAGGCAAAGGTTCCGTAAGTGGAAAAACTTATTTTTAAGAAAATAAGTATTTAATTATATTATATTAATTTGCAAAGTTATATGAATGGTTTAATTATTTTAGCGTTTTTAGTAAACTACATAAATTGTAAAAAATAATTACTTTTAAAATATTTAGTAGATAATCATGATTTTTAGAACAAATTAGCTTTTATAAATAAGTAATTCTTTTGAGATTTAAATTCAGTTGTATAAAATCTTTTATGAATATTGATGAAAAATATATTTACACTTTCGTAGATGACTACTGCTCTCCTTGGGACGCCTGCATTAAGTGTCCGCCCGCCTCGTCGGTCCACCCGCCTCACTGTTCTCATAGGCCCGCCTCCGGCAGATAGACAATCATAACCCAGATGCCATCAAATCAACCAGACAGGCGATCTATAGAATGACATTTACTATCGTCCATTGGGAATATGAAACGCCAGCAGTTGATAAGACAAAACGTCCTTCAGTAATTCCTAATAATGAGGAAGATGAAGAGGCACCTATCATCAATGACCATTGAAGGCTACATCTGCTAATCATCCCTATAAATAGAGATCAACTCTCCAGGTAAAGAAAGAATATACATACTCAATATTGTTATTCTGCATATTTGAGTTTATCACATACTAATTATCACGCCGGAATGAAACGGGGGACAAAGCCCCACCACCTTTTACAGGTCTCCACCACTGCTGCCGCCGCACTTGGAAGAGAAGAAAATATTTAATTATCAAATATATTATATTATTATTAAAGGTTTCTATAAGTATAAAGTTAATTTTTAATACCATCAAGAAGTACCCAGGTGATTTTACCTGATCTGTATGGGTGTGAATGTGTTTCTACAGTGTATGGCTAGATTATTAGAGGTCTTTGAGATCTACTCTCGTCATACACACATAGGCTTTGGACCGTGTACGATTGTGCTTAACCTTTTGGGACAGCTTTGCACACGTATGACCAGATTATCAGAAGTGCAAGGTTAACCATTCATTGGGTAGCTTTTTGGTGTAATTTTTACTAAAAATTTTCAAAGTAATTATTAGAATTTATAACTACTTAAATGTATGATAGAAAAATTCAGAATTTCAGTAAATGTATGTAAATTAGAAAAGGTATACTTATTTGTGAACTCTATACTTCATGAGTTACAAACTCATATATTTTATCACGTTTTTTCTTGTTAGGACACGTTTGAGATTCTAAGCAGCTTTTAAAAAAACTGCAGCTACAAGAGCTTGAGTCATTTGACCTAGTTGATTGTATGATTTTATTTTGTTAAGCAAGTCATTATCATTTGTTTGTATATGCCCACTAGTTTTGTATGTCTCTTTTATCGCCTGTAGATGTTAAATGGGCTTGCGCACCTAGCCGAGGTCCCTTTAGTCATATGCTAAGCAATTATGTTCTGCTGCAAGACGCCTTTGCAGGCTGTACCATCAGTTCTTTCGTGTCTAATCTCATGAGTGTCATATTGTAGTTTGTCGTGTTTCCATCGGCTAATCTCGTCCGCTTCTGCTCTAATCGGCCTGTTATATATTGTTGGAGTTGGGTTACTGCCGCCACTTCAAAAATCAGGGGACCCTCTTGGTCTAGGTGCCTTAGGTCGTTTGAAGTGTTGGAGCACAGAGAAGACGTCCGATGTGAAGTACGACGTTGACAATTTTGACGGGAAAATTAAATTTAGCTTGTGTGAAGTACGAGGTAATGATGCTTTCATTCAGCCTAGATTGTAGTATACTTTGAATGGAAAACCAACATCTATTTCCAACAATGAATGATAAAATTAGAAAGATTTGAATTTGAAAGTTGCAAATACGATACGTCTCTTTCTAGCCATCTCTTTCTAGCCAAAAAGGTCTTTTAAATGTACATGGAATATCTCGGCAAATGAGTTTTGAGAAAAATACAAAGAGTTGTATCAAATAAAAAACATTTCAAATCTAAAGGAATGGTTTCATTCATAGCAAATGAATGCAAATATAAAAAATCTCAGACCATCTGAGTGATATCAATAGGATCATTTTTAAATTAAAGGTTTTTGTGGTTAAATTTGATGATGAGGATAAAATGTTAATACTCATTTGATATCTTTCACCTTCCTATGAGCACATCAAACCATTTTTTATGTATGAAAAAGAAATTGTGTATTTCACAAAAATTACGATTAAATTAATTTCAAAAGGAAGAAGGTTGAGTAGTGGAAGTCATTTACTATGAAAACTCATTACTTTTAGCTAAAAATTTGAAGAAGAACTACTCAAAGAAATAAAATATCTTGTTGGAATTGTGGGCAACTTGGCCACGTTCGCAAAATTGTCCAAAACATAATGCAAGCTCGAATAAATGTTCGAAGTCAGATACAGACAGTGTGTCCCACTTTATGAGAGATGATGATGTCAATCTATCATAGCATCACCCTTGTTTCCAGGACGTGTTACTACTAGTTAGAATACATGTCTGCACATGGTATTAACTTGATATTAATGCAGGGTATGTGGTGAAATTGACACTGATGGCTGGCGAACTCCCAGAAAAGTGAAGCAAATGAGTTGCACCATATTTTACAACAACTTTGTATCTAGCAATTGGAAAATTTTTTGTCTTCTAATTTCAAGGAAATAAAATTTTAACTTTCAGCGTCGCTACAATTTCTTAGTACGTTTTAAAATATTTTAGTTGCGTTACTTTTTGTACGTGGTTGCCTTATATTTATGTGATGAACGCGAAATTTTATTAATCACGGATACTAATTTAATTTTCTTAACCCAAATAATTTTTCTCGAATAGAATAAGGGCTCTGCCTCTGCCTCTGCCTCTGCCTCTGCCATCTATTCCTTTTTTGTTAGCAGTTTCAAATTCCGTATCTTTCTCATTCACTCTACACATCCAAATTAAGCAAGGAATTCCCATTTGAATGATTCACAATCGGTTCGATTCCTTGGTTAGGAGTCTAGCTTCGATAACCGAACCATAAATAGTCGGTTCTCGATTTTAATACCCATTATCTAATTTAAACTTAAGAAAAACTAAATCAAATTGCTCAATTCGGTTCTGGTTCAGTACGGTATGGTTGGGTACTTTTGTCCACCCTATTCACTATATGTGTTAGGAAAGATGAATTTTATTTATATTATGCTATATTGCCAATTTTAAAATGTCAAATACGAAAGTCTTAAAAAGGAAATTAAGTAGCATCTCGACTATTCATAAATGACATTCTTTTTTTAAAACCCTTTAAATGACATTCTTATGGTGCATTATGGAAGTATTTTTATGTCCTCCCATATGCAAGAATTCGACCCCCTCTCTCATCATGTTTATTTCATTTTTCTTCATTTCATCTTCTTCATTCATTCACTCACAACAATAGAGGAAATTAAGAACGTATGAAAAAATTCTTTTTTGCATCTATTTCAAAATAAGCATTGATATACTTTCAAGAAAGAAGATAAAGATATTGCAAAGCAAGCATTGATAGATATTTTCAAAGAGATTAGGTTATCAGTCATCTACTAAAGCTAGGTAGGACACAGCTCCCATTGCCAAGTTGTTCATCATTTTCTTTGTTAATGAAGGAATGCGAATTCATATGACAGGCGTAAGGGTTAGAATCATAAGGTAAGTTCGTCTCGATGTCGGGGTCATGTTGTTCAGTCTCCTCAAACTAAACTCTTAGATGCTGGCCTTCATCCATCGACAATCTGCTCTCGTACGGGAGTTGACATGCTTAGAGAACGTCTCCTTATTTATGATAAAATTTAGATCACGTTGCACGAAAAGAAGGGGGTAAACCTATTTAGAAGTCATTTTTTATAAGGAGAGGAAACCCCTCCCTCCTATCACCCCGCCCGGGGGCAAGATCAAACAAAGCTCGGTTCTTCCCAAATTCCCACAATGCCTTCCTTGGGAAAGGTGACACAAAGGGGTGCTCAACCATACTCTCCGTTACTGGCTCTAGAAATAAGAAATAAGATAAATAAAATGGTCAAAATTCAACCTTTTGTCTTCAAATAAGAGAAGATTGCCCTCACGATAAGGAAGAGGAGAAAAAGGTGCTATCATCTATCTCGACGTATCTTCAGGTCGCTCCTAGCTCTACCTAAATCGAGTGTACCTTGGGACACACGCTACAAAAGGCTTAGGAAGCGAACCTGGCTGATGAGGGGACTTTGTAAACTATCTAAGTTTGAAGCTATTACACCAAAACTGGGGAAACCACAGGAGTAGGTAACCCAAATATCAAGACATCTGGTGAAGAGCACCGGTCAAGCTCACAATGAGGAAAGAAACGAAAGATTGAAAGAGGAGTTCTAATATGGTCCGTGGTTGAGAACCATGTATGAAAAATACAGTATTATCATCATAGGGATCATAGGAAATGTTTCTTTTACCTGAAAGTTATAGTGCTTAGTTCATAAGTTTGGATTGATCGTGATGGATAGATGATTGGTGAATTGCAAAGTCGAGTGTCGTAAATTTAAATAAAGAAAATTCAAGGTTTATGAATAAAGCAACTAGACTATGTTTTAGCATGTTGCAACATGCTATTTTTATGTTGTAATGTCTTATTTACATAAAGAAATTTTAAATTTAAATTTTAATGTAAACAGATTAGTAATATGAAAAAAAAAAATCTGAATTTAATTTCATCTTGCAACATGTGTTAAAATACACTATATGTTACCATAGCATGTTCCATTTTAAAATACAGTGTAAAGTTCCATTTAAAATAGTCTGCACATATTTTATTATCTATTTTAAATAAATACTCTACAAAAACTTTTGATTTTAACGACGCAAGTTTTTTTCACATTTTCAAGTTATTTCATCAAAAAAAGATCATCAAGCAATTTTTCAAAACATAGATAATACGACTTCCGCTTAACATAGAGCTAGGAGTGGCAATGGATCGAGTCGACAAGTCGAGCCTGAGCTTGACTCATGATCCACTAGGAGGCGTAGTTTGGTCTATGGCTCGTGGGCCTTATGAGCCGAGCCGCCCACGAGCTAGTTCGATTTTTTTAAATTTTGTTTTTGGGAAACGTGGGATCTCTACCTTTAATATTTTAAAAAAAGTAAATTAAAATATACTAGTGAATTTTAATATTTTAAAAAATACTGACCAACCTATAAAATTTATAGATAATTAATAGAATTGTAAATTTGAAAATATTTTATTAATTCCAAATGGTCTTAAAGAACTAATAAGCAAACTACTATATTAATTAAACATATTTATCCATTAAAGTAGGAAAATTGGTGCAAATGGTCTATAATCATTGTTCTCAGTGCGGAAATAATCTCTAATGTTTGTTTGCTGACACAAAATTTTTTAAGCTATGTGTTTTGGTGCATAATTTATCCTTATTTGATAGTAAATACAAATATTCTCTTAGTTTTAAATAGAGAAAATTACAATTGAATTTCTAATTTTTGCAAAATGTACAAATGGGTCAAACTTTTATGTTTTAAATAGAGAAAATGGTCTTTTTTTATTTTTTAATCAACACTTTATTGGCCAAATTAATAATATACTAAATTATTTTGTATCTTTTACGAACTATTATAAAATAACTAAAAAGAAAGATAAATTTGTCACAAAGTTGATGCTCAAATACTTTTATATAATTGAACTATTCGTTTATTAACTACAAATCAAATATTAGAGCTCCAACTGTATTCTTTATACTTTAATAGTTCAAAAAAAAAAACATATAAATTAATTTTTATTTATATTTTCATGTTAAGAAAAACATAATAAAATTGGTTTAATATCATAAAATTATATAGTCATTTTGTTATTTACGTAACTTCATTTTCATTCAAGTTTTCACATCACATTTTTTTCTTATAAAAAATTTAATTGACACGACTATAGAGATATATTTAATATATGTTAAATTAAATATTATTTAATTAATGTACCACATGCCTTTTGTAAATGTTAAGAATTCAATTGTAATTTTCTCTAATTAAAATTAAAGACATAATTGTCTTTTTCAATTAATAAGGATCAATTGTGTACTAAAATACATAGGTTAGAAATTTTTGTATAAAAAAGGTTAGAGACTAATTCAGCACTCAGGGCAAATATTAGGGATCATTTGCACTAATTTTTCATTAAAGTAATTGAATCGTACATTTATTATGGCGTTGGATGACAAGAGCATTCCTATAGACTGAAAAGATAAAATCTTCCATCCCTCTCAATATCTGCCAGAATAAGAGAAATACATTAGTATATTCCATCTTCTAATAAATTTCAAAGCAATAACTACAAATGTTTATCTGTTAGTATAAGAGAAAATAACCTAATGCAAACCTAGATAAGAATTAAAAACCTAGTCCTTCAATTTCAAAAATTATAAGGCATCTGATTGTAAATACTAACAAAATATTGATTAAATTGATAAATAAAAGAAGATAAAAAGATTTACATAAATTAAAGTGAAACCAGCCACACGTTCAATCAATGGCGAAGCTACCAAGGATAAGATGGTCAATCATTTTGAAAATCGTCAATAAAAATAAGTGTGGTTATATTCACACCATATTTTATTATAAATGCACCATATTTTAATTACATAAAAAGTCTTTAACTTTTATTATTGTCACATTTATGTCCTTAACTTTTTATCTACCAAAGAGTTCTAAGTAATAACGGTGACTTATTGAACTTGTACACAAGATGGTTGTGGTGAGGAAAAAATAAAGTGTACTCGTTAGTTTACAAAATGAACCTAGTCCAAAATCCAAATAACCTATCCCAAAATGGTCTAAACCCGATTCCCCAATCCAATTTTTTTAGCCCAAATTGATTTAATCTAACGAACTCGGGCCAAATTGGCTCAAGTCCAAGTCCAAGCCCAAGCCCCAATCCAAATTGTTTTTAAGGGAAAATTGGTAATGTAAATAATCAAATTATTTTGAGAAATAACTAAATATTGTACACTTTGCATAAATCAATTCATAAAAAAGATATTTACTAACAAAATTATCTTATTTAATCGATTTGGTATGTGGCTTAATTTAATGAGTTTATAAAGTAACAATGTAAAATATCTATAATTATATTTTCTCCATAATTTATTCTGACAATGTCACTAATTAATAACATAGGTCACATTAGGCTACAAATTACTTATCAATAAGTTCATAATATCGATAAATAGAGATCACATGTTGGATGTTTATCAAAACATTAAAATTATATATAAAAACTCATAAAACTAATCACTTGTCACATTAGCAACCACACAACAAATACGGGTCAAGAAATTGATGCATTCACAGTCACGCAGTCACGCAACAGAAGTCACAAGAAACTAATACGGGTTAAGAAATTTTTCTACTGAACATTATCATAAATTAGATATAGAGCAACATAATAATGGAAGAGAAGAATTGCATGCCACACAATATAGATCGCAATTAGTACTAGAGAGAAGAGTCACAATTATAATTCAAACATGAATAGAATTATTTGATTTAATTAATTCCTTAAATATCCGATTTTTCAAAATATTTATTAATGACTTGATTTCTCAAAAAAAAAAAAAAAAATCAAGGAGTGGAGATAAGTCTAGTTATCTCTTTATATATATATATATATATATATATATATATATATATATATATATATATATATATATATATATATATATATTTATTTTAGGCTAAATATATTGACACCATATTTTTTTATAATTGCACTACATTTAAATTACATAAAAAGTCCATAACTTTTACTTATTATTAGATTTATGTCCCTAATATCTTTTCATCTCATTCTTATCATCAACCTTAAAATTAATTAGCACATACTGTCTCTAATCTCGTCCAAAAATTTCATTAAGAAAGAACAAAAAGACTCATTTTTTCTCGTATTTTTAAATAAACAAATAAATAAATAAATACAAAATTTTGATCAAATAATTGTCTTTTATTTTAAAGCACACTAATAGAATTTTTAGAGGAAAATCGTTAATAGGAACAATATGTGTTAATTGATAGAATGTTAAATATAAGAACCTGATGGAAAAAAAAATTAAAAATATAAAAACAGTTAATGACACTTTTTGTTATATTCGTTATTTTGGTTACAATAAATATGTTACATTTATTATTAACAAACATAAGTAATGTAACAATAAGTGTTACAAAAATAAAAAACAATATTTTTAAAATAAAAAAAAGTTAGATTGTATTTTTTAAATTATATTATATTTTGTGGTGTGAGGTGAAATTATCACTATCATAAATTATATATAGAGCAACATAATAATAAAAGAGAAAAATTGCGTGCCACACAATACAGATCGCAATAGTACTAGAGAAAAGAGTCACAATTACATTAGGAATATAGTTATTTGAATTAACTAATTGCTTAAATATCTGATTTTTCAAAATATTTATTAATGACATGATTTCTCAAAAAAAAAAAATCGGGAGTGGGGTTAAGCCTAGTTATCTCTTTATATAGACGTATATATTTATTTTTATTGACGATTTTCAAAATGTTGGAAGGGCAACTGACCATACAATCCACCAAACCAGAAGCAACAAAAGACACAAGAAAATTATTATTCCCTCACAAAAAACAACTATCATGAAATGAACCAAAGGAATAAATTAACAAATCAAAATAGAATCGCAGTAAATATAACATTATCATAAATTAGATATAGAGCAACATAATAATCAAAGAGAAGAGTTGCATGCCACACAATATAAATCGCAATAGTACTAGAGAAAAGAGTCACAATTAGATTAGGAATATAGTTATTTGAATTAACTAATTCCTTCAATATCTTATTTTTCAAAATATTTATTAATGACTTGATTTCTCAAAACAAAAAAAAATCGGGAGTGGAATTATGCCTAGTTATCTCTTTATATACACATACATATATTTATTTTTATTGACGATTTTCAAAATGTTGGAGGGGCAACTGACCATCTTATCCTTATTGGCTTCACCATTGATTGAACGTGTGGCTGTATCCAACTAACGCACAAACACGTAAAAAAAACTAAATAAAAAAAAAATTCCACATTACACACGATTCACATAACCAAAAAAGAATAAAAATAAAAATAACAAAATCACATATCACACCCCCAAACTTAAAATAAACATTATCCTTAATGTTGTTTTATTTAAAACAAACGGAAGATAATAGGATAAGAAAATCAATACAATCAACCAAATTAGAGACAACAAAAGACACAAAAAACTATTATTCCCTCACAAGAAACAACTATCAAGAAATGAAACAAATGAATAAATTAACAAATCAAAACAGAATCACAGTAAACATAAAATTATAATCACACGTTCTAATGCATAATTTAAAAATAGCGATAAAAAAAAGTATATCTATGTCTAACAATCCAACCAAGACCCAAATAAAATTTTTTGAAAATAAAAAATTTACTCAAATTAAAAGAAAAATCCCTGATAAGATGAATTAATATCAAACAATTGAATTATGTTTAGTCAATATTATTATCAAGAAAAGGAGAAAAGAAAGAAACACAAAAGTAACAGGTAAAAAAAATGAAGTAACATTAGCAACCACACATACTAATATACTAATATACGTCACACATACTTGAAATTGATGCATTAACAATCACGCAACCGATGTCACAAGATGTTAATACGAGTCAAGAAATTTTTCTACTGAACATTATGATAAATTAGATATATAGCAACATAATAATGAAAGAAAAGAATTGCATGCCACATAATACAGATCAAAATATTACTAGAGAAAATAGTCACAATTACATTAGGAATATAGTTATTTGAATTAACTAATTCCTTAAATATCTTATTTTTCAAAATATTTATTAATGACTTGATTTGTCAAAACAAAAAATCGGGAGTGGAGTTAAGCCTAATTATCTCTTTAGATAGACATACATATATTTGTTTTTATAGACGATTTTCAAAATGTTGGAGGGACAACTAACTATCTTATCCTTAAAAAAAAAAATTCTACATTACACACGATTTACATAACCAAAACAAAATAAAAATAAAAATAACAAAATCACATATCACACCCCCAAACTTAGAATAAACATTATCTTTAATGTTGTTTTATTTGAAACAAACGGAAAAGAAGATGATAAGAAAATCAATACAATCAACCAAATTAGAGGCAACAAAAGACACAAGAAAATTATTATTTCCTCACAAGAAACAACTATCAAGAAGTGAACCAAATGAATAAATTAACAAATCAAAATAGAGTCACAGTAAACATAAAATTATAATCACATATTCTAATGCATAATTCAAATATAGCAATAAAAAAAAGTACATCTATGTCTAACAATCCAATCAAGACCCAAATAAAAATTTGTTGCAACTAAAGAATTTACTCAAACTGAAAGGAAAATCCCGGATAAGATGAATTAATATCAAACAATTGAAATATGTTTAATAAATATTATTGTCAAGAAAAGGGGAAAAGAAAGAAGCACAAAAGAAACAGGTAAAAAATTTGAAGTGGCACAACCACACAACAAATACTAATATGGGTAGCAACCACACAATAGATACTAATATGGGTCACACATACTTGAAATTGATGCATTTAAAAGACACAAGACGTTAATACGAGTCAAAAAAATTTTCTACACAACATTATTATAAATTAGATATAGAGCAACAGAATAATGAAAGAGAAGAATTGCAAGCTAGAAAATTATTATTCCCTCACAATAAACAACTATCAAGAAATGAACCAAAGGAATAAAATAACAAATCAAAACAGAATCACAGTAAACATAAAATTATAATCACGTGTTCTAATGCATAATTCAAATATAGCGATAAAAAAAAGTACATCTATGTCTAACAATCCAATCAAGACCCAAATAAAAATTTGTTGAAAATAAAGAATTTACACAAACTAAAAGCAAAATCCCAGATAAGATGAATTAATATCAAACAATTGAAGTATGTTTAATTAATATTATTGTCAAGAAAAGGGGGAAAGAAAGAAACACAAAAGAAACATGCAAAAAAAATGAAGTAACATTAGTAACCACACAACAGATACTAATATGGGTTGCACATACTTGAAATTGATGCATTTACAATCACGGAAAAGAAGTCACATGATTGATGTCAAATTTTAATTAACTCGCAAGTGTACGAATCTACTGGAATATAGATAGGTAAAAACGAGGTCGATCCCACAGAGACTGCTATGAGGAAGGTGTAATTTAATCCAAATTAATCATTATTCTAGGCTAGTTGAGTCGAAAAGAGTTTTGTTGAAATTATTTAATTTAAAGAATAACTAATTATGCGAAAATAATGAGATTGAATAATCAAGAAGTGTAAAACACCAAGGTTTCAAATCCACCATTGTCTAACTTAGCAATCATCTAATCATTCATTAATTCCCAAAAGAAAACATACGACAACACGAAATCAATCTATTGTCGTCCCTAAAGATTTATCAATTAAGTCCAAAAGAAGAAAATCAAATATAGGCTCCCTTATGCTTCAAACATAAATTACTTAAGCATTTTTCATATCAAATTCCATTGAAAGAAGACAAAGAATCAAAGATTACCTAAGCATTCTATGTATCCCAATAAGAATAAAAGAAGATGAAAAATCAAAAGCAATTAATAGAACTTATTTAAGCATCAAGCATGGATTAATTAAACCAATATCTAACTATCAAAAATACATGATATTTAAGATGAAAGAAATTATATTTAATTAATCTAGTTAAGAACGAACCATGAACGTTAAAGCCCTAAAAAGGAATTAAACGAATAATGAAATAATTACTTAATTAAAACAAGGTTTCATCGCTCTACCTTGGCTAAAGAAAATTAGAAAAACATAATTGAATTAAAAATACAAGAATTGATAGAACCCGGCATGGATTGAAGGAGAAGAAATCTTCAAAAACTCTTGATTGTCGGGCCGCTTGTCTTCTCTGTTTTCTTCCGTCTTCCCTTCATTCGCCTCCCAAAAATCCTCCCTTTCATTATGAGAATATATCTCATATTTATACTACCCTAATTGTGCCCCAAAATATCTCAAAAGAGTACAAAATTCATGGGTCAAACGTTACCTAACGAAATTAGGGCTAAAAAAGGAAAGAAAATAAACAATAAAAACGCAGACCAAAAATTGCACTGGGCGATCGCCCAGTGCTTTCCCGGGCGATCGCCCAGGTTTGCTGTTTGGGTCTCTGTTTGTGGCCTCGCTTCTTTGGCGCGTTCAAAGATTAAGTCAAGCGATCGCCCGACTTGTTGCCTTTAAAGGTTTGCGCCTTGGTCCTTTTTGTTTCAACGGTCACCGATTTGGTCCTTCCACTTTAAGTTTTGATCATTTCAGGTCCTCCATCTTTTCATAACATCGAATTTGGTCCTTCAACTTTACATCATCTCCGCTTTAGTCCTCAACTTTGGATCATCTCTAGTTTAGTCCCTCAACTTTGGGTTGAGTGCAATTTAGTCCTCGAACTTATGAGATATCTTCTAAATCATTGCTCTTTTGCCCAAACTTCTCCAATTGTTCACCAATAAGTCCAAAACCAAATAAAACAATAATAAACTAGATTAAGTAGAAAGGCAACTATTTGACGACATAAATGATTAATTAAAGGCCAAAATAAGTGCATAAAACGCACTTATCAAACACCCCCAAACTAAACCTTTGTTAGTCCTCGAACAAAACAAAACTAAAATATAAATTAAAACTATGCTAATGAAATCATGGAAAATTAGTCAATGTTAAACTCCTTACCATATGCCTCAAGTTCAAAATAAAGCAACACTATTAAAAGGATATTAAACAACAAAGACAAAAATTTTCACTTATCCGATGCTCGACCTCTTGTGAGTGTGTGAATAGCCAAAATTAAACTTATACACGTATTAGACCATGACCAATATTGTGTTGTTGATATTTTAGCAATCCCAACCCTTTGTAGTCATTTATTCCTTACACCTCTCGTAAGTTATCACACTTCTAAAGCTCTTCTCTCAAATCCCGAGGTGTTCTAGCGAAGTTGGCTTCTATTGATCATCACAATGCTCTTTCTTTTCAACAAAAGTGGTAAAACTTAGCACTTGTATTCTGAGAATTAGGATGGTGAGAGGTTTCTAAATTCTCATCTTCAGTCTCTAAGGTTCTAATCTAGCAATCCTTCCTGAGCACTTCTACCTTTTTTTTTATTTAACTCCTGTTAATGAGCCTTACATCCCGTGCAATACTTCTCTTTCACTAGCTTTCATGTGACCCTTTGTAGCGAGCTTTGGGTCGATGACTCCCAAGTCGATGACCATAGGGCACTGTGTTTGAAAATACCCTAGCGAGACTTAATTGCTCGAGTCCCACAGTGCTAATAGAGGAGTGAAGATGTAAATTTATAAATGTCGCTCTCTTTTTTTTTTTTTTTTTTTTTTTTTTTTTTTTTTCTTATATTTAGATACAGGACTCATGTAGCGAGCTTTGGGCGATGACTCCCAAGTCGATGACCATAGGGCACCGTGTTTCAAGATACCCTTACAGTGCTTAATTGCTCGAGTCGATATTTCATTTAATTTTATTAGTCATGAGTAGTGCTCGCTTGAGATTCCTCGACTATAACCCATTCAACCAAAGATGAGATCCGTAAAACCCAAACCATCAAAAGTCTTAGAACAAAAGTAGTAACTTTAACACCCCAAACCGTTCTCAAAACAGTTTAGTCACTAGCTCTAAGAATGTAGGAACGAATTTTTTATCATGATACTCGACAACAATATCAACACTAACACTCAAGTCATGTCTCCAATAAATGATAAGTCAATAGTGGCTATGTGCTTCCATAATCGTGTCTAACATGGATAAGTATATAGATAAAAGAACGAGTTCAAGTGTTGTCTAATAGTCTACTAAAATGTACTCAATTTTGAACATATATCATCATTGGCGGCAAGATATTCAACAAGAACTAGAAATTTGTTTTTTTTTTTTTTTTTAAAGTATTTCATTTATAGAGACAAGAGTGATAAGCAAATTCAAAAGTACTAAAGTAACATGATACTTTATAACCCACCCCCAAACAAAAACCTTACATTGTCCTCAATGTAAG
Organism: Forsythia suspensa; assembly: GCA_023638005.1. NCBI lineage: Eukaryota > Viridiplantae > Streptophyta > Magnoliopsida > Lamiales > Oleaceae > Forsythia > Forsythia suspensa. Next base: position 17,954,554 of record CM042664.1, on the reverse strand, counting down.
CATAAAATAAAGCAAAGAGAATGAGGGAAAAGATCGCTTACTCCCGGAGAGAGATGTGGAGAAGAGGGATCCGACTAGTATGTAGTGGACTCAGATGTAGTGCTGGGACCCTTGGTCAAAAGATGATTGCCTATATATTATCCAAGCGGCTCGCAAAATGGGACATCCTGCACGTGACATAGTAAGGCCTAATAAGTGCACTAAATAAAAGAAAATTAATAAATTATTTAAACTATCTAAAACTACTACATATAAAGCAAGTAAATAAAGGGTAAGAAAATGGGTTGCCTCCCATGAAGCGCTTTATTTATAGTCATTAGCTTGACTTATTGTCCGATTGCCTTACGGCAGACTCGAATAATGCTTTGAGGACCTGCTTTGCTTGCACCTATTGACTTTGGCACTTTCGTTGGAAGTGGCTCAATTGTTCTGCTTCCATTCGGCTTGTACCCATGACAAGTGCGGATCCAAACAAAATATTCACCTCTTCTACACCACTATCAACATCAAAATAAAAACCCAAATGAGTTAAGCACATGTTTAACGCATCATCACAATTAGTGTAAGCAAGACAATCATCATCTAATGCTTCTATCATGTCCACATCAAGAACATCCTCATTATCATGTGGTAGCTCGTTGACATTAAAAATATTCGATTCTCTTGTCATGTTGCCAAAGGATAGTTGCATAACTCCATTCCCGCAATTAATGATAGCATTAGATGTTGCCGTAAAAGGACGACCAAAAATTACGGGAATATGTTTTGTAGAGTCTCGTCTTCGTTGAGTATCAAGTACAACAAAATCAACAGGAAAATAAAACTTGTCAACCTCAGTATCAAAACATCCTCTACAATTCCTCGGGTACTTTCACGCATCTATCGCCAAGTTGTAAAATCATAGATGTTGGTTTTAACTCGCCTAGTCCAAGTTGCATATACACGTAATAAGGAAGAAGATTAACACAAGCTCCTAAATCTAGCAAAGCTTTCTCAATTTTATGGTTTCCTAAGATGCATGAGATAATAGGACAACATGGATCTTTAAATTTCGGAGGAGTGTTGCTTTGAATTATAGAGCTAACTTGTTCGAGCTTAAAAATGCCTTTTGCATATGTAGTTGTCTCTTAGTTGTACATAGATCTTTCAAGAATTTAGCATAGGCGGTACTTTGCTTAATAGAATCAAGTAAAGGAATATTTACACTTACCTGCTTGAAGATTTCCATCATATCATTGATAGAATTACCTTGCTTTACCTTTGTGAGCCTTTGAGGATATGGGGCTTTTGGAATGTAAGATGGCTCATTGTCCTCTTTGGGAGCTTCTTGGATTGAATCATCAGTTGGAACAGTACCTGGAGAAAGTGGTTGAGAAGTGGTTTGCTTTGAGATGTCCACTTTGTTGTCAAACAGCTTTTCACGTCATAAAGTCATGATTGATTTAGCCTCTTCATGTTGCACTCCTTTAGGATTAGGAAATGGTCGACTAGGAAACTTTCTTTTCTCAATGGTTGTTGCCAACCGTTGGACCGATGAAGCAAGTTGTCCCATCATGTTTTCAAGATTGGAGATGGATTGTGCACGAGAGTTCGGGTCATGCGCGTACTTCATTCTTAAACTTAAGAATTGTGTGTGATTCGATGCTCTAATGCAGCTTGTGTAGCTTTTGTCAAGTTATGAATTGCTTCCTCCCATGGTTTTGGCTGTGAAAAATTGTGATTGAATTGTTGAGTAGCTCGCTGGGGGCTTGACTCTCTTTGATCATCCCTGTTGAAACCCCCGTGACCAAGAGAAATTGGGTGGTCCCTCCAACCCGGGTTATAGGTGTTGGAGTAAGGATTGTAAGGAGGCTTCCTCATCATGTTGAGGGCATTAGCTTGCTCAAGACCGCTCGGGTTCGGAGGACTATTGACCGTCAATGAGGTCAATTTGCGAGAGATGTCCTCTATCATGCACTTGACTTCTTTGATTTCGAGCTAGGTTCACTCTGCGCGAATCTCATAGATACCCCTTTTCTTTGGCTCGGGTTCTAGAGGATCTGCTCATTGCTGTGAATTGTCAGCCTGCTTTTGAAAGAAGCTCCAAATCTCCGTAGCATTTTTAGACATAAGCTCTCCCCCGCTTGTGGCCATCAACCATTCTTGAATATGTGGTAGCAATCCCTCCAAAAAGTATTGGCATAAATGCCATTTTTCATAGCCGCAGTGGTGTGGACACTTCATGAGAAGCCCGTTGAATCTCTCTCAAGTTTCATAGAATGGCTCATCGTCTCTTTGCACAAACTCTCGAAATTTCCTGCGAATAGCATTAGTTTTGTGAATGAAAGTATTTGTTCAAAAATTTAGCAACCATTTGTTCCCAAGAAGTAATACTATTTGCGTGCAATGTATTAAACCAAGATCTAGATCTATCTTTCGAGAAAAGGAAATAGACGAAGTTTAACATTATCGAGACACATTCTCATATTTAAATGTTTCACATACAAAGATAGAAATCACCAAATGATTATAAGGTTCTTCACTATCTAAACCATAGAAAGATGGGAGACAGCTTAAGCACACTCGGTTTAAGCTCAAAAGTCCTAGTCGTGACCGAGGGTATTGTATGCATGAGGTGCTCAAATTAGCTAATGGACTAAAATAGTCCCCGAAAGGTCTCTCCACAATTTCATCACCCATAACTACTATTGCTTCTTGGTTCCTCCAATCTTATCTAAATTAGTAGGTCGTTTTCTCGGTCAAAAGTTCTTTCAATCTCACTATCTAGTGGTTCTAGCTTAATTTCCGAGAGATTTACGACCAAGCATGCACAATGAAGATTTTTGATTTTTTAATTTTTTTTTTTTTTTAAAAAAAAAAAAAATAAAACGAAAATTAAATAAATTAAATAAAATCCTAAATTATAACTAGTCGAGAATAAAATTAACTAAGATTAGATTAACCTTCAGACGCAAGTCCCAAGAAATGGCGCCAAAAACTTGATGTCAAATTTTAATTAACTCGCAAGTGTACGAATCTCTTGGAATATAGATAGGTAAAAAGCGAGGTCGATCCCACGAGAGCTATGAGGAAGGTGTAATTTAATCCAAATTAACAGCTTATTCTAGGCTAGTTGAGTCGAAAAGAGTTTTGTTGAAATTATTTAATTTAAAGAATAACTAATTATGCGAAAATAATGAGATTGAATAATCAAGAAGTGTAAAACACCAAGGTTTCAAATCCACCATTGTCTAACTTAGCAATCATCTAATCATTCATTAATTCCCAAAAGAAAACATACGACAACACGAAATCAATCTATTGTCGTCCCTAAAGATTTATCAATTAAGTCCAAAAGAAGAAAATCAAATATAGGCTCCCTTATGCTTCAAACATAAATTACTTAAGCATTTTTCATATCAAATTCCATTGAAAGAAGACAAAGAATCAAAGATTACCTAAGCATTCTATGTATCCCAATAAGAATAAAAGAAGATGAAAAATCAAAAGCAATTAATAGAACTTATTTAAGCATCAAGCATGGATTAATTAAACCAATATCTAACTATCAAAAATACATGATATTTAAGATGAAAGAAATTATATTTAATTAATCTAGTTAAGAACGAACCATGAACGTTAAAGCCCTAAAAAGGAATTAAACGAATAATGAAATAATTACTTAATTAAAACAAGGTTTCATCGCTCTACCTTGGCTAAAGAAAATTAGAAAAACATAATTGAATTAAAAATACAAGAATTGATAGAACCCGGCATGGATTGAAGGAGAAGAAATCTTCAAAAACTCTTGATTGTCGGGCCGCTTGTCTTCTCTTGTTTTCTTCCGCCTTCCTTCATTCGGCTCCCAAAAATCCTCCCTTTCTCATTATGAGAATATATCTCATATTTATACTACCCTAATTGTGCCCCAAAATATCTCAAAAGAGTACAAAATTCATGGGTCAAACGTTACCTAACGAAATTAGGGCTAAAAAGGAAAGAAAATAAACAATAAAAACGCAGATTAAAATTGCACCGGGCGATCGCCTGATTTCTCGGCGATCGCCTGTGTTCTGTTGTTTGGGTCTCTGCTTGTGGTTTCGATTCTTTGGCGTTACGCCCGGCATTAAAACAAGCGATCGCCCACTTGTTGCCTTTAAAAGTTTGCAGCCTTGGTCCTTTTTGTTTCAACGGTCACCGATTTGGTCCTTCCACTTTAAGTTTTGATCATTTCAGTCCTCCATCTTTTCATAACATCGAATTTGGTCCTTCAACTTTACATCACCTCCAGCTTAGTCCCTCAACTTTGGATCATCTCTAGTTTAGTCCTCAACTTTGGGTTGAGTGCAATTTAGTCCTCGAACTTATGAGATATCTTCTAAATCATAGCTCTTTTTGCCCAAACTTCTCCAGTTGTTCACCAATAAGTCCAAAACTGAAATAAAACAATAATAAACTAGATTAAGTAGAAAGGCAACTATTTGACGACATAAATGATTAATTAAAAGGCCAAAATAAGTGCATAAAACGCACTTATCAATGATGTTAATACGAGTCAAGAATTTTTTCTACTGAACATTATCATAAATTAGATATAGAGCAACATAATAATGAAAGAGAAGAATTGCATGCCACACAATACATATCGCAATAGTACTAGAGAAAAAATTCACAATTACATTAGGAATAAAGTTATTTGAATTAACTAATTCATTAAATACTAATTTTTCAAACTATTTATTAATGACTTGATTTCTCAAAACAAAAAATCGGGAGTGGGGTTAAGCCTAGTTATCTCTTTGTAAAGATATACAGATATTTATTTTTATTGACGATTTTCAAAATGTTGGAGGGGCAACTGACCATCTTATCCTTAGTGGCTTCGCCATTGATTGAATGTGTGGATGTATCCAACTAACACACAAACTCGTAAAAACTAATAAATAAATAAAAATTCCACATTACACACGATTCACATATCCAAAAAAGAATAAAAATAAAAATAACAAAATCATATATTACACCCCCAAACATAGAATAAACCTTATCCTTAATATTGTTTTATTTTAAACAAATAGAAGAGAAGATGATAAGATAATCAATACAATCAACCAAATTAGAGGCAACAAAAGACACAAGAAATTTATTATTCCCTCACAAGAAACAACTATCAAGAAATGAACCAGCGTAATAAATTAACAAATCAAAACAGAATCACATTAAATATAAAATTATAATCACTCGTTCTCATGCATAATTGAAATATAGAGATTAAAAAAAAAAGTACATCTATGTCTAACAATCCAATCAAGACCCAAATAAAAATTTGTTGAAAATAAAGAATTTACACAAACTGAAAGAAAAATCCCAGATAAGATGAATTAATATCAAACAAATGAAGTATGTTTAATCAATATTATTGTCAAGAAAAGGGGGAAAGAAAGAAACACAAAAGAAACAGGTAAAAAAAATGAAGTAACATTAGCAACCACACAACAGATACTAATATGGGTAGTAACCACACAACAGGAACTAATATGGGTCACACATACTTGAAATTGATGTAGTTACAATCACGCAACAGAAGCCACAAAATGTTAATACGAGTCCAGAAATTTTTCTACTAACATTATCATAAATTAGATATAGAACAACATAATAATGAAAGAGAAGAATTGCAAGCAAGAAAATTATTATTCCCTCACAACAAACAACTATCAAGATATGAACCAAAAGAATAAATTAACAAAACAAAACAGAATCAAAGTAAACATAAAATTATAATCACATGTTCTAATGCATAATTCAAATATAGCGATAAAAAAAAAGTACATCTATGTCTAACAATCCAATCAAGACCCAAATCAAAATTTGTTGAAAATAAAGAATTTACTTAAACTGGAAAAAAAAATCCCAGATAAGATAAATTAATATCAATCAATTGAAGTATGTTTAATCAATATTATTGTCAAGAAAAGGGAGAAAGAAAGAAACACAGAAGAAACAGGTAAAAAAAGTGAAGTAACATTAGCAACCACACAACAGATACTAATATGGGTAGCAACTACACAACAGATACTAATATAAGTCACACATACTTAAAATTGATGCATTTACAATCACGCAACAGAAGCCACAAGATATTAATACGAGTTAAGAAAATTTTCTACTGAACATTATCATAAATTAGAAATAGAGCAACATAATAATCAAAGAGAAGAATTGCATGTCACACAATATAAATCGCAATAGTACTAAAAGAAAAAAATCACAATTACATTAAGAATATAGTAATTTGAATTAACTAATTCATTAAATATTTGATTTTTCAAAATATTTATTAATGACTTGATTTATCAAAAACAAAAAATCGGGAGTGGGGTTAAGCCTTGTTATCTCTTTATATAGACGTACATATATTTATTTTTATTGATGATTTTCAAAATGATGGAGGGGCAACTTACCATCTTATCCTTAGTGGTTTCGCCATTGATTGAACATGTGGCTGTATCCATCTAACACACAAACACGTTAAAAAAAACTAAATAAAAAAAAAATTACATTACACACGATTCACATAACCAAAAAAGAATAAAAAAAAAAAACAAAATCACATATCACACCCCCAAACTTAGAATAAACATTATCCTTAATGTTGTTTTATTTAAAACTAACGGAAGAGAAGAGGATAAGAAAATCAATACAATCAACCAAATTAGAGGCAACAAACGACATAAGAAAACTATTATTCCCTCACAAGAAACAACTATCAACAAATGAACCAAATGAATAAATTAACAAATCAAAACATGATTCAAGAAACATAAAATTATAATCACATGATCTAATGCATGATTCAAATAAAAAGTACATCAATGTCTAACAATCCAATCAAGACCCAAATAAAAATTTGTTGAAAATAAAGAATTTATTCAAACTAAAAGAAAAATCCCAGATAAGATGACTTAATATCAAACAATTGAATTATGTTCAGTCAATATTATTATCAAGAAAAGGGGGAAAGAAAGACACAAAAGTAACAAGTAAAAAAAATGAAGTAACATTAACAACCACACTACAGATACTAATATGGGTCACACATACTTGAAATTGATGCATTTACAATCACGCAACAAAAGTCACAAGATGTTAATACGAGTCAAGAAGTTTTTCTACTGAACATTATTATAAATTAGATATAGAGCAACATAATAATGAAAGAGAATAATTGCATGCCAAACAATATAGATCGCAATAGTACTAGAGAAAAAAGTCACAATTACATTAGGAACATAGTTATTTGAATTAACTAATTCATTAAATATCTTATTTTTCAAAATATTTGTTAATGACTTGATATGTCAAAACAAAAAATCGGGAGTGGGGTTAAGCCTAGTTATCTTTTTATATAGACATACATATATTTATTTTTATTGACGATTTTCAAAATGTTGGAGGGACAACTAACCATCTTATCCTTAGTGGCTTTGCCATTGATTGAACGTGTGGCTGTATCCAACTAACACACAAATACGTTAAAAAAACTAAATAAAAAAAAAATTCCACATTACACACGATTCACATAACCAAAAAAGAATAAAATTAAAAATAACAAAATTGCATATCACACCCCCAAACTTGGAATAAACATTATCCTTAATGTTGTTTTATGGGTAAATAGCACAAAACGTCCCTACCTATTGAGGGTATTGTGGAAAACGTTCCTACCTTCAAAATTTTAGCATTTTCACTCTTACCTCTTTGATTTCCAAAACAAAACGTCCTTCACCCAAAAATATAGGGGTAAATTAGTCCAACCACTTTTTTCACATATATATTACTTCTTTTAAAATTGGGGGACTTCCATGCAATTTTCAAAATTGCACCAAGGCCCCATCTCCAAATCGCCAAACGGCAGCCCCTTTGAATTTTCCTTGTCACTTGGCGATCCTGCTGATGTTGATGTAACGCCGCAAGGCTGCTGCTCGCTTCCTCTCCGCCTCTTAGAAGCCGGAACCCAAGTGCTCTTGACGTGGTTTCACGGGAAACCCACGGCTCTTGCAGAAGTCCGGCACCTAAGGTGCACGCAGTCTTTTTCGCTTTGGTTTCCGCAGCCCGGCAATTTACTGACTGTCTCTCGCCTCTGCTTGGCCTCATCACCCCAAACCCCTGCCGATCTATAACTATAATTGCAAGAATCATCACCATTTTGATGTTGATTTTGGTGTTGGAGTTGTTTTTGTTGATGAAAGTGATAATACTGTTGCCATAATTCAAAACCCTTGTTATAGATCTCCTCGTTCTTGAACAGAAACAGGCTATTATTGGTATGTTCTTGTTCTCGGTCGTTGCCACCTAGTGGCTGAATCAAATTAACATTAACCTTTTCTTCCTTTTTAAAATTAGTATATACAAGAACAGTTGACACCATAGATTAATTATGGAGGAACATGTCAATTAATGAATCATCAATTAGTTGTAGGATCTACTGAAAGTACTGTAAATGCTCCCACATTACTGTAATTGCGATGTATGTTGGACGAATAACATTTACAAGCCATTTAATGTTTTGGCTTGGTTTTCGAGAAAAATACCTATACAGCTCCTCTTTCTCAGGGGCCCTTTTGCTGTTGTTCGACGACGAAAGGCGGTGGCCGCCGGTGTAAGACACCGGCGTGACCACCGCCAGTAGATCTGTTGGCGGCGCCGTGACAAACGATGCCGCCTTGCAGAAATTGCAGAAACGTCGTTTTGGCAGATTTGGAGATGGGGGCCTTCCGTGCAATTTTGAAAATTGCATGGGAAGTCCCCCAATTTTAAAAGAAGTAATATATATGTGAAAAAAGTGGTTGGACTAATTTACCCCTATATTTTTGGACTGAAGGACGTTTTGTTATGGAAATCCAGTAGGTAAGGGTGAAAATGCCAAAATTTTGAAGGTAGGGACGTTTTCCACAATACCCTCAATAGGTAGGGACGTTTTGTGCTATTTACCCTTGTTTTATTTAAAACAAATGGAAGAGAAGAAGATAAGAAAATCAATACAATCAACCAAATTAGAGGCAACAAAAGACACAAGAAAACTATTATTACCTCACAAGAAACAACTATCAAGAAATAAACCAAATGAATAAATTGACACATCAAAACAGAATCACAATAAGCATAAATTTATAAAAACACGTTCTAATGCATAATTCAAATATAGTGATAAAAAAAAAGTACATCTATGTCTAACAATCCAACCAAGACCCAGATAAAAATTTGTTGAAAATAAAGAATTTACTCAAACTGAAAGAAAAATCCCATATAAGATGAATTAATATCAAACAATTGAAGTATGTTTAGTCAATATTATTATCAAGAAAAGGGGGAAAGAAAGAAACACAAAAGAAACAGGTAAAAAAAAATGAAGTAGGCCTACAAGTCCATATCGAAATTATATTAGGCTAATGGGCAATTCCAAACAATACCAATAAAACATATTATAACAATTTTGAAAATACCAATTTTATTAGACACCATAAATTTCGGACTTGTGCTTTGGGAATGGCTTGAAGCTGATGATGAATGAGAACATGAGCTTTTCTTCTCCTTCAAAGGAGAAGAACCAGAATTTACATAATCGGTTTTGCTAATTCTCACTTTAAGCCATAAATGTCCTTCAATTTCATTGAGAGGCAAAAAGGGATCAAATTCACAACATCTTATTATACATTGTGCCCTATTCCTTATGCACTATGCCCTAAGACCTAAGACATATGACCTAAGCCGTGAGCCATGAGATCTAAGCCCTAGTCCATACTCCTAAAGCCCGTGTGCAATTACCCACATGTTAGATTCATCATAAGAGGTAAAAGAGTGAAGACTCAGATCACAAGCTAAGAAATTAAAAACATGCACGAAATATAAAGAAATTAAAAACATACCCACTAGTAAAGAAATTAAAAACAAACCCACTAGTAAAAGTATAAATTTTGAAGTACGGCCTTAAGTTTCTTGGATCATTTTCCTATTCAAGTAAAATTTTACACAATTAGTAAAGATGCTAGTAGTAAAGAACAAAAGCATAGATGGAAAAACCAGACCTTCCATTAATGCCACAACCAACATACTCTTCCCATCAATGAAGTCAAGTCGATCTCAAGAATAATGGAATGAATATTGTTTTATTAGAATTACACTTCTAATGAAGAACGAACAGCGCTAAGCCCTAAGCCCTCCGATGGACCATAAACTTAGCACATATAAAGTTGCCACTATTTTGCTGTATACTGCTTGAACCTCTTATATTTGTACAAGACAATTTATGAGTTTGAATAGTAGATCGGCCTAAAGTGAAGTACTTAAATCTTACTTCAAAACCAAATAAGAATGGGCAGCTAGCCATTAACTGTGTACACCATGATGGCATTGCACCAGCAGAGATAGCTAAAGGATCCTGCATCTACTGCTCTAGTTTTTCTGTCAACTTACTGCTCACAAATTCATTTTGAAGGACATCATAAACTACCACATTTAATTTATCCAAATCGTCCACTCTCCCTTCACCAAAAGCACTCTCTCTTTCACGAGAAATCAAATGAAACCTAAACCTTATTTATTACTTCTAAACTTTTAAGAAGGTACAAAATGTCATAAGTTGGATTAGATCTCTCTAGCTAAACTTCTGAAACAAACATGCCAGAGAACAATGAAATGCGATTATAGAATAAAGCTCTTCTAGAAAAAGAAAAACATTAACTTAGTTTAGATTTTGCAGCTCTCCTACATATTATTTTATATGTTGTTCTCGCTCAACAAATTCCATACACACGAAAAATTCAGTTAATGTAAGATAATATCTCAAGGCTATAGAAAATAAAAGCATCACTCTGAAACAAGCAGAAAATGTAAGGGAAAAGGGCAATTCTATTGGCAACAGTAAATACAAATACTCTGTATGATTAAGGAGGAAATAACTTACTGTATGAACATCAATTACTTCTGCCGCATCTATAGTTTTCCAATCAAATGTCAGGCTTCTCCTCCTGCAAAGAAGAAAACATGATGGATATTTAGTAACACTTAATGAATGAAGGGTTGGGGAGTCGAATTGAATTTATTGAGTCAAGAAGAAGCAGTAAAGGGATAAATAAGCCAATCAACTATAAGTGTACGTACTAGATAAAAGCCTTGGGAGTGGCTTGAAGCTGAGGGTGAATGAGAACATGAGCTTTCAAAGCACAAGAGCCTGATGGTGGATATGGGATATTTTTCATTGAATTCTGACACCATTTGATGCAATATATGATAAATATCTTCCTCCCATTGAGTGGAAGCAACATCATTCAAGGATCTATGCGCCATGGCTGTTAAAGTAGTGGATAAAGTTCTGAATTTCTGAAGAACTCTGGTTACACCTTTCTCAACATTCAAATAACAAAATATTTCTTTCGTATTGCTTCGCAAGATTCTGAATGGTGTCTCCCTAAAGCTTGCATTTAGAATCTTAACACTGGCCTACATCAAAAGCAAGACAAGGACAGATCTGAAAGTCTCGTGAAGCTGCTTTTTGACTTCCATCCTTTTTCCAATTGTGTTCTGTTAAAAACTAGAGATGTGGACTGGGAACTATTGTATGGTGAAAGTAGAGCATATATGGCGAAAAGGCCACCTTCCTTGATAAAGGAGTTTAAGAAATCAAGAGGAAGCTGGAGCCGAACTGCATCGACAATCTGAAGAGCTAATAATATCATATTGTGATCTTTCCTACTTAATACTCCAGCTAAAGAGCCGTCACCCAATACACGTGCAACTGCCAACTTTTAGATAAGGAAATTTATCAACAGAAAGCAAAATCATGTATAATAAAAAAGACACCCTTTTTACCTTACAAAGTTAGCAGTTTGCAGCACACAAGGAGCATGCCAGATTTGCTAAAACAAACTAACTTGTCGATAACAGATAGACAGCGAAAACATAATTACATATCCACGCCATATTCACCACGAGCTTGAGGATGAAAACGATTAAAAAGAAGGCTGCGAAGGGATAGGAAGGGAACCGATTGGAAAAGAAATCAAGGGGCCACATGAGAAATGCAGCCTGAATCAAAATAGGAAGTAAATCTCTTTGAAACTTCTGTAGAATATCAGCTCAGTCCATAAGAAAAGCTTCATTGTCCGATGTTAATTGAGCATCATGTTCTCTCTGGCCACAGAAGGAGCTCATTCAACAACTTCAAAACTGTGTGCAAACTGTGTGCATATGAGGAATAGTGTTAGAAGTAAGATTTATATCTGTACAACAATGATTACCACTATATTTTCGGTTTTTAAATTTATATCATTTGACTTTGAGAAATAAAATTAAATAAAAAAATTTATCGGTGTAGTCAAAACAAAATTACATAACAAAAAGTTTAGTACAATCCTACAATCATGTTGTATTGTAGCTCATAACATATCTTTGTGCCGCTACCAACAACTATAGCCTAAACTAACAAGCCTTAATCGTTATCATTGTAATTTAGAACTCTTTTCTTCTTTAGCGGCTTTAGGTGGTGAATTACGGCTAAAAACACTACATATATGACAAACCCCATACAGTTAGAAAATAAATAGTTGCACAATTACAAAACAAAGTGAATTTTGTTAGGAAAAGAACTTTTAACGTTTGTAACCACATGTATTCATTAGAAGACAATTGAACGACCAGATAACTTGTATCCTACTGCAGCTTGTCATAACTCCAACTATATGCAACATAGAGACATTTCGTTTGGTACTGTTATATATGCCTTTTCTGTATGACAATAAACATTTCTCATTCAGCCAACCAATGAGAAATAAAAAGTTTTTCCTAAAAAATAAAGTGAAAAGATTCACAAGTCTACTATTCATCTGTGGAGATCATCAATAGCGATAAGGAATAAAAAAACAGTTAAAACGCATGTGATAATTTCCCGTGCAAATCATAAGGACATGGAATTTTTTACATTCATGCACAAGTGGAATTTCATGAAAAGCATATATTGAGCATGGACTGCACCAAGGCAGATGCGCCAGCAGTCTAAGAAGGCTAGGTAAAATTAAATGAATTGTTCAGTCATTGATCAATATCCATGACAATAAAACAAAAGAATAGAAAATGATACAATGGAAGTTTTATGTGCTTCATAAAATTTGGTAAGTCAATATCACTTGAATAAGATTACACATAAATACATCAACGGACGTGTTCATGAACTCCATGAACCATTATTCTTTGTCCTGAATATGTTTAACATGTTGTGCCTTTTCACCTTTACGTTATCACCATCTCCCCTGCAAAAGGATGCAGTTCATCATCATTGCTATAGTCTCCACCAGCGTCGTCAATATTAATATTATTATAAGTAGGAGCTCATTCAAGTTATAATCTCCAGACCTCATAAATTTTATGAAAATTTGAGGAAAGATGTATAAACCACTCAAAGACGTCTCTACCTTGTAATTCTTCTATCGAACATCAAAACCAAGAGGCTTTGCGGCTTCTTCAATTTTATTGATTATCTCATTCTCTAGGAATCTAGAGGATGACCTCGTTTCGCTTTTGAATTCTTGTCACCAAACGGAGTGGCCAACAAAACATAATTTATGGTAAACAACACATCCTTCTTTATTGTATATACTTGTATAATTTCCTAAGCCAGATAATAAATTCTTATCTTCTTCTTGGTAGTTCATGTAACAAATTCCACTTGTGCATGAATAAAATCACCTCCTGAATTGGTCAATAACCTATTTGTTTGATGCACAATTGGTTTGAGTTAAGATATAGAACAATTGGTTTCAAATAATTAACTGCACTTATAAGTAAATAAGTTTTAGAACAAATGATCTTTTTAGGTCAAATTCAAAATTAAGTGTTACTAATTCTAAAGTAGTAAGTATGGAGTGGCGGAGTTATTTGAGGCCCAGTGAGAGCAACTACCCTCGCTAGGATTTGGGAAGCTTTCTTTTCAAATAGAGTTCACAAAATTTTTGCAAGAATATATGAATAGAAATGAGAATGCGAAAGCAAGTTTTTGGCAAATTTTGTTAAGGCATAATGGGATTCAGTCAGTTCCTCCTTTGTTTTTGCCTGTGATTTAATTTGTTCCTATTAGCAAATTCAGGACATATGGCAAAAATTTTAGGAATGTTCAGGAAACAAAAGCGTATGGGTTATGAGGGGTGGGGGCATGAAGAAGATTACTCTCATTTCATTTTCTTTTTATGTACTTAAGTATTTTATCTTGTTAAAAGCATAAATAGTGGTACTTGTTAAATATTTTTACTTATTTCATCTTGTGAAGAAACAGCTTAACAGATTTTTTTAAAGGTCTGGTTGTTAAGGGCTACGAATGTTCAAAAATAGAAAGGTTGACCAAAATTGAAATTGATTATATTACTCATTTTCACATAAATGTAACAGTAACTTTCAAAATAATTAACATTTTTTTCCTTAAAAGAAAGAAGAAAAAAAACTTACAAAAATATGTGTGAAAATAAAAAGTTACTTGAAGGTAAACTTCTATTCTTTTTTAAGCTCAGTCAAATATGCTCTTACCACACTTTTTTTTTGCAATTGAAAATGAGCAAACAATATATGTGATCGCAATTTTCTATAACCTAAATCTCATTGACCTGCAAAAGCAGTTTGAAGGAAAGATAGGCCAAATGATGGAGTCACATTATTGAGCAAGCATGTTCACAAGTAGTGCCACTTATGTTCATGATTTTAAGTATTAAAAATCTCATAAACGTACCTGAATTTATCTCATTTGTGGCTCTCATCACCTGCGCATCTGGTTCGATGTCCACAATCAGGGTCAACAATATCTCAAACCCATAGGCAGACATGGCCTGCAATGGTAACAATAAATGCATCAAATGTAAAGTAATGTTCAAATTAGTAGTCATTGAACAAACATTGCTTCTGTTATCAAGGGATCATAACCTTTTCAAGTTCGTTCGTCCTCCACAGCTCTGGCTATGTCATTCTTCTGTTTGAAAGTAGAATCCAGATCAAATCATGGGACACTTGCTCTTATAGAGATTCACACCAGATTAGAAACATAATTTTGATACAAAATTCTGAATTATAATAATCACTATCAACACTTAGTCTATTACATTTATCAATCCATAACTATTGCGCTCGGAAACTTAGTAGAGTCTTAGAAACACAAGCAGTATAAACTATGACCAATCATAGCTAAATTCTGAAATATGAAAATGTGAAGGTATCAATATGTACACACATATCTAGAGGAGCACACCTATGCACGCGTGATAGAATAGAAAACTAAACACATTTCACCATGTGTATAGAGCAATGTAATGCACTTTAGATAAATGCAGTACAAGAAAGACATATAAGGATGTGTTTACCCCATACAAAGAACACTTATTAAGTGCTTATTATCTTCCAGTCATTCACTGGACTTCTAAGTGTGCTTTTAAGCCTTATAAACTCCCGATTATAGTTCTACCACATGCATTTCTACGAGATTGTGATTGAAGTTAAAGAGAGGCAGATCACATGCACAACAAAGACATCCTAAGCACATAGCATTTTCTCTAACGATGATAAGTTCAATGGCTAAAGTAGTGATGACACATAGAAAGGACAACGGTTGATGATGAACTGAAGTAGTAAGAATTTGATGTAGAACTGGACGAAATGCGAATGATACATACCATATGCAATTGTGGGAATGGTAGGGGAATGATATGCTTCAATTTTTGGCTGAAACCATAGTAACTTTAAAAAACAAAAAGTGTATATTATGGTTCTAAATAGTATAAGCCATCATAAATGATTATAACATAAACTGAAGAATATATGGCTTGTACTTAATACAGAAAACCGTTATTCTCTTCAACTAAATGAGAATATTCTTTCATATACCAGAGATTCCAAAATAATGAATAATTAATTGAAGATTATTGAATGACAAAGGATTATGAGATCATTTCACATTCAAAATTATGGACTTCGTAAATGAAATATTGGTGAAATATGCATGCATATGTCAGGAAAACGAACAATAAAATAGTCCAGTGAAATTCAATTACAGGTAACAAGTTGTAAACCTGTGTTTACTCTCAAAGAATAGACAATGATAATACCATAATCGGGGCGCCATCTGTGCCTAAGGTAATATATGAATCTTATAAGTAATAATACATGGACATTCTAGGGCAGGCAATGTCCTAGTTTCCAAATGAACTTTGAACACATATCTAGCCAAACTATCAATAAAAATGATACATATTGGGGAGAGACAACACATACATCAAAGTTTGGATGTCGAACAGGTTAGCTGGAGGACAAAATATATGTCTCGATGTTGAAGATTTCATCACTACAGATTTTCTTGTGATTTGTTATTGATTCAATGTTAAATTTTTTGTTTTGCTTGATGTCTTGATGGTGTACTTCAGAGTTTGTTTAAGATTTACTGCAATATTCATTATATATTTGCCTTTTTTTGTCCAACTAAATTTAATATGTATCCATCCAAATTTAAAACTATAAATGTTTTGTATGCCTGGTATGATAATATAATAAAAAAATATGTGAACTTTTCAAGAGAGAATCGTGCGCAAAATTTTCAGGAAATTTCAAAATATTGTTTAACTCAATTGTGAATGCAAAGATTTGAGAACAGAGAAGATAATAAATATTGAAAAGAGACATGAGCTTTGATAAATGACCTTTGACAACCAAAGATTTAACACTAACCATTTCAAGCTCACCATACAGACTTCAATCTTTCATATCTATCATGGAAATTATTTACATCTCAGCAAGCAAGAAAAATAGCAGAGTTCGGGGACTTGACTTAATTTGACTCGACATCTCTTTGCAAAATTTTTGGAGGATCTCATTCTGACCCATGTTGTTTATTTCCTAAAGTGTGGTTTGTATATCCTAGCAGGAATCAGAGCCAAACCCTCTTGAGAAGCCCAATTTATCTTCTCCACAATTATTTCCCGAAATTTTCCAAAGTGTCAAACTTTTACAAGGAACTGCACAAAACCTATTATTCTTGTCTTTTTCTTTACCCAATCCCCGAAGTCCCATATTACTCGTCTGCATTTTTACCTTGAGTAAGGTTCTCCATTACAACAAGCTTGAAATTTCTCTGTTTTGCTATACCTTCTCGGTCATAACAATTGTGGAAATGTAAATTTAACATTTCATATAAGTATGATTTACGATATTCTGAAGTTTGGAGCATTCCACGTGGAAGAATTTTAGGCAATATAATTCTAGTTGGTCATAAGGGAAAGATATTTTAGAAGATGACCCTTTGTAGGAAGAGCGAAGATGAGTGCTTTAACCCTCAGCCTTAGTTGTTACTGATCTTTTCATATTGATGACAGAGTTTGAGACGAAATTTGGCGAATAGTTATTTCAAAAAGATGTTGCAAGATACTAGCAGAAGACTTTCTTTTAGACTGATTTAAATAGGCAGTAATTAACACAACCCACAAAATCAGAACAAATACATGTATACATGGCTAGTGTGTGGGTGTGTTTGTTGGCTCACGCATGTCAATGTGTTTTGACGTAGTTGCACGAAGATTAAATATCATTTTGTTAAAAAACGGTGACTCCTCCATTAGAAAGACCCAAAAAAGCATTGAGAAAATCATGCTTTCTGAAAAATCTATTGCGTTAGTTTGAATTAAAAATTAGCAAAAACAGAGCTCCTTAAAAACTCATATAAAACAAACAAAATATTTTACTAGAGTATGAAAAAAAAATTAAAATTTCTATAATATTTACCATGTTATGTTAAAGAGAGATCCATGGCAACAATTAAAAAAGCAGGAAAAATAATTTTTAACCTTAAAAAAGCAATGCGAACACATACATCTTAGGAACTTTCAAAATTTACTTTATTATATCTCAGTTTCAAAAACCAAATACTTTTGTAAAACTTAGAAGGTAAAGATCAAATAATTTAGCAAAGCCACTAAAAGAAACAAGTTTTAGTCCTTTAAGTTAGGGAGAGCAAATTTCCAGTGGCCTTCTTTAATTAGAATGAAACGGGAAGTTCCTCTAATAGTTTCCCATGTTCATCACTAGAATCTAAGTCGAAATATACATTCCTATATCCATATGCATCACACAAACAAACAAACACACACCCCATTAGGGGGATAGGAGGAGGTCTTTCGTGCGTGAGTGAGAGTGAGAGTCAGAGAGAGAGAGAGAGCTTGCCCTTTACAATACAAGAAGGAGAGCTGCAACATACTGAACTGGTTATCAACCATGGTCGAAAGTGCAACCCTCTAGTACAAAACTAAACTGGAAAAAGAAATGGAAATATGAGTTTCAAACGCTATAAAGAACATACGAACATATGACATATGCGGTTAACAATAAGTGCATGTTTGATGTAAAGTATTAGACAGTACTAAATAGTTGATCTGCAATATCTAATCTACATTACCATACATGCCACAAGTGCATTTGATAAATGAAAGTACTTGCACACTTATAGAAAAGAAATCAACATATCTGAGAACAAACATGATAGCTCCATATTGCAAGCAAGCAAGAGGTTGTTTGAGTGATATTTTTTCTGATGCTTGCAAACGCTGAACTAGATAGCAAAAAATCAGAGACCTAAAAGAAAGATTGTCTAAAACAACAATTATGTTGAAATATAAATAGTAGTAGTTTATAAATTGATATTTTGCATCTATGCAAAGTTTCACCAGCATACTTGATCAGCGACATCCAGATATTCAATTCCATTAACCATTGACAAAGGACATGAACCACATCATGTCTAACAAGAAAACTGGAGGATCGAGGATTAACATCACACAAATAAGTCATCGCTCTCAATGCCAAGAGAACTATATCAGGATTGCTCTCGTGCCTTGTCAATTTCACACAAGTATAGGAGAAAGCGAGTCCGCCATTAAACTAGACAATGAACCATCAACGGCAAGGGGTAACAATTCACAAAGCTCAGTAGGGCATGCCAATTGCTGAGTGAGGTGGCTGATTAAAAGGCCAGTTCAATGTGAGTATGATAGTATGGCATTCCTTGCACAGGGTATGCTTGAAGAAACAGTGGAACAAAACTCTAGATTATAGTTCTACCACATGCATTTCTACAAGATTGACATTGAAGTTAATGAGAGGCAGTACCAGAGATTCCAAAATAATGAATAATTAATTGAAGATTATTGAATGACAGAGGATTATGAGATCATTTCACATTCAAAATTATGGACTCCGTAAATGAAATATTGGTGAAATATGCATGTATATGTCTGGAAAACGAACAACAAAATAGTCCAGTGAAATTCAATTACAAGGTAACAAGTTGTAAACTGTGTTACTCTCAGCAATAGACAATGATAATATCATAATCAGGACACCATCTGTGCCTAAGGTAATATATGAATCTTATAAGCAATAATACATGGACGTTCTAGGGCTGGCAATGTCCTAGTTTCCAAATGAACTTTGAACACATATCTAGCCAAACTATCAATAAAAATTATACATATTGGAGAGACACAACGCATATATCAAAATTTGGATGTCTGGAGGACAAAATGTATGTCTCGATGTTGAAGATTTCATCACTACAGATTTTCTTGTGATTTGTTATTGATTCAATGTTAAATTTTCTGTTGGTGGTGTACTTCAGAATTTGTTTAAGATTTACTGCACAATTCATTATATATTTGCCTTTTTTTGTCCAACTAAATTTAATATGTATCAATCCAAATTTCAAACTTTAAATGTTTTGTATGCTTAGTATGATAATATAATAAAAAAATATGTAAACTTTTCAAGAAAGAATCAATTTCAAAATGTTGTTTAACTCAATTGTGAATGCAAAGATTTGAGAACAGAGAAGATAAATATTGAAAAGAGATGTGAGCTTTGATAAATGACCTTTGACAACCAAAGATTTAACACTAATCATGAAACTGCTCACACAATTGATCAATACTCATGTTTTTGCTTATCCAATGCTCATCGGTGAGTGTAGTCAATCCAATCGATATAGGCTTTTAGGTTGGTTATATATACCTACCCTGAATGGTCAATTATTTTCTTCCTCTCTCGTGGGATGATGCACACACCCCCAACTTGATATACAATCTCTTACATAGGGTATCAATTCTAAAACTGCTCCCAAAATACTTGTTGCTTTCCCGCTCAAAGTTGGTTAGTCAAACCAATGAAGTAACTATCAAGATATGTGATGATTCTCCCTAGATTTAAGTGTTCCAACCTTCAAGTTTCTACCAGGGCGTCAAACCAACTAGTTGTCTAGATCCCCATATGTAGTATCCAAGGCATAGTCATTCAAGAACACTCATAAATTTTATTTTATTTTTTGTTTGCTCACTTGTAGGTTGCTATTTCGCTCAGACATTGGATTACCAACGTCAGGCCGCTTCTTCCTACTGTTTCTTCTCTCCACTCTTTTTTTTTGTCTGCTCACTTGTAGGTAGCTATTTCGCTCTGACATTGGGATTACCAACCTCAGGCCGCTTCTTCCTACTGTTTCTTATCTCCACACTTTTTTTTTGCTTTCTGCTCACTTGTAGGTAGCTATTTCGCTCAGACATTGGGATTACCAACCTCAGGCCACTTCTTCCTACTGTTTGTTCTCTCCACTCTTTTTTTGTGTTGTCTGCTCACTTGTAGGTAGCTATTTCGCTCAGACATTGGGATTACCAATCTCAGGCCGCTTCTTCCTACTTTTTGTTCTCTCCACACTTTTTTTTTTCTTTTTTTTTTGTTGTCTGCTCACTTGTAGGTAGGTATTTCCCTCGGTCATTGGGATTACCAACGACAGGCCGCTTCTTCCTACTATTTCTTCTCTCCACTATTTCTTTTTCTCTTTTCTTTTCTATGACATACGAGTGCAATGCCTTATAGGGACGAATAGTTGGGATCAAACCCCTAGCATATGGTCAATACCTCGGTTCCACATGTTAGTCAAAAATACTCCACACAAATATTTAATACGCACGGAATCAACACCTATCTAAATAGTGCCTAACACCGGTTCAACCCTCCCAACTATCATTTCATTTGGCTAGGTGATTGAATTTTCAAATGATGGTTTTATTTTTTAACAACATGGGTCGACAATGCTCTCCCAAACATCAAAATTCGTTCTGTGTATCCATATCCTCACTTTGTTCTTCCCCAAATGTAACCCAAAATCCAATTCAAAACTCTTATGTTTTGATTTCCTCACAGTTTGGGCTGGAAGAAAGCATTTTGAAATCTAAGCTGAGATTTATCTTTCTTGTTCGTGAATCTTCTGATAGATCTTGGATTATCATCCATCTTGATGATGTAGATCTTCTTCGTATTTATTTTCTAGATGAGGATGGTTTGGCACGATATGATCGGGAGGCACTGCCCAATCTTCGCTGTTAATCGCCAGGTAATCTTCTCATTCTTTGTTTTTATTCAATTTACTCTACTATAGGGTTTTGAAAAAAAAAATTGTTCTCAATATTTATTTCGACTTCTTTGGGGGAGTTGTAGATGTTGATTCCACTACCGAAACCACCGGCTATCTTGAGTGATCCATATAAAATGTGAGCCTCAAATTTCCTCTCTAACGAAGCTTTATATATATATATATATATGAATATTATGAAATTTCCTCTTTTTCATTTTTCGATTGGGGTAGAAATGATAAAAAAAATGTATGGAACATTTAAAAGGCTAGGAAAGGAAATTGAATCTTGAAGGGAAGTTTTGGCAATGGAGTTTCTGTTTTCGATCTGTGAGCAAGTAATGCCGCCAATTTAATGCGTGGATGGATATGTAGTAATAAGTAATTTTTGGTGAGCTATGACTCGAATGAAAATTGCAATATCTATAATTCTATATCCCTTGATAACACAACTTTAGAAGTGGAATTTTACGGGTGATGTTGGTAGTATCCGCAATATACTTGTTCAATTAAGTATTATTAATAAGAATGGGTTTGAGTTTCTTGTAAAAGGTTTTCGATTCTACTATAATGAGGTTGGTCACGATTTAGATTTTGAATGAGGTGGAACTCTTTTAAATGAAGTGATATCAGAGAATATGTTAGAAGAGAAGAGGGAGGTGTAGACCAAAACTAATGGGCCTATAGTGGTTTAGATCTAGTAATGAACTGAATGGAGTGGTAAAAATGTTTTCATGCTTCTGAACTCAAATTGATTGAGTAGGATTAGTTTGTTATTGTGGTGGAACCCTTTTACCTGATATGTACAAAGTAATTATATGCTATAGTACATATATATTCATTTTACACTACGGGATATTGATGTAATCTTTTGCTAGTCGATCCAATTTTCTTGTTGTGAACGATTTGCCATTTGTGTTAAAGTTTTTTTAATTCATGCTAAAAGCCTAAAAGTCCAGTCTAATGTTCCTTACTCAATAACAGTTCCCCCTTGCATTGCCATGGATTAACTTTCTGCTTTAGTTTGTGTTTGTCAGCTGTTCTTATCAGGAAACTTACTGATGTGATTAACAACTTTCCAGATTGAAACCATTGAAGAAAATTCTGCCCATTTAATTTGTGTGTAGTAATATATAGAGATAGAGATGGATTGTGAAAACCCGTGAATTAGTACTAAAATTCATAGTTAATTTTCCATTTACCTTTACATAAATAATTTGTGTGTAGTAATAAAATATTCTAGCAATAAGTCCATGAAAAAAATCCGACCGAGTCCAGTACATGACGTGACTAATGCGGGTTTGAGAAAGATACTTTCATTAATTTGATTTCATTGGACCTTTAGAAGAGATAACTTTGGATCAAATGGAATAGTGAAAAAGGACTCGTGTGTCCGAAGTCTGAACCCAAATTATTGGCAATAAGGCTTAGCTAGTATTCGTGTTGTGGTCGATAGCAAACAGGACCATTGCAGAAAGAGAAAAAAACATAGGATTTTCTATTGAAAAATCAGAAAAACTTAAGTTTTATAGTTCATTTTAATTTTACACTGGTACATGCATAAACAACTGCTCTCTCTGTTGTCATTTTGAATTTTAGTTTGTTAAATGTCTAGTTTTGGAGATCAATGTGATGTTATTCTTGTAAAGTCGTGGAAATGTCATTAAACCTTGAGATCCCTCCATTCATATTTCTGCCCTGCTGTTTGACCTTAGATGTTTGTAGAGGTTTGATCTTGCTTCCACTAGGAAATTTTAGTCACATTACTTAATTATGTTCTTTGGGATAATCATTCGTATTAATTGAAAAGTTCTATGAATCTTTTTGCTGTGAGCAGGTAGGTAATGATCAACTAATCACCTAGGCTATTATCACTTCCATTTTTCATTTTTCTTGAATTAAGATTTAAGAGGACTGATATTCACTGGTCCCAATTTTCTCTAGTAAATAATATTTAACTAATGTTTGGAAAATTTGCTCCAAAAGATACATTGGATTTAATTATTTTCCTTAATTTTCATAGGGTGTGGCAGGGGACAAATTGATCTTTACCTCAAAATAAATGGCAGAACGAGGTCTTAACATCAGGATAATTACCATCAAATCGACCTGGAGTTCAAAGCAGCAACTCAAATAGAAAGTCCAGGCCGAAGCAGAAACTGGAACAAAAGGAATTTCTTGCATCCAACACAATAGAGTGCA
Organism: Forsythia suspensa; assembly: GCA_023638005.1. NCBI lineage: Eukaryota > Viridiplantae > Streptophyta > Magnoliopsida > Lamiales > Oleaceae > Forsythia > Forsythia suspensa. The sequence continues at coordinate 17,930,898 of CM042664.1, read as the reverse complement.
CTGAACCACTCAGAAATCACTCAGACATGCAGTCAGACATCGGGTGTATTGTGGAAATCAGAGAACAATAACATAAACGAGCAAGGAATGAGGAAGCAGAAATGGAAGCAGGTAGATCACACAGAATCAGCAACTTTTATCCTCACTGTCCATTACAGCATCCAGTAGCAGCAGTAACCAGGTAACCATCACATAGCCTTGGTCTACCCACGACTCTTGTACAGTCACCTAGTAACAATTATCTACAAGACTAAAATATCTAAAGCTTTGACTAGTTCAGAAAATGTGGCCTCCGAGCATTACAAGTTGTTTCATCACATTTACAGGAAGCAGTTGAAGGTCCAACATCACAATAGAATTCACAACGCAACAATATAAAATTCATTAAACTGTGCTATAAGATCAAAATAACAAGATAAAAAATAAACTTCATTTTTGTATCTAACATCTTTAGGAGTATTACCGCACCAGCCTTCCATTAGCTTTCCCAGGTTCTTGCCACGTGCTTGTGAATTCTCACCGTGTTTATAAGATAATCTCACCAATATTGCTGCTTAAATTTGACCTTAGGGAGCCAACTAGGATGATCTAATACTAGTTTCTTCTGACCCAAAGATGAAAGTAATTGATGAGAAAGTATGTACTAGAAACTTTCTCCCTGTTCCGTTAAAGATATCTTCTTACCCAAATATATATTTTTGCATAGACTTGCGGAGAATATCCAAGAAGCATATGCTGAAGCAGCAAGTATTGTAGAGCATGTCATATCTTCTCCCTTGCTGTCTTTTTTCTCTCTAAAATTTCTCTGCAAAATTGACATCAGCTGGAACATTTGGTTATTATTTTTGTAGTCTTGTGAGATTATACTAACAGCATGTTTGGCTGTGCTTAGAAGTAAGTGAAACTTAGTTCTAAGTTACTTATTTTGCCAAACATGCATAAAGTAAGTTACTCTTCACTTACTTTATAGAAAAGTAATTTTTAAGCACCGCCAAACATGTTTAGCAGATAAAATTTTTGGCTGCACGGAGTCCATTCTTCTTTACTTTGTTGATAAAGCTTTTGCCGAAGATATCATTCCAATCCTTGCACTAGCCTTTCATTGCAAATTATATTCACCATGTTACTTTTTCCAAGTATTTTAGTGAGTTGATTGAATATAAATATTTCCTTGCAGCAATCCTGGTTTGGAATTTGTGATCAGTCAGGTGATGTGAACTTGAATCTTCGGACAATAAATGTTTGACGTTACGGATTCATTGATTCGGGGTGTTAGTTATCAAGTTTGTTTTGCTATATTTTGGTAGATTAAATGTACAATATTGTAAGAAACTTTCAGGACATGTGTTTTGCTAGGTTTGGTTCAAATTTTGTATATTTAAAAAAACTTGTAGGCTATATTTTGTATGACAAATTTCATTAATATTGTATAAATTCCAGTTAAGAGTTGATGTGGTGTATGGATTGAGTTTTATTATCTACAATGTAATTTGTATTTAAATGATTGTGATATTACATGAATATGTATAAAATTTGTTTCAAAATAAATGATAAAAAACCCGAGGTAAAGACAACGTGCACAAGAACGTTGTTGAAAATGAATGACAACATAGGCAAAGACAACGTGCAAATTACGTTGCTAAAACTAAATAACAACGGACAGTGAACGTTGCTAAAAACTAAATGGCAACGGACATTGAATGTTGTTAAAGAGAAATAACAACGAACATTTGAACGTTGCTAAAAACTAAATGGCAATGGACATTGAACGTTGTTAAAGATGACATTGAACGTTGTTAAAGAGAAATAACAACGAACATATGAACGTTGCTAAAAACTAAATGGCAACGGACATTGAACGTTGTTAAAGAGAAATAACAACCAACATAAGAATGTTGCTAAAGAATAAACCACAACGTACTTTTGTTTTTTAACAACGTGCAATGCCTGTTGCCGTAAATGGATACTTTTAAGCAACATCAAAGAACGCAACGTACGGGTGAACGTTGCCAAAACCCTTTCGCAACGTATTCTGCCCGTTGCGAAAGGATCTTTTTCTTGTAGTGAGGGTTGATCACGACATGGCTAGTTAACTACCGGTTGTTGGTGACAAAAAGCAAAAAAAAAAAAAAAACCGTAATCACACCATCCAGATTGCCCCGCCAAGATACATGCTCAAAAAAATAAAGACAATTATCATCACTTCTTAAAACTTACTTAATTTACTTACCGGCAAACTTTTTAAGCTTAGCCAAATATGCTCTTAGCAATATCAAGCCCTAGTTTCCATCAACAGCACAACAAAACAACAAAAGAAACACCAATCTCAATAATTTACCTCTAATTTAATAGCCCACCAGGTCAAATCTTTACGTCACTAAATTAATACTACTTCGACTGAATCACAGCAGTCATATAAGTAAAAAATGTTAGTTCTTTGCAAAATTTCATGTTTCCACGTGTTGAGACCCATAGCAGTACAAAGATTTAACACTAATCATTTTTAACCTTAAACAAAATTTCTATAATATTTACCATGGTATGTTAAAGAGAGATCAACAATTAAAAAAGCAGGAAACATAATTTTTAATCTTAAAAAAGCAATGTGAACACATACATCCCAAGAACCTTCAAATTTTACTTTATTATATCTCAGTTTCAAAAAACAAATACTTTTGTAAAACTTGAGAAGGTAAAGATCAAATAATTTAGCAAAGCCACCAAAAAGAAACAAGTTTTAGTCCCTTAAGTTGGGGAGAACAAATTTCCAGCAGCCTTCTTTAATTAAAATGCTGCTTCTTTAATTAAAATGAAATAGGTAGTTCCTCTAATAGGAAACCATGTTCATCATTAGAATCTAAGTCGAAGTATACATTCCTATATCCATATGCATCACACAAACACACAAACACACACACCCCATTAGAGGGATAGGATGCAATCTTTCGTGCGTGTGTGAGAGTCAGAGAGAGCTTGCCCAGTACAATACAAGAAGGAGAGCTACAACATACTGAGCTGGTGATCAACCGAGGAAATTTGGGCCACTAAATCAAGTAAGAGTCGAAACCGACCTGCTCTCCCATTTCAAGTTTCTACAGTCCAATATAGCAGCATATAATGCAATTTTTCAAAAATGAGGGAGATGATCTAGCTGGTCTAATACAATGCACTCCACTTTTTCATAAGCAGTTTTATTTTCCCTAGTGACGAACTCTTGTCCATAATCTTCATGGCATAGACATATCCCATGTCTTTCTTCTGCACTCTAACAACCTGGCAATATTAGATAGTAGAAAGTTTAACTAAAATGCACAATTACAAGATAAAATTATCAAGAACATAAATATTTACAAGCAAACTGTTGTCAACACTCCCAAGCAATGACCACAAACCAAAAGGTTAACATAATTCAACAAAGAAGCCAAAATGGTTGGGCAAAGTAAATGTAGAAGAGAGGAATTATTAGGGAACTTTTCCTAAGGGTCTAAGCTACAAAGCATAAGCAAATAATATATGCAGCAACAAAGAAATTGTGAATAACCTGAGCTTTTAGGTGCAATACTGGATCCATGAAGTAGACATATTGAGTGCATAATGACTTCAAAACAATTTCGAAACCCATCTAACAAAAATATGTAGATTTTGAGAAAGAAATCATTGTTTTCCATGAGATTATTTGCCTGCCCATCAATTTCGAACAGAAATCAACACAAAACATCGGCCAGTTCAATCCTAATGTTCATTCTATGGAAATGAAGTTCAACATCAAGTAGCAAATGAATTGATGTTGTATGCCGAATAGTCAAAAAAAAAATTCTTCATATATTATCACAAAATTTTAGAAGGATAAGGTATAATAGGATGGCAAGAGAATTCACATATATGCTCATACGTTGCACTGCCCTTGTTGTTTGTTTGACAACTAAATCAGTATATAAACTGACTATTTTCACTCAAATTTAGCTTCATATACGTGCAATAAAATTCATAAACAAACTTACACTAACATGCTAATCAACAATTTAATCACTTGACCTCACCAATAATTCTGGCAAAAGTGCACCTATATGAAAATCAAAATCAAGAAAAGAAAAAATAAAACGATGAAGCTTTACTATTTGATGAACAAATATAAGAAAAAGGATAAAAATGGGAACAGAAAAATAGCCACATTAAACTACAAAGGTCCAAATAAAGTCGATTTGGAGTCAAAACCTAAAATAAACACACAAGAAATTATACAAATGCACACAATAAAATCACGACTGGTCAGTTTTTCAAAATGAAACTTAGTTGTAACCAAATCATTCCCCAGTTTGATCAAAATTCAATTAAAATAAATTGTATTAACATTGTAAACTGATTAAAATTTGTTATTATAAACAAAAAATAATAACGAAACACGTTCTTTATGCATATAATAATCAAACAAGGCAACTCTCAAATCAAATTTGTGAAATTGCCTCAGAATCGGGTGATCACACTCTAAATCGATTGTCTTTACACGAAAAACCCTCAAAAAAATCTATCGGAACCCAAGAAATCCAATTATCCAAACAAAATCCCTGAAATCGCGATAAGAAAACCCTAAAGACCAGATCAATTCCAGTGGAACAAAAATTCGACGAAAACAATCGCCACAACGGGAAGAGAAAATGCATTTTGACAAAAAAGTTTTGAACGTAGAGAGAGAAAGACGTGGGTGCATGTAATGGAAGAAGCGTTTGTCAAACTAAAAAGAAAATGGGCCAGATAAAATTGGTGCAAATGTCCCTCACCTTTGTCTTCATTGCAGAAATTACCTCTAACGTTTGTTTTTCGTACAAAATACTCCTAACCTATTTATTTTAGTGCGAAAGGTCCTTATTTGATAAACAAAACAAAACAAATATGCCCTTGATTTTAATTAAAGAAAATTGTAATTAGATTTCTAATCTTTGCAAAAGGTGCAAATGGGTCCTATAATTTTATTTTTCATAAAAAATTATATGTAGAAGTTTTTCATGTGAGTCGATAAAAGGCTGCATTTTGTTATTTTTGAATATGGTTTTGCAAATTTCTGCATGATTTCTGAGATTAGACAGAACAATAATATCATGCAGCTATATTAAGAAGTATAAATAAGTCCCAAACTCAAGTTTGAATTTTATTTCGGTTAGAAGCATTTGATTTTACAAATGTTAATTGTGGTCTTTTAGTGAGAACATAGAGTAGATGCATGTGCATACTCGAATTAACACATGAATGTATTATGAACCCAAATTTGTGTAATAAAATAATGCTCAAGTTGCTTGAGGTTTCTGTCTTTTTATTTTGAAGATCATGTATTTAATAAACCTATCAACAACGTCAAGCAACTATAGAACAAGTTGAGATGTCGGGAGTGAAACTCAAAACCCAAGGACTTGAGGTATTTTTTATTTCCTATAGAGATGTTTTTGATTGATTCAATTGGTAAACTTTGTGAGTAGCATCATAAAAATAATCAATCAAATCTCTGTACAACTTTGCAATTATGTTTTCATCAATAGAACACATTGAAATTTTGTTGTTCTGTCTCTTATATATTTTTTCAGATAATGTGTATTTTGTGAATGAGTATATCTATTTATTTATTGAGATCAGAGAAATAGGATTATCTTTCAATCAAAATCCATTGTATACTGATATTTTCATTGCATTTTCTCCTAAAGCTTCAATTCGTTGTTTCTTCTCAAATAATTTATTCTTCATTCTGATTCCTCCATCCATTTAAATATATTTTTGTTCCTAGGTATCAAAGTTAGGCTATGGTTGTACGGGGCTTAGTGGAACTACAATTTCCCTGTTCGTGAGGTGGAAGGAATTGCAGTAATCAAAGAAGCATTTAGTAAAGGGGTCACATTTTTCAATACATAAGATATTTATGGAACCAACCATGCCAATGAATAGTGCGAAAGGTAGGTATTTTATGAGATACTTATTCTTGGTTGTGGCAGCACATTTAAATTTATGTGGTGGCAAGATAATTTTGCTTCTTTTGTCATTAAAGGATTACGTGAACAGCGAGAATAATATTTAGGACTTCAACTAGAACTTAAATGAATTTCTTCTCATATAAAATCAAGTTATTTCATTCGAGATGCTCCATTTGCCTATATTTAACTCCTTGATAATAATAATAATAATAATAATAATAATAATAATAAAAGAGCGCAATTGTAGTAACAAAAAGAAATATATGACAGACAACTTCATTTTTTGAATATCATAAACTGATTAAAACTTCTTGTCACTTGTCAAAATATGTAAATTAGTATCGAACTTATAAGTGTGCCAAAATTTCCCTACTTGTTGGAAAATATGTTTGATAAAAGTTTAAATATTCTATCTGTGTTTACAAAGTTTACCAAGAAAGACTAAGAAGTCCAACAAACAATTTGTAGTATAATCTTTTATCCTACAACTTTGAGTTTCATATGCTTATCCTGTCATTATCCCTTTATTTCAATCAAGATCTTGCATTAATATTAGTTGTTCATATGCTTATCCTGTATTGACCAAAATTCTTTTTAAACAATATTTTGAATTTTAACAGGATTAAATTTTAACTTTTTACATTATAAAATTATAAACTTGACCATATACTATTTTAACCATAATTTACGGTATGACTTGAAATTGGGAGGTAAAATAAAATTTGAAATATCTATTTTATTAGTAAAATTAATTGATTAATTGTTTAATTTTATTTTTAAAAATTAATTAATTAATTAGATTAATTATTTAATGATGTCTAGTTCGTTCTAAAATGTCTAAAAGATTTAGACTTATACTGTCATTGCTACAAATTTTGAAATTAATATATTTTTAATATTAGATATTAAAATGAATGTTTAGTGGATGATTATGGACTCGTCCTATATGATTGGTTGTATGGTTAATTTATATATGTTGATTGTTGGTCGGGTCTTCGAGCTTATTATTTAATTAAATGGGTATGCGAGCCTATTATTTATTTAATTAGATTTTGTGTTGTTTATATAATATGGGCATGCGCGTTATTTATCTGGGTCTGTGTGCCAACTAGTATATGATATATGTCACAACTAGGCCACAATGAAGCAACTAGAATATGATACATGTTGTAGCATGAGATGAGATGATTGCATTTATCATTTAATGATCGAATGCAACGTCTCCTAAGAATTGACTGACTAGTCTTACTTTTGGCTCAACGAGACTAGATAGATAAAGTCCATAATCATCCACAGTTATTATTATGTATGATTGATTGTAAATTGGATGTTAGTTAATATACATAAATGTGATGAGACATACTATTATATATCAAGATATTAAATTCATATTAAATGGTTAATACAACTTACCTTCCATTGTTATAGTGAAAAATCATGAAAATATTGAGATATTGTTCCAATTGAAACATATGCAATGTAGTTAATGAATGGAGTTTAGATAAACTGATTCAACTAGTTTTTGATAATGTAATTGTTGTGAGTTAGGGTTTTATGTTAGAACATGTAAAATGCTTGATACTGTTTCAATAGATGTGTTTCAATATATGATACTGTTTCTAATGATAGTGAAATTTGCTGATTTTTTTTCTTTGTTTTTAATGATAGTGAGCATAGCAGTTATTCTTTCTTCATCTTGGCATTGCTCTGAAGTATGTGTTTGCTTTTAAGGGACTCAGATACCTTGGAAGATCTTTAATTTGCAGCAAAAGGATGTACATTAATCCGTGATACTCTTTTAGAGAATTTGTCATACTGTTTTGAAAAAAAAATTAAAGATTGTCATTTTAAGCTAAAGAGACGACTTCAAACGGGTAAAATCCATCATAGGTAGTCGCTAAGCGACTGATCTTGACCGTCACGTCGAGACCATTCCGAAAACATATTATAATAAAAATTCTGAGCACGTGTGCAAATTCTATGATCATTTCTATTGTGATCTTTGTTTTTGTGATATCTTGTTTTGCATAATCTTGTATCAAACAACACATATGACTATGATATCATGCTTTTATCTTTGATCTTCGCTTAATTAGTCATATGTTTTGTTTGATCTTGTATTATATGCAAAACAAAGATCATAGATTAAAACATGGATTAAAACAAAGATCAATTTATATTAATGCACATTACCTAAACAAAACATTATCATGGATTAAAACAATTATCATAGACAAAACAATGACATTCAAACAAGATTATCACGGGTTCAAACATTGTCATAATTAAACAATATCAAAGATAAAAGCACGGTATCATAAATAAAATTCATTCCACATAGATTCAAACAATATCATGATTAAAACAATATCAAAATATATTAATGCACATTACCTAAACAAAACAAAGATCATGGATTAAAAGTAAGACATTCAAACAAGTATCATAGGATTAAAAGCAAGATCATGGATTAAAACAATATCAAAAGATACTGTTTTATCTATGATAATCTTGTGAATTGGTATATTTATATCATGTTTTTATCTGTGATACTGTTTTATTATGATAATGTTTCAACCTATGATACTGTATTAAAACAGCATCATTACTTCAACCATTAAAATATCGTGTGCTTAGTTTTATGATACTGTTTTATCTATGATACTGTTTTATTTAGATAATGTGAATTGGTATACTTATATCATGTTTTTATCTCGTGATCTTTGTTTTATTATGATAATGTTTCAACCTATGATCTCAGATTAAAAAATATCATTACTTCAACTATTAAAATATCTTATGCTTAGTTTTATGATCTTGCTTTATCTATAATCTTTGTTTTATTTGAATTAATGTGAATTGGTATACTTATATCATGCTTTTATCTTTGATAATGTTTCAACCTATGATACTGTATCAATCTCTTTGTTTTATCTATAATATTATATCAATCTCTTTGTTTTATCTATGATACTGTTTTATTTATATAATTTGAATTGATATACTTATACCACGCTTTTATAATTGATAGTGTTTTATTATGATAATGTTTAACATATGATACTGTTTTAATCTATGATACTGTTTTAATATATGATAATGTTATTGAGTGCAAATAGTATCAATGGTCTTGTAATACTAATAGAGTATTTTAAGAACAGTTTAATTACTTCAACTAGTAAAACATCTATGATACTGTTTTAATATATGATAATGTTATTGAATGCAAACAGTATCAATGGACTTGAACAACATATTTTCATATATAACATTTATCTGTGATACTGTTTTAGAGGATGTATGATACTGTTTTGACAATAAAATTAAAGATTGCCATTTTAAGCTAAATAGATGACTTCAAATGGGTAAAATCTATCGTACGTAGTGGCAAATAAACTGGTCTTGACCGTCTCGTCGATAAATTTCGAAAACATATTATAATAAAAATTCCGAGTACATATGCGAATTCTATGCCATTTCTATTATGATAATATTTTGTGATACTGTTTTAATATGTATGATACTGTTTTGACAAGAAAAATTAAAGATTTCCATTTTAAGTTAAAGAGACGACTTCAAATGACTAAAATCCATCGTACGCAATGGCAAAGTCATTGGTCTTGACCGGCTTGTCGAGACCATTTCGAAAACATATTATAATAAAAATTCTGAGCACGTATGCGAAATCTATGTCCATTTCTATAGTGATACTGTTTTGTATAAAAAACTTTCATGACTAATTAACAACACAGAGAAATAATCTAAAGGCCAACTTTCATCATAGAACCATGAAACATGTTTTTATGAAACTATCACCATCCTTGATTTACACAATCTAGCACTACTTCAAAGCTTTGGTTGATGACTAAATTGCAAACTTTGCAAGTCAGTCACGAATACATTAACAGTACCAAAGACTATAAGAAAAAAAACTCAATTAGACATGTACATCCAAAATTTAAATCACCAACATCAAGTATGCAATCCAAGATCTACACCTTATACCTTATTGACAAGATAAAATTGTACTGGAAAACATGTGCAGAGAAACCACAATGGCGGTGGTGGTATTGTTCTTCACAGAATACATCTCCTTCCAAACTCAGCTATTTCTTTGATAAACCAATACTTTCTTGTGTGTTGCAAGGAAAACATATTCATCACTCTGACAGACTGGAAAAATGCCAGGCACCATCCCTGTCAACCATATGCCATTCTTCTCTTGCATAATCTTCCATTATATAAATATTCATCCAGACGTCTGAAATTTGAATCATAGACAAAAGCCCATCTGACTCCAACAACTAATAAACACGACTTGATTTCTATTCATGTGTGCAAAATGATCAGAAAACAAGAAACCAGAACCAGATTTCTTATGGTAGACCCAACCCAATACCACCGGACTCGGACTTCACTGGACCACATTCGGTCATCCTCATTGCACCCATACCCAGCCTCACACCATCAAATTCAGTCCCCACGCCAAAAAATAGTACCCAAATCGCGTCGGAATTAAAAAGTGACCTCCTCCACTGAACGCGCGGGGAATTAAAAAGTGATATTGCATCGTAGAAGCACTCGTCGGAGGTCGCCGAAGGTAGAGAAGGTTGTCGCCAGAGGTGAAGGAGGTTTGTGGGGGGTGGAAGAACTCGTGGATAGAAAATATGGATTATAGGGGTGATTTTAGAATTAATTTAAAATATTATTGAAAGTATGACTTAATCACAATTTAAAAAAAAAATTGACCTAATTTAAAACAAGTCATGTATAAGTGACTTATAGGCAATTTTTTCTTAAAAATAATTCTAACTCTAACAACTTGACCAATTTATTTTAAAAATACTACATTCCTGAAATTATTTAATCAATAAAATAATAAGTTAAAATCGAATATATATCTCCACATTAATTCTAAAGAATTTGACCTTAATTTGTTTCTTAAGTCCATGATTATTTGTACGATAAGTCCTTTATTTTTATAATATCTCCACTTTAATTCCTATACTTCATCTTTCATTTCAATTTCGTCCTCTTTTATTTATAACATAAGTCCTTCAACTTTTAGATTTTTACAAATTGATCCCCATATTTATTCCTTTTATATCAATTTAATCATTTATAGTATCATTATTTGATACATATATTACAAATAATATTGTGTATCAAAATACAAATGTTACAAATAATATTTTGTAACAATCTCTGTTACAAATTGAGATGTAAAACATCAGTAATACAAAATATCAATTCATATAATATTTGCTGTGTAAAATAACATAATATAATCTGTAATATATTCAGTTATACAAAATATCATTTGTCACATCTGTATCAAACAATGATATATAATATCATTTGTAACATCTGTATCAGATTACGATACTAAACAGAAACTATTACAACTGTAAAACCAATTCTAAATTTCAACAAGTTCGTATTAATATACACATTGGACTCTAAAAATCTATTGATATTGTGTAAGATCAGTATGATATAGATATATAACACAATGTCAAATTTAACAAATAGAACTCATGATTTCATCATTTGTAACATACGTAATATCGAGTTATACATAATACCAATTCATGTAACATGTGATGTGTAAAATAACATAATATAATCTGTAATATCTGTATTAAATATTGATACACAATATCATTTGTAACATCTATATCAAATAGTGATACAATGAACTAAATTGACATACAAGTATAAATATGGGGACCAACTTGCAAAATTTTAAAAGTTGAAGGACTTGAGTTGTAAATAAAAAAAGACGAAATTGAAATGAAAGAGAAAATACAGGGACTAAAGTGGAGATATTATAAAAATAAAGGACTTATTGTGCAAATAATCAATGACTCAATCAACAAATATGAGAATTTACGTGGTCTTGGTCCATTTGATTTTAATTCATTATTTATTAATTAATTAATATAATATTAACTATGTAGTATTTTTAGAATAAATAAGCTAAATTGTTAGATATGAATTCTTTTAATATTGGTAAGTAATGGGTGTAATATTCTCTTAATTGAAATTAAATGACAACCAGCTATATTCATATTTTAATAAAGTTCGACAAACATTGCCAAATATTTCATTTTTTGACAATAGTCGAGGCTCGTTATTAAATGATAAATTATATAAATTTGTTTGCAACAAACTATGAATGTTGCAAAATGTGCTAAAACTCAATGTTTTAACAACATGTGTGAATGTTGCCAAATGTGCTATTTTTTGACAACTGTCACTACCCGTTGTTAAATGACGAAATATAAAAAAAAAAAAAAAAAAATGCAACAGACTACGAACGTTGCAAATTGATACATTGGCAATGTTCATTTAAATATTGTTGCCAAATCTCAATTGAGTTAACCAATGGCAACATACATTTAATGATTGTTGGGATAAACTCTTTTTAGCAACACACAATTAATGAACGTTGTTGTTTAGATGTTGCAAAAGACTATTTTTAGTAAAAATTGGAATCACCCAAAAATCTTGTCGTATGAATTTATTATGACCGTTTTACCAGACATTATCAGTGTGCTCGGGACAGTTTTTCAAGCAATTTTAGCTACATTTTTTGCATATCAAAAGACATGGTTAAGGTATGAAATTTTGATATGTTGTAGCTTAAAGTCCCAAATATTTACCATTCAAATATAATAATTTTTAGAGCATGTTTAAATGGTCAAATAATTTGTGGCATCACCAAATGCAGTTTGGTAAAACCTTAAAGCTTTAGAAATTTAATTCGATTTTTCTTTGCACGCTTGTTCCATTTCTGCAATTGTTAAATTTAAAACCGTTCAAAGGCACGGAAAAATTTATTTGGAGTCGTCAAATGTTATTTAAATATTTTTAAGTGATCATTTGAGTTGAGAAAATTCGAAGTGTTACATTGTACGAAATGAGTCGATTTAAATTTTTTAAGATTTGTAAATTTTATGATAGTGTTAATTCTATGTTTTGAGAATTATGATTGTCAAAGTTTACCAATTTTTATCAAGAATCGCAATGAAGAGCAACAAAAGAGATGACAAAAGTTTTAGTTCGTTATTGGTCAAGGTGGAGATTGTTGGAATTTTTTCTCAAAAGTGCCAAAGTAAAGGGTCCTCAATTGTAAATAAGAAAGAAATAAGGGTGATGAAAATATTACCTTTTTTGCAATTTGTGCGTGCCTTTTATTTTGCTGGAAGAAAAAGATGCCATAATTTGGTAAGTAGAACGTGCGTGTCCGCTGAATTGCTAAGCGATAACTTCATGTCATGTTAAATCTAAATATAAAAGTCCCCCACCCCCACACCCAAAATCGGTTTTTTTTTTTTTTGACACAAGGGTTATTAAATCCGTTCTACGATACTTAAAGGTTAAGTGTGAAATACTACATGATTGTAACAAATTTTTATATAATGAAAATTTGTCTTTGGCAGTCTATAAATTTCTGTATTGTTTTTTTCTATGTATTTTATTTTTTTTGTTCTTCTTAACATTTTCTCTTAGAGATGGCAAAAAAATCCGATCCGCCTCGAACCCGATGGATACCTTATCCGAGTGGAGCAAAAATTACTTGATCCGCGGGTCGGCGGGGCGGATCGGGACAGATCTGTAAGCATTAACAGTCAAATAACTAAGATTTTTTTTTTGCACTGTGCTCCAAATCTGTAAGCATTGACAGTCGAATAAAAATCAAGCCAGGCATCTTTGGTTTCTTCAATTGATTTTCTTAAATTTATTAAATTGGTAAATTATCAGAATAATTAATTATATACACATACTTAGTTGAATTAGTTGGGAAAAAAATGGATAAGTATATAGATCAGGGCTCTGATCAGCCCCGATCCGTCTCGAAAAATGGCAGATTGCGGGACAGGTTTGGATCTCCTATAATTATTACGGGGCACATTTGGATCAGGCCGATCTGCCCCAATCCGCCCCGTTACCAACTCTATTTTCTCTAAATGTGAGTATGTAGACAAATCAAGGAATTGATCACACATTTCCAAAAAATTGGAGATAGTGGAAAGATCAATAGGAGCAGAGTTGCAAGGCATGGGATAGAAAAAATTTGAGATGTAAGTTCAAGACTTTAGATTCAATGTGGCAAACACTACAACAAAAAGCATCTATAGTGGCGACACCAATTGCGACGACACCAAGTCGTCTATATTGATTCTATACAATATAGACGACAAAGAAATGTCGTCGCCACATATGCAAAACTTACAGCAACGATATATGTCGTCGCTATAGATTATTAGTTGTCGCTATTAAATAGAATCTATAACGACGTCTTTCAATGTCGTTGCCAATTAGTTTCGGAAATGGTGGGAATAAATGGTGGCATTTTGATGCAAAAATAGTGACGACATATGTCGTCGCAATTGAATTGCGAATGATGTTGTCAGTCACGTGAATCATGATTTTTCTCGTAAAATGCGATGAGATCTATAGCGACGACATATGTCGTCACTATAGACCTAGATCAATTAAAGCGGGAAAATTGGCGCCCAATTGTTTTTTGTAGCGATGGCACATGTTGTTGCTATATACGTATTGATCAGTTTGGTAGGCACGTGAGTTATTAATTTCCTCGTAAAATGGGAAGGATCCTGTAGCGACGACCGTTACATATAGCGACGACAAATGTCGCCGCTATAGAGTCTTCTTTTTCTTCTCCCCATCTCTGCATTTCTATATTGCAGGCTAAACGAAAAAAAATATCTTCTCCATCTCCGCATATCCCCAGTCAATTGCAATTCTACTGTTTTTCTTCATAATCATCTTCTTTACATTTTATTTCTTCATCTCCATTTATTATCCTTACCGTATTTGTAAGAATATAGTATTTTTCAAGTATGGATATTGATAAAAGTTGGACAACAATTAGAAATCGCACAAAATCTGCAGATTTTTGGAACGGTTGCAAGCATTTATAAACATGGCGAGGCCATACGTTAATGATAGGGGAAGGATTAAATGTCCGTGCAAAAAATATTTAAACGGTCTCACACATCCATTGGAAATTGTCGAGGCTCACATATTTCTTAATAGTTTTGCGAGAGTTATGTCACCTAGATATATCATGGTGAGACCGATATTCATACTGCGAATGTGTATAGACAAAATGAGCGAGTTGGTGTGGAGGATGAGATGATGATGTCATGGATGACGTAGCTGGTGATGAGCATGCAGGTACAAGCTCCGATGGTTACTATGACAAATTGTTTCAGGCTCTCCATTCAGAACTGTACCTGGGAGTTTCATCATTTTCATCCTTAAATTTTTTAGTCAAGTTGATGCATATTAAGGTTATGAACAAATGGACAAACAAGTTTGTCGATGATCTTTTGAAATTGCTGAAGTTAGCATTCCCAAACATGAACCTGGTTGACTCTCACTACGAAGCTAAGAAGCTGATGACGAAGCTTGGTTTGGGTTACAAATCCATTCATGCTGCAAAACGATCGTACCTTTGTTTTGGGGTGAACATCTTGATAGACAAACTTGCCCGATTTGCCAGGAAAGTCGTTGGGTGCACACTTTTGGAAAAGTGAAATGGAAAAATGTTTCGCATAAGGTGTTGTGATAATTTTCCTTGGCCTCCAGACTAAAACATATGTTCGCGACGAAGGATACTGCAAAACTCATGAGGTGGCACAGTATAGGAAGGTCTAGGGTCGATGATGAAATGCAGCATCCCATTGATGGAAAGGCATGGCGGAATTTTGAAGTGAAACATCCACTGTTCGCAAGTGAGATCAGAAATGTCAGGTTAGGTTTGGCCACAGACAGATTCAATCCATTCGATGACATGAGTCTCGTCGTGCACAAAGATGTGGCCGATGGTTTTAACAGTTTACAACTTGCCACTATGGTTATGCATGAAGCCCGAATACCTCATGCTTACTCTATTGATACCTGGTCCTAAAGCACCGGGTAAGGACATTGATGTATTTTTACGACCATTAGTGGACGAGTTGAAGGAGTTGTAGGCTGATGGGATTGACACAGGTGATGGTAGAACCAACAACAAGTCGGTATTCAGACTGCGTGTAGCGTTGTTGTGGACTGTTAACGATTTTCCAGCGAGAAGTTGTTTGTCGGGTTGGAGTGGTCAGGGGTACAAGGCATGTCCTACGTGCAACGAGGATACTCCTTCAGTCCGTGTGATAGGTAAGACAGCTTATGTGGGTCATCGTCGGTTCCTGCCATCCAGGCATCATTTTCGAGCAATTTAGACTTCGATGGAGGACAGAGAGGCAACCACCTCCGCATTGGTTAACGCTTGCAGACATTTTAGCACAATTAAGCCGTGTCAGATATAGAAGTCCAGGAAAGCACCCTAAGTACGGTGGTGCTACAATTCAGAGAAGTGATGACGAGCTAAATTGGAGAAAAAAGAGCATCTATAAGTTGTCGTATTGGACTTCTACAGAGCTCAAACATAACATCGATGCCATGCACGTAGAGAAGAATGTTTGTGATAGCTTGCTCGGCACAATTATCGACGATCCATTCAAATCAAAAGACACAGTCAATGCGAGGCGCGATCTGATGCAATTAGGGATCAAAAGAGAGTTGCACTTGTATCAGAACGAGAATAGGTGGATGAAGCCTGCCGCATGTTACACCATGTCGTCTTCAAATCGTAAGAAGTTTTGTAAATTTATCCAATCGGTTGAGTTTCCAGATGACTTCGCTTCTAATTTTCGGAAGAATATTGCTCCTAATGAAAGCTATATTATCAAGTTGAAGTCACATGATTGCCATATTATCATGCAACGGTTATTGCCAGTCGGATGTCGGGCGTTCTTGAATAAAATAAGGGTAAATAGCACAAAACGTCCCTACCTATTGCGGTTATTGTAGAAAAACGTCCATACCTTCTAAATTTTGGCACTTTCACCCTTACCTCTTTGGATTTCTGCGCAAAACGTCCTTCACCAAAAATCGACCATTAACATAGGGGTAAATTAGTCCAACCACTTTTTCACATATATATTATTTCTTTTTTAAAATTGGGGGCTTCCCATGCAATTTTCAAAATTGCACCGGCAGTTCAGTCCCCAAATCGAAAAGTCGAAACCAGTGGAAACCATGGCCCCTTTATCATTGTTCGACGACGAAGAGCGGTGGCACGGGTGTAAGACACCCACCGCCGATGATCTCTGTTGGCGGCACGTGACAAACGACGCCGCCTTGCGTAAATTGCGAAACCCTATAGTTTTAAACATTGGCGCCACGCTTTTTCCACTCAAAACTTCGCTAAAAATTCTTTCGCCTCAAAACCTCTCTTTTCTATTTAATAATATTCTCTCGTAAATGGGTTTTCAAATGTATTCAAGATTCAAGAAAATAATAAGATCTATGGTAAAGCACGCTTGTAAAATCCACGATCGTTTTAGAGCTTGTATGTCTTCTTGCAAAGGGCTCTGGCGGTGGATTTTCCTCCTCAAGCCCAATTGAAAAATAGCCAAGCCTTTTCCATTGGAGGATGAGTCTTCGAACTTGGTTAACAGTAAGAATCCCATTTAATACTAGATTTTCCAACTGTTCTTGAGCGAATCCCATGTAGAATACTTCAAAATATTGTATACTTATGAAATTATATCTCTCATATAAACTTTAGGGTCTATAATTTGGGAGATTTATTAGTTTTTTATGGATTTTCTTGATGGGTTTTTTCTGCTTTGATAATTCTTTCTACTCGTTTCACTTTTTCGATTTGGGGACGGGGCCTGCCGTGCAATTTTGAAAATTGCATGGAAAGCCCCCAATTTTAAAAAGAAGTAATATATATGTGAAAAAGTGGTTGGACTAATTTACCCTATGTTAATGGCTGATTTTTGGACCCAAGGACGTTTTCTTGCAGAAATCCAAAGAGGTAAGGTGAAAATACCAAAATTTAGAAGATATGGACGTTTTCCACAATAACTGCAATAGGTAGGGACGTTTTGTGCTATTTACCCAATAAAATAATTTCCACGGTAATTATTGAACTGTACACGTTCTTCAGAAAACTTTGTATAAGAACACTAAAGGTTAGCGACATGCTAGCTTCCCACGATCACCTGGTACTCATTCTCTGTAAGTTGGAACGGATATTTCCTCCAGCCTTCTTCGACATCATGATTCACCTCGTAATGTATTTACCAGAAAAGGCAATCCTTGGAGGTCGGGTGCACATGAGATGGATGTATCCATTCGAGCGATACTTGAAGAAATTGAAGGGCTACGTCAGAAATCGAGCTCGGCCCGAGGGATCAATAGCTGAAGGGTATGTTGTGGACGAGACATTGACTTTTTGTTGGAGATACTTCGAGGACATAGAGACAAGGTTCGACCGACCAGACAGAAACGAGGATGATAATGTTCCACAGACACAACTTTCTATTTTTCAGTCGCAGTGTTGCCCACTTGGAAAGCAGTCACCAACGACGTTTCCTACTCAAGTTCAAAATCAAGCAATTTTTTACGTCCTGAACAACTGTTATGAAGTTGAGCCATTCTTGCAGTAAGACGGCGTTAATTCCTGATTATTATTCCTTTATCTCGAATAAACTTTATCATTTGAAACGAACTAATGAATTTTGATCTTCCATACTTTGTTCAGGGAACATAGGCAGGAACTACTGAACAATGGTTGTCCAAACATCGAACTAGTGCATAGAAGAGACTTTTACAGTTGGTTCTACAAAAAGGTAAACGAACATCGCCCAAATAAAATTGCAAGATTTCAACATAATTTCGTTCAATAACTGAGAATAATTCTAGTCCTGCAGCTATATGCAATGTGCCAAAGCTACAACCATCAAGTTTCTCATAAGTTATTTGCGTTGGCCAATGGATGTTACCAGCAGGTTATGTCATACACGGCTTGTGTTGTCAAAGGAGTTTGGTTCTCGACATATGATCGTGATATTCAAGACAAACTCGAACGATGGTGTGTACATCATAGGGACCCAGGGGTGAGGTTTACTACGGGCAGCTGCAAGATATACTGGAGCTACAGTATGGACCGAAACTTTCAGTTTATCTGTTCCGATACAAGTGGTTTAGGTGTGATGGGAGACGGATAGTAACTGAGAATAATGTTATTAGTATTGACATCAGTGCAGAGGCGTTCAAGGATGATCAGTTCATATTTGCGAGCCAAGCACAACAAGTGTTCTACATTGAAGATCCATCTTGTGGTCCGAACTGGCGAGTAATACAAATTGTCCATCACAAGAGTACGTGGGACATAGTGGGAGCTAACATCACAGAGATTGACCTGCTCCACAATAACTACTCTTCCGGTTTATCTCTAATCGTTGATCTTGGCAACATAGAGCACGTATGCTTGCACCGGGATGATGATGAAGCTGATGAGATAGAAGCATCGATTATTAGGAGAGCCTCGTCTGATACTGCAGGAGAAACTTCGTTTATAAACGACGATGATGTGGAAGATGATACAAATGTAAAATACGAGAATGACGAAACATCAAGTGAAATCATTGAGGACGACAGTGACGATGATGAGGATCAATCGTATCATGATAGTGAATCAGATTGAAATGTTATTGTGCGTCACTAAATTTTATGAAATAAATTTATAAAAAAGCATGTTCT
The DNA here is from genome assembly GCA_023638005.1 of Forsythia suspensa. NCBI lineage: Eukaryota > Viridiplantae > Streptophyta > Magnoliopsida > Lamiales > Oleaceae > Forsythia > Forsythia suspensa. The sequence continues at coordinate 17,911,312 of CM042664.1, read as the reverse complement.
TGTTGTTTTTGGCTTGAATGTTTTTCGTTCATACTATCATTGCTATTGGTCAAAACGCGAGTTTGGATGGAGTTTCAACATTTGTGGACAAAATGTAGGACAAAAAGGACTGCAATTGTACAAAAACATGCTACTGGGGACCTATATATCTAACCTCATAAAACTTGAAGGACTTATGTTGCAAATAAAATTGGATGAAATTGAAATAAAATGAAAAATATGAGGACCCAAATGAAAAATGTTTAAAGTTGAAGGACCTAACTGCAAATAACATATAGAGACGACATTTATAGGGTGTAGAGTGAAAATTGGGCGCCATTATTAGGCGCGTGCTCCGAAAAAATTAAGTGTGTGTCGCCGTTAAAAAGTAATAGCGATGACATATGTCGTCGCTATAGATTTGACCCTTAAAATTCACGAGTCAGACCTTCTTCATCTCCATTTCTCATTTCCTCTCTATTTTTTTGCCGGTTTGTCATCCACCATTTGGCCAGAAGGTTGAAGCTAGCACTCCATCCGCTCGGTTGAGGGCTGCACTCCACGACCTTCTTCTCCAAGATCCATCTCGATTAAGGTTGGCCTTGAACCTGAAATTGTAGCTTAAATGTCACAGTTTTTTTTTTCAATTTGAATTTGAATTTTTTTAATTATCAGATATATTTTAGGTTTATTCGATGTTGAAATTGCTGTTAACGATTTTGCACTGAATTTGTGGAATTTTTTTATGATTTTATGAAGAACTGTGACTGAATTTTTAAGGACTGATTGCCAGTAGTTTAAGGACTGAATTTATGAAGTTTAAGGACTGAATGCAAGTAGTTTAGGGACTGAATTTTTGGGACTGAAATTATGAAGTTTTAGGGATGATTTTTGGACTGATTTTGCTTTATGAAGTTTTAGGGACTGATTTTGCTTTATAAAATTGTAGGGATGATTTTGCTTTTCAAAGTTTAGGGACTTATTTGCAATAAAATAAGTTTAGGGACCGATTTGAAATAAAATATAATAAATTCAAATTTTCACATAAATTCAAAGTTTAGGGACTTATTTGCAATAAAATAAGTTTAGGGACCAATTTAAAATAAAATATAATAAATTCAATTTTTCACATAAATTCAAAGTTTACGGACTCATTTGAAATAAAATTCAAAGTTTAGGAACCAATTCATTAATAAAATATAATAAATTCAAATTTTCACATAAATTCAAAGTTTAGAGACTTATTTGCAATAAAATAAGTTTATGGACTAATTTAAAAAAATATATAATAAATTCAAATTTTCACATAAATTCAAAGTTTAGAGACTTATTTGTAATAAAATAAGTTTAGGGACCAATTTGAAATAAAATATAATAAATAGTTTTCACATAAATTCAAAGTTTAGGGACTTATTTGCAATAAAATAAGTTTAGGGACCAATTTGAAATCAAATATAATAAATTCAAATTTTACATAAATTCAAAGTTTAGGGACTTATTTGCAATAAATTAATTTTAGGGACCAATTTGAAATAAAATATAATAAATTCAAATTTTCACATAAATTCAAAGTTTACAGACTTATTTGAAATAAAATTCAAAGTTTAGGGACCAATTCATTAATAAAATATAATAAATTCAAATTTTCACATAAATTCAAAATTTAGGGACTTATTTGCAATAAAAAAAGTTTAAGGACCAATTTGAAATAAAATATAATAAATTCAAATTTTCACATAAATTCAAAGTTTAGGGACTTATTTGCAATAAAATAAGTTTAGGGACCAATTTGAAATAAAATATAATAAATATAAATTTTCACATAAATTCAAAGTTTAGGGACTTATTTACAATAAAATAAGTTTAGGGACCAATTTGAAAAAAAAATAATAAATTGAAATTTTCACATAAATTCAAAGTTTAGGGCCTTATTTATAATAAAATAAGTTTAGGGACCAATTTAAAATAAAATATAATAAATTCAAATTTTCACATAAATTCAAAGTTTACTTTACTTTATTTGAAATAAAATTCAAAGTTTAGGGACCAATTCATTAATAAAATATAATAAATTCAACTTTTCACATAAATTCAAAGTTTAAGGACCAATTCTTCAACAACTTCAAACTTATTTGAAACTATGACCAAATTCAAAGTTCATAGACATATTTGAAATAAAATAAAATTTTTATGGATCTATTTACAATAAAGTCAAAGTATAGGGACATATTTGAAATGAACAATTCCATTGGGGACCTACTTATAACAAAATTAAAACGTATTAGAAATTACGATAACATTCAAATTGTAAGGACCTATTTGACATAGGAATAAGTTGAGGGACCAATTAATCAACAAATTGAAACTTATTAGAAATGAAGAAAAAATTCAAAGTTGAGGGACATATTAGATATAAATTAAAAGTTTAAGGACCAATTCATCAACATCTTCAAACTTATTAGATACTACATAAAATGTCAAAGTTCAGGGACCTATGTGAAATAAAATAAAAGTTTAGGGACAACTTTGAAATATAGTCACAGTTGATGACCCTATTTACAATAAAGTAGAAGTAGAAGGACCAATTTATCATCAACTTCAAACTTATTAGAAACTTTGAAAACCTTCGAACATTAGGGACCTATTTGAAATAAAGAAAAAAGTTTATTAGGATCAATTTCACTAAATGTAGGGACCTATTCCGCACTCATTGATGTTCGCAATTATTTTATGTGTTAGTATGACTGACGTGATGTCGCACGGAGGTAATGGTGCAGGAGATCCTCCACAATGACCATCTCACCTACTCGCTTCTTGACTGCGAGTCTGGTAACACTTTTCGCTCAAATTGTAATTATTTATTATTTTATACATATCGTTGAAAATCGTATGATAAATACAATTTCCAATTTTTTCATTTTCAGCACTCTGCCAAAGCGACGAGGTATCTCTCGAGACATCAACCTTGAGATGTTTGGCAGGCTAACGGGAAGATGCCACTTCCTATCACGTTCAACAATGTCGAGCGCACAATGCAGCTGATCGGGAATAACACGAAGTACTTCATGCGCTTGGTTGGGAACCAAGTGAGATTCACCGTGCCCCCGTGCTACCTTTCATGGACAAAGGTTCCAGAGGAGTAGCGGGTACGGTTACGTAGCATTATCGAGGTATGAACTTAAAGTAGTTTTGTTATTAGTACACTTAATAAATAATTGTTCCACGACTTCTACATTAACGTAATTTTTTTCACTCTTGCAGATCTACTTCGATCTGCAGGGCGATCGGTCGTCCGACGAGTACTGGGCAGTATGTGTTGCTGTAGATCTTCTGGCGGCCGATCGTTATTGCGATTACAAACTCAAGGCGCATAATCACTTAAAAGCACATGGACCAAGCCGACCATACGGCAAGATGTCCGCCGAGGATTGGCAAAAGTGCATTGACTTCACACCAGTCCTACTTTCGTGGTACGTATTGTTTATTTATTTTTTACGATATTTTATATACTTTTTTAACTATTGCATTTTTTGCTAATCAATTATATGTTATACCTTCAGGAACGGTCCTCCAAAAATGAGGCCAATCGGGGTAAAGCTAAATACCCAAGCGTGTAGGGGTCGAAGAGCTTCTCTGCCCCGCGTTACGATGAGGTACAACATATAAATTTTCAATATCATTATACAAATCTTCACTACATTACGTAAAAATGTCTACTAACTACATTTCACGTTTAAATTGTCGTAGCAGGACCCTGAGACCCAACAGTGGCCGAGGATTATTGAATCGTTTCGCACGTTTTACACCTTCCGAGATGGCAATTGGGTGAACCAGCAGGCAGCTGGTGACTATGTGAGGATTTTTAAATTATTTTAATATAATTTTATCTGACATGATACTATTATTTATTATTATTTTTTCACTAAACAGGATAAACTTGTTGAGTTGAGAGAGACTAAACATACACAGGTCGCCTTCAGTGGCGCGTTGTTAGTCGAGCGTGCTATTGCAAAGAAGGTTCTCAGAGAACGACGAGGTGACGTCCGTGGGGTTGGCTGGGTTCTGAAGGGCACCTCTCCCTCACTAGATTCGACTGCTGCATCGTTTGTCCCACAAGGAACTTCCCATCAATTCTCTGGAGACTCCCAGAATAACAATCCTCGGTTTGCCATGTACGAGGATCAGCTACGCCAAATGCAGCGTGAAATTGAGATTCTGAAAAGTAGAATACCAGTTGTGCCTGTGGAGGAGGAGAACGGGGACGGGGACGAGGACGAGGGTTTGGATGGTCCGTAGATTTTAGAATTTTTTATACATTATTTCTATTATTTGAAAACAAAATTTTTTTTTTTAAAAAATTCAAAAAGTTTATAGCGGCGACATTGTCGTCGCTATAGTAAAAGAAAACATTAGTTTTAGTGACGACAAAGTCATCGCTATATGAGAAGGACGTATGGCGACGAGATAATAGCGACGTATTTCACGTCGCTATTATTTCGTATAACAGCGACGACGTTGGCGACGACTTTGTCGTCCCTTTTTATCTGTTTTCGAGATATAGACCACGACAATGTTGCGACGAAGTTGTCGTAGCTATAGATTCAAATATATATAGCGACGACTTTATGTCGTCGCTAAATATCTAGAGACACTAACCTACTGCGGCGACATTGAGCGACTACTTTGTCGTCTCTAAAAATTTAAAGGGACGACTTTTGATGATTTAGCGACGACATATGTCGCCGTTATTGACCTCATTTCTTGTAGTGAAAACCCATCGAAATAAATAACAAAATAATATAGGTTGAAATTATACATTAGTGATTACCTCTTGAAGCGATAATAAAAAATTTCACGGTTTTTGTGAATCCTAAATGTTTTTTCGGATCGAACGTGAACGATATGCACACGTGTCGATCTTCATCTTCCTTCTCCTAAATTTTAATAACTGATGAAGTAAGCCAAAAGTGTCTAGAGTTTCATGAGAAAAGAGAGATGCTCTAGTCATAACTTGCATATTTATAGTTTACTAGTTTTTGACTCGTGCGTTGCACTTGTTGTATTTGAATATTGTATTTTTAATTTTTTTTTTTAATGTTATCGTTCTAGTAAATTGTATAATTAGTAGTGTAATGTAGGTAAGAAAAATTGTTTGTTTGTAAACGTGAAATTTTACATTAAGGCATTATATTTAAAATTTAATAAGCATTTTCAATATTTAATATTAAAAATACAAAAAAAAAAACATTATTGACATCAATAATTCATAGAATAAAACTTTATTTGGATTGAATTGTACTTGCTGAGGATGATTGTACTTCTGATTTGTTATATTTTGTATTATACGAATAATATATATAAGTTTGTAATATAATTATATTATTTTTAAATTTGTATTAAATTGAAATACATTCAATCATTAGTTGTAGCATATAGCTCTTTTATGTAGATCTTCAATGTCTACAGTTTAGAATAGATTGTAAGATCGTCATCGACCATATCCATAAGCTCAAGGTGTAGAAAAATTGAAGAACAAAGATATGGGTTGTAGTAAAACCTCATGTTTGTCTACCATCTGGATTATAGCTTGTAATTTTGCACAAATTTTGAATGCTGGATGTTTTGGGCTATTGAATATAGAGTTTGTCGGAGATTAGAGAAAACAATGATAAAATGTCTTACTTCTTGTATTTGGATATTTGGTATAGATATGAGATCTCTATTGCAGCTTAGATTACAACCTACTATATCATTTATGTTGTAGTCATCTTCGAATGTAATACATGTAAAAAGTTCATCTATTTGTTTTAATCTTGTTTGTTCTTCTGATTTTCCTTTGTAAGTGCAAAACAAATTTCAAATAGCATGGCAGATTTCAATTCTTCCATGTCCCTAGAAAATTCAAGGAGAGCAAAGCCAGAGTGCAATCTATAGTCATATATATATAGTGGTTCAAAGTTACTGATTTGATATTCTTGTCTTTTCCAACGTTGTTTGAGGTTGACGTATGTGAATTTCAATACATTCTCGAATATCTGATATTATTTATTGTACATGGCTTTACGATCTTGTTGTCATTATTGTTATTGGCCATCTTCAACTGTCAAAAAAATAAGATTTTCTATGTGCTAGTGTATATAAAATTGTAGATTCTTTATTATTATTGAGCAAAAAATACAATATTTAGAACTAGAAAAATTAAATTTTTTGATAATTGATTATAGTTTCACAAAATTAAAGACAATAATAATATTGTATATAATAATGTGCTAGAAAGGTGAAACTTATGTGTAACTAAATTTTTATAGTTTTTGTTAAAGTGGTAAAAGATAGTATTTTTTGAATTGCAATTATAAAACTAGAAGCAAATAATTTGTGCTTATAGAAGTTTGAGTGTGCATACGGTTTTTGATTCTTTGTTGAAATACATGTTAGTATTTGTAAGATTTATATAGCTGAGTGTGTTTTGGAAGTTAGTAAATTGGTATTGAATAATTTTACTATTTATGAAAAAGAAAAAGAGGGAGTGATTGATAGTATTGTAAGTTAGAATTTTGTGTTTGTATTTACTTCAATGGCATTTAGTACTTTAAGAATTTGTAGAAAAGAGTAAATTTTTGGTTCTTAAAAAATTATTATTGAGTATACGTAGATATTATGAAATAGTGTAATATATCGTGTTGTATTATTTGATACTTTGTTGTTTGGTGTGACGAAAGAATATTGGTTTTCTAATACTTTATTAGTATGTTTATGGTTTTAATATTGATAGTTTTTATATAATTATTATGTTAGTTAATATTTTTGTCTACCATGAACTTGTAATTAATGTAATATATTTTATTGGTTATAAATTGGTCTTCTGCAACCAATTGGATAATAATGGAAGTTGTATTAAGTTTGTTTTATATTATTATTCTAATTGTTTGTTTTGCAGAAGTTTTGTTTTTTTTTTATGTTTTGTACATTTCTACAATTATATGTTATTTAAATATTCTTTTGTTAGGGTACCCATCTGTTGTTGGCTACTATTCCTCAATATGCTCCAGCTGTATAGAAGAGGCTGAAGCACATAGGCCCACAGGCGGAGACACGCATTGCTTGGGAATTAGGGTGTGGGCAGATATTCTTTTAGCATGACTACTAGATGGGCAAGTTTACATTAGCTGATCAGCACACTCACTTGCCACATTTTTCTATCCAGGTTAGAGACTTATTTTATGATACTAGAGGGAACATTGACCGACTTCTTCAGCTAGTACTATATATTATTGTTGAGTAGATAGGGAGTATCACTATCATTGCTGAGGTAGACGATCAAATTATTTGGAATGATACTTCGGATGGTAGATTTGCTATCAAGTCTGCATGGCAGCTAGTTCGCACGGGGCATACTATTTAGGCTGTATACAACATGATTTGAAGTTCTATTATCCCGATGACTATCTCTTTCTTCTGCTGGAGACTATGGCAAGGTCTTATCCCAGTTGATGTTGTGATTCAGAGGCGGATTGGGAGTCATATGGCTTCTCGTTGTCAGTGTTGCTCGGCTATTGAGACTATTCACCATTTATTTATTGAAATTTGTATTGCCGACCACGTTTGGCGCCATTTTTTTGACATTTTTCATATAACCCTTTGACCAATGGAAGGTTTTCAATATCGCTTTCAGTCTTGGCATTTCTCAGGTCAGTTTGTCAAGCATGGTCATATTCGCACGATCATTCATCTTTTGATTCTCTGGTTTATTTGGATTGCGAGGAATGATGCAAAGTACCAGGATATATCTATGGAGCCGAGACGAATCATCTAGAGAGTATATCATACTATCTCCCTACTACATACATGCCGTTTATTTCGGGTCATTCATTAGCAAGGGGATATGGATATTGCTCATCTTTTTGGTCTCTCTTACTACTCTATCACTTCCTCTCCCTATTTTGGTTTATTGGCGTACTCCACCAGTTTGATCTTACGAGGTCGACACTGATGGATGCATCAAAGATGGATTTGCAAGTGGAGGAGGATTATTAGGGATTCATTGGGTCAGTGTGTCGCGCCTTCTTCTCTTCATATGGCGAATGCCCTATTTTGGAGGCCGAGCTCAAGGCTATTCTTGACAGTATCATTCTTGCTCAGAAGATTGTACTCTCAGATTTATGGATTGAGTCCAACTATGCTTTGTCCATTCACTGCATTACTAGAAGTGGAGGATCTTGGTCTTTTCAGGAAACTCTTCGCCACATCAGAGATATTCTTGCCTTCGACTGTGATACTATTTCTCATATTTATCGCGAGGGCAATCAAGTGGCTGACTTACTTGCTTTAGAGGGTTGGGATCGCCGTTGCTATTTCGAGTACAGTGCTTAGAACTTACCACAACGTTACTGCAGCTTAGTTCAGATTGATAGACATGGGCTTCCTACAGTTAGGGGTCTATAGAATTTTTTAGGACTATTTGTTTAGGAAGTAGTACCTCATTATTTATTGTTTTATTATTTATTCATTTATTTGTTTGCTTTAGCTTTTATGATTAGAGGTCAGGTTTTATGCCCACCTCTCATGAATTTATTATGAGTAATTTACATATGGTTGTGTATCCGAACCCTCATATCCTTTCTTGATGGAGGCCTGACAACCACACTGGAGATGTGATGGTGTGTTGAATTAAAAAAAAAGAGCAGACATTACATTTTTGAACTATTTTGATAACGTCCACCATCAAATGTAATTTATATTACATTAGCAGAAACATTGCTTCACATGTTTGACAATTAATGTATTTTGAAGTTTTATATTTTCTAGGATATAACAATACCAATGCTTTATTTTGGATCATGTCATGATCAAAATACAAAAATGTAGGTGCGTTTTCATATCTCACTACTATTAATTTCCTTATCAACAAAAGAATTGAATATGGTACTACAGTATCTTTCTTTTTCATTAACTTCCTCTAAAATCGTAGAAGCCTTCTTCAAACTTCAATGTTTTAGCTTTCAAAAGAATATTTAAATAGCATATAATTGTAGAAATGTACAAAACATAAGCAAAAAAAAAAACTTCTACAATAGAGAAAAGAGAGAAAAATAGAACGTACCAATGCAGACACTACGGTTAAAATCACCGGTGTGAATATTGGAGTGAATACATGGACAAAATCATCTGTAATAATCTCCAACTTTTCTGAAGCTTTACATAACAATGCAGACACATGAGGTAAAATCACATAGGTACTTCTTCATGGTTTTAAAAATGAACTTTATATTTACTGAAACTTTTAATATTGATATAATATATTCATAAAATATTTTATACAACTTAATTTAAATCTCGAAAGAATTTCTTGTTTATAAAAGTTCACTTGTTCTAAAAATTATGATTATCTACTAATTATTTTAAAAATAATTATGTTTACAATTTATGTAATTTACTAAAAACGCTGAAATAATTAAACCATTCAATAACTCTGTGAATTAATATAATATAATTATATACTTATTTTCTGAAAAATAAGTTTTCACTCACGAAACTTTTGACTACAGATTAGGTTGGTCGATACGCGGTACCAATCTCCTCGTCACCTCCTAAAGCTTGAATTAATAATTAATCATATCAAGTAGCACTAAGAATAAAAAAATAGGCAAGACTAAGCTTAATCTACCATTACTTAAGAAAAAATCTCAAAATTCCTTTACTCATTTTGGTCTAATCCTCAATCTAATTCATCACTTTCTCTCTTTCATATGTCAATCTAACAATTAAAAACAAACAAGTATAATTTTAAATTTCGTAATACAATCACCAAACTAGAAACTCATTTTCATGATCCCAATACCATATAATTTTCCTTAGTTTAATCTTCTTTATCACTCACTCATTAATAAATTCATTTATATAACTACATTCATTTAAAAGACCCATTTAGAAATTCTATGGTTTGCTTTAAATCTCCATTTCTTACCTTAATAAATATGTGAATTTAGCTCATAACTTGTCCGATTCAACGCACTTCACATTAAGCGTCGCTGCCACAACTTTTTATTTATGAAAGATTGGGTCTCTTTCCTCTCCATAACTCGTTTACAGTTTTATCAACCAATTTAGATGGAACACGGTTTAACGTGTGACATGCCACTGTATATCTCTAAAACGATTTTAGAAAAACTGTGCGGCTCATCATTGATCGTACTATATCAAGTAAGGTGCAATTTCTCTTTTCAGATACACTATTTGTGTTGTAGTGTATATGGTGGAGTCCACTGCATGAGAATCATATTATCTCTTAGGTAGCCTAAAAACTCACCACTCAAATATTCTTCACATCAATCAGATCTAAGTCTTAAAATATTTTTTTCTGGTTTTCTTCTCTACTTCTTGATTGAATTCTTTGAACTTTTCAAGGGCTTCACGCTTGAAAATTATTAGGCACATGAAACCAAATCTAAAATGGTAATATGTAAACGTGATGAAATAAGAAAAGACGCATCTAGCATCTGTAGCATTGGTCCATATACTTCAGTATATACAAGACCCAAAATATCCACAAATCTGATTTCATTTTCAAAAAGGGAGTCTCGATCGCAGTTTATCTTCTAATGCCCTTTTGTTTCCACAGTGAAAACACAAATCATCGTACTTAGATTTGTTTTTTTCTGCTTTAACTTTTTTCCAATAGATTTGACCTTCTTGGATCTTTTTTTAAAGGTCTTTTTAGATTTTCTCTTAGTTTACTTAGAAATGTCAATGGCCAAGTCAACACTCGGCGCGTGATCTATGGAAAAACCAATTGGTTTGATTTTTCAATATAACAAATTATCTTCAGCACATGAGCATTGACTGAAGATCCTTCTACCATCATACATTTGAATAACTTTTTAGATGTCTCATACCGTTCAGTGCAATCTTTCATCATACAACTCTTTGAGATGAATTATAATGGTATAAGCATTCATATGCCCTCCTTTTGCTTTTTTAACTCAGGTAAAATAGCTGCAAGCATTACACATATAGTATTATCATCACCAGTTTTTATTGTAAGCTTGCACTTCCTCGGCGTAGCTTCCTCGATAGGAGCCTTCGAAATTGACTGCTCAATGACATATCCAATTTTTTCATGCTTGAGAACAATTCTCAAATAGTGGTGTCTAGAAAATTTGTTCCAATAAGTTTGTTGGCATCCAGTATGCATTTTAAACTCATATGGTTATTCACAATTCAACACTTTGAAATGACAAAATAGAATAATTAATTAAAAGCAACAAGAGAGGAAATGAGTTCCTTAGCAAAGAATGAAACTTGAGAGTTAGTACCTAAACTTAAAAATAAGTCAACAGTTGATTGTAAGTGGATTTTTAACGTTAAGAAGGGTACTAGTACAGCTGAACCTTTAAGGTTTAAGACTAGATTAGTTGCTAAGGGCTACACACGTAAAGAGTGAGTTGATTATAATGAGATTTTTTCACCAGTTGTTAAGTACACTACTATTAGGGTCATGCTTGCATTAGTTGCATACTTTGACTGGAAACTTAAACAACTTGATGTTAAAACTTATTTTTTGCATGGTGAATTTGATTAACAAATTTTCATGAATCAACCTAAAGGTTTTTAAGATAAACAAAAACCAAATTATGTGTGTTTCCTTAAAAGATCTTTATATGGTTTGAAACAATCACCTAGACAGTGGTATAAAAGATTTGACTCTTTTGTACTATCTATAGGGTTTTAAAGAAGTAAGTTTGATCATTGCTTATATCACCAACATAATGAAACTAGTAATGACTATGTGTTTTTATTGTTATATGTTGATGATGTGCTTTTAATTGGTTCATCTTCTAAATGGATTAGCAAGATAAAAACAACTTTCAATGGTGAATTTGACATGAAAGATCTAGGAAAAGCTAAAAGAATCCTAGGTATGGAAATTGAAAGAGATATATCAAATTCTACGTTGTTTTTGCATCAAACTCCTTACATTTTGAAAGTGTTAAAAAGAAAAACAACTTTCAATGGTGAATTTGACATGAAAGATCTAGGAAAAGCTAAAAGAATCCTAGGTATGGAAATTGAAAGAGATATATCAAATTCTACGTTGTTTTTGCATCAAACTCCTTACATTTTGAAAGTGTTAAAAAGATTTGGCATGCATGAATGTAAACGAGTTACATTGCCTTTAGCTAATCACATTGTGTTAACTAAAGTTCAAGCTCTTTGTAATGAGGAAGAAATTGAATACATGAGTAGGATTCCTTATTCTAACGTGATAGGTTCTATTATGTATTTAATGGTATGTACTAGACCTGATTTAGCTTATGCTATAAGTGCCCTTAGTAGGTTCATGTCTAATCCGGGTCCTAGTTATTGGGAGGCCTTGAAGTGGCTCCCTAGATATTTGAGATGGACGAGTAATGTAGGTCTAATGTTTGGTCGTAGTAAGGAATGAGTGAAATTGAAGGGTTTTGTAGATGTGGACTATGCGGGGGATAGGAATAATAGGAAGTCTACTTCCTCTTATGTGTTTACTTTGTCTAATTCTTGCATTAGTTGAAAGTCTCAATTACAACACATAGTTGCTTCATCCACTACCGAATCCGAATATATTGCTACTACCGAAGCAATTAAAGAAGCTTTGTGGCTTGGGGGATTGCTAAGTGAACTTTGTGTTTTGAATGATGATGTGGTAGTATATTTGGATAGTCAATCTTCAGTACATTTGTGTAAAAATCTCGTTTTTCAATAACATACGAAACATATTGATATTAGACTACATTTCAATAGAGATATTGTGTCACAAGAAGTAATAAAGCTTGAGAAAGTGCCTACACAATATAATCCCTCGGATATGGGCACTAAGGTGTTGCCCTTGGTGGAGTTTAGAAGTTGCTTGGATCTTCTAAACATCCGTGGAGGTAAATAATTTTCAATTTTATTGGTTCTCCTTTTGGAGTTGTCACTAATGAGTGATATTTTTCTTTTTGTAGGCAGAGGTGCTAAGGAAGAGAGACAAGGAAGTGCTACTTCATTGTTCAAGAGTTCTTTGGCACCAAGGTGGAGGTTTGTTGGGTATTTGTTGCCAAACAACCTCAAATGAAAATGATGATTTAAGATTAATATCATAGACGTTAGCCAACTATTGAAATTAAGGAAAAAAACGACACGACTTAGCAAATCCAATTAAAGCTCGACCTAAAACTTAACGGGCCATTTTAGAGTGACTTATCTTGTTATTGCTCAATAGCCCACTCTATTTAATAGGCCTAAATTATGGTGTTGTAAGTGGTTTTGTTCTTATTGGGCTTGTGCCCAAATGGGATAACTTAACCTAATTGTTGGGACCATTCATTCTTCATTCCATCCGCATCTTCAATTGGAGCGTGTCTTGTGGAGAGAGAGAGAGAAAAAAAAAAAAAAACCAGGCGGGTACTTCTTCTTCATTGTGGCTGCCGTTGTTGTTGTTTGGTTTCTCTCTTTTGTGAGATTAAATTAGTTCTTTGTGAGCTAAACTATTTTGAGTGTTTGTGGGTTGAGCTTTATTTGTAGTTTTTAGTGGTGTTTAAGCTTAAATCTGAGCCTAAACGAGAATTGTAATGGAAAGTAAATATCCACCAAGCAAACAAGCACATAAGCAAATTTTTCCAAGATAAAATTTGTCTATATGAGGCCAAAAAAGAAAACCAATTGTATTAATATTTTGCAATATTTCTTATCGTTTGTTGTCTAATAGCCCTTAATAAGTGCTCTAAATCAAGAACACTGAATATGACAATCAATACAATTTATCACACGATTCTTCATAATTCATAGAATATGTAAAAAAATATACTAAAAATGTCTTCATAATTTCTTCCATTTACCGCATAACAAGATTTGCATTAATTAGCGACCATAGAGAATTTTTCACCCCACTCATGATAAAAGGACTACATCTATCTTCAACATTTTGAATAATAATTTCTTATCTTCTCAAATCTCTGCTTCTCAACTCTGTTTTCCTCACCATTCATGTTGTTCTTCAAATATCACCTTCTCAACTCTTTTCCTCTTTACTATTCACCACCGGTCACTTACCATCTTCTATTAATCTCCATTTTCCATCTTCAACGTGAGCAAGGTAATCTCTTGTCCACTCAATTTTATTTTTCTACGGTCAGATCCCACCGCAAGATAAGTATATTAGTGTAATTTCATGATAATTTTAACCAGGACCGATTCTAACATTTTCGGAACCTGAGGCGAAGTCTAAAAATTAGGCCCCCATCATTTAAAATCCAAAAAGCTGTTAGAGAACTAATTGCAAATCTGCAAAAAAAAACATTACAAACAAAATATATTATACAAAAAAATTATATTATAATCAAATAACAAGGCCGAAAATATTCTAAAATATCACTTAAATACAACTCGTATATCAGTTTTAGAATAAAAAATATTAATCAGAATTAAAGTCGACAAGGCTACAATCATATAAGCTGACAAGACCACAATCATATAAGTTGACAAGGTCACAATCACATATAAGCCGCAAGGCTTCAACTATTTCTAATACCAGTTAGAGTACCTATCACCTAAAAAGGAATCCTTCCAGTAGAGTAATATCGGACATTTATCCCATTTCTCTCCTAAGTGGTCATGCTGAAGATATAAAGAGTCATGGATAATTTTGAGATGAGATCCTGAGATGAGATCCTTACGAATGGGATAATGTTTTTCCTACTCTTACTATTCTCTTTCTTTTTCTTAATTAAAGATAAAATTTGAAAATCAATGTTCAGTTTGTCATATATAGGGTAAGAAGCTCCAGTAGAGACTGGTACAATTCAATTCAATATTTTATTTGTTTGGGTTTGATTGTGTCATAGCTCTATAATTCAGATTAGGTTTATCGTTGGATGAACTGCATTATTGATATTGACCCCCAAAAAGAAAGGGTAGGTACAGCTAGTTCTTGAACAACCAACCATCGCACTCTAAAAAATTGGATAGCTTCGATCTAAGCTTACTAATCCAAAAAGGATTTACTAAATTCATCGAGTTGTGCCAAAGAATCAAAATGGCCGGTTATTAAGTCAGCTCTCTGTAAAATACTCGTTTGGCCGAAGGAAGGCAAGTGTAAAAATTTGAGATGAAATCAACTTCAATCACAATTCATATTATTCACAACACAAATAAACAATCATATTCACAATTTATAAATTGACCATATAAATCAATCACAATTACAATTGACTCAACGCAGAAATTGAACCAAAAACTCACAATATTCAGAATTTCAAGTTTCAATGAACATTAAATCATTACCCAATACCCATTAACAAAGATTAAGAAAAATTAAAAATAAAAATAAAAATACAGTGCCTGACCGAGCTGAGACAGGGAGAAATAGATGGAGGCGATGGGAGATAATATTCTTCTGAGTGTGTGTGTGAGACGGAGACAGCTGTAAGAAGATGGAGACGGTCACCTGCTTCTTTTTTTCTCGTCTGTGTGTGAGAGAAGTGAGAACTGAGACAAATGAACGGAGAGGGAGTCAAGGAGTTTGGGAGAGTTTGTGACTAATATTAATCTAGGCTTCAAATTCATTTGTTATTGGGCTGGGTTGTTGTGGTGTGGGGCTTTATATTTTTTCTTTTTTTTTGTGTTTACAAACTTTGTTTTGGTTTTGGTTTTGGTTTTGGCCAGACCTGGTAAGACTATATATATATATAATGGCCCCCATTTGGTTTTGGGCCCAAGGAAGCTACCTCACTCGCCTCGACCCAAAATCGAGCCTGACTTTAACGATAATAATTTCATGAAAAATCACATAAGTACAAATACATAAACAAATAAATAGAATATTCGTAAGTAAAATGCATTTTAAACCTCGAACACGGGAGATTCGATAGTGCGGATGCCGTGATCGGAATTTTTTTGGAATCCAAGGGTGTCAACAAGGCGCGTATGATCGTCATCGTCACTTCACTTTTTATGTCATGAAAACAATCAATTAATTGATCAAACAAATAATTTTTTGAGTAATAAATGCATAAAAGCAGCATTAATGGTAGTGTGTGTAAACTGTAGAGAGAGAGAGAGAGAGAGAGAGAGAGAGAGAGAGAGAGAGAGAGATGAAGAAAGACAGAGCGAGGGACCTGAGTTTGAAATTTGGGAATTCTTTCGAGAATTTCCCACTGAGCTCATAATCTATCAATCTGATGGTGGAGAAGCACAATAATATATGTATGCAATGTAATGCAACATTATACTCACCAAGAGGTGTTAAAGTTGAATGTACCCCAAATCCTGAAAGCACGCAAGTGACCTAGCAAGTTAAAAATGAAAAAAGAAATTAATGGGTCGATATAAAATTATTCATATTTTATAAAAGTTTAATTTAGTCACTAATTAATTTAGTTACTAAAGTTAAATAATGTTACATAATTGGTCATTCCATAGTCTGATTAACGTCATATTCAACGTAGTAATTGTTAAAACATATCGACTAACGACCATTAAAATCAATGATTCCTTTCACTTGACCTCCTGTTTTAGCTCTATCGCTACTTTTTTATAGTATATTCAAGTTAGGGTTAAGGGGTGCAATTTGGGGTTTTTTTTTTTTTTTTTATGAACGTGATGGTTTTTCTCATAAGAATTGTGCTTAATTTTTGAAGATCTATAATTTCACGACATTGACACATTGATCATTAGTCAATCTCAAAGTTTAGCGGGATGACATTGGATCCTGAGTAGATGACGCTAAATAAGTGATCAATTATGTAATAGAATAGAGCATGGGTGGCTGCGAGCTAAGCCAGCGCATTGCCACCGCTATCAATAGGTAAGTCTCAATTAAGCGTGTCAACAATAATAGTTAATCTTGGGACATTTCTACTTAAGTACAAAAATCTAGTAAAATCCTCCATATATTAGGTATCAATTAGCAAGAAGAAATATGTGTGTACTCAATAACTTTTAAGCTATCCGTGCAATTTAAATTGAAAGCTAAGATTTTTTGTTCAAAATCGTGAATGGTAGCATTAAAATAAATAGTTTTTATTTGTAAATGCATTCACACACATAAATGAAAAGAATATATATTATTTCTTTATTAAGGATTTAAATAATATGGAGGATATACCAATAATTCAATAATTTCTTAAAATCGTGTGGATAAAGGTTATCAGACATCTAGAATTGCAGCAAGTTTGTAAAAAGAATCGGGTTAACACTTAATTTGGTTTTCTAACTATCAATTCTTATAATTAGATTCAAAGAGAGAGAATTTGGTAACATTTTTAAGAAAAGTGAGTATATTTGGAAGAAATGACCCCCAAAAAAAAAATTATTAGGCAATAATTTTAAAAACAAAAAGTGATGGACACATTTTAGTGTATGACCCCTCCATCTAATTTCCTCATAAATCTTCAAGACACCAGCTCTCCTAAAAAGATTTCTTTTAAAAAAAATATTTGTTTGATTCCAACAAGAGAAAATTAGTTTTCACTTCAAACAACATTTTTTAAATTCCATTTGAGATTAAAGTCTCAAGTCACACTTCACGAGAAAGTTTCATTCACCGCTTCAAATCTTACACCTCAAGTGCCAAGACTTAGCTCTTTAAACATAAAATATTTTCTATTTTAAAGAGAAAATCCTTAAAATTATGATTTAATAGACTCTCCAAATTAACTTTTAAAATAGAGAGCACGATTGTCCTCCAAATTTAGAAACTCAAACCCGCTGTCTATAATTAAATACATTCAAAGTATTTCAATTTTTAGTATATACAAAATAAAATAGAAAAAAATTGAGAAAAATCATATAATAAGTAGGAGGGAAGCATTTCAAAATAAAAGATAGAGAAAATAATAAATAATTATTGAGAGAAGTAAAATGAAGTGTTAAAGAAAAAGAGGATGTTGGAGTACTTCAAAACGTTATTCTATGTTCTCTAAAATGCAAAAGATACTCTTTACAAATAGAGAATATCTTTGAGATATTCTTATACTTCAAAACTAAGCCCCAAGGCGAATAAAGTATTTGCCTATTTACACTGTCTATGTAATTTAAGATAGCGGCTATTGAAGAGCTTGATGATCTCTCCAAGTTTACCGAGTTGAGTTTTTAATTTAATTTTTTTAGTTCTTTACCCAAATTTTTTAGCACGCTATCTTGGAGTTATTAGCAATCTGATGTGTCATGTACCTGATTTTCCAAATATTTTTGCATACTTGCTTGGATAATATGGCGAGGTGGCAAGTCATGTACTCTACCCGACAATCTCTCCAAGCTTGTCAAGTAATTTAATTTAATTTTTTCAATGTGGTTGAGAATCCAACTACTCTAACGCGTCGTTCCTCAGTGTGTATAAAAATAATCTCAGTTTGATAGCATCCTCACGTACCCCTAGAAACTGAAAATTTTGGCACATCCGAGTGAATCTAGAGATGTGTGTATTTGGATTTTCATGTGCCTTCCCTTAAAATTGAAAGTTGTTGCTGAATAAATTGATCAAACATGCCTTCATCAGGATATACGATACTTGATCGCTTAGGAGCTACCACTGGAGTTAAAAAAAATTCATCAATTTTCACTCTGATTTGGTACTCAACCTATTGAGGAGCTAATATGGCTGCTTTTTCAACAACCTTTCTAGCTTGTTTGTTTTCCATTGTGATTTGTTGTTTTTGGTTGTGTTTCTTGCATCTTCATCTGAAAATACTTTTGATATTGGAGTCGAAAGATTCAAGGTTGCAGCCTTGTGAACAGAGCATACAATGAACACCTATTTTCTGTTATAAGAAACAAAATAAAAAAAAAAAAAAAAGTAGAAATAATCTAAATTAATATCAAATAAAGAGATAGTCCCTGACAACGCCGCAAAAAACTTGTTTCATGTACATCGCAATTGTACGATTGTCAATTTAAAAAGTAGTAGTGTGGACCTAATGAATCCGTTTTATCGTTCTCACGAATACTATCTTATTTGAATACTAATTTAACTAATTCTACCTCGTATTTGATGAAAACAAATTTATGGTAAAATGTTGATTTACACTATGATTAACTAAGAAAGAGAAAACAATTAAACAAATAAATATGATTGTTAAAGCGTCGGGACTCACGGTTTCACCATAGTTATCACATTTACTTTCGCTTCTCAAGTCAATTTCTACAATTGTATTTGGTCGAATTCACAAATTAAACGAATTTATATCTCTCGAGTTCAAATCAATCATATTTAATTAAGTCAATTCACTATATCTTTATGTGAATCCGAATAAACCTTAACTAAATGCATTTGAGCACCTAAGAATTCAATTATGGACCGCAACAATGGCAAAAGCGTATTTTTACCTTTCACTCAATTGTCAAACTTTAAAATCCACAAATCAATGAACTAGTGATCAAGTAATTCAAGCATTAAAGGAAGAAGTAAAATCTATACATGAATCCATTAATTTCATAAAACTTGAGAAATCCAAATAAAGCTTCAAAACTATGTTACATACCGTTCGTCTCAACTATAAGCTTAGCTACTCATCATACGGGAAAAAGAAACATGAAGAGTTTGGAATATATAATCGGATTTAAAGAAAAGACAAGAAATAATTAAATATCTTGCACCAAGAATTTCCCGTCTTCGCATCCTAATATTGAAAGCCTTCACCGTTCTTCCTTTGCTTAATTTTTAGTGTTTACACACGTTAAACTCATTTTTAATTGAAAAGGACACAAATACCCTTGATTCTCAACTTAAAAAAACTAGAAAAAAAACCTTACGCAGGACTCATTCTCACGGTTTGCAAACTGATAAGTGCATTTTGTGTACTTATTCGAGCTTTAAAACTAACCTCTTGTCTAGTTATTTTATAGATTTTCTATTTAATTTATTGTATTATTCTTTCTTTTTCAATTTTAGACCCGTTTATAAGCAACTGGAAAAGAATGGACAGAAATAGCAACAATTTGGTGAAATCGACGAGTAAGTTGAGTTTTTGAAGTGTATCAAAAGCCAAATATTGAAGGATGAGGAATAAGATAAAATCAATAAGTTTAAGGTGTGTTGTAGTGACAATAAAGAGTTGAATCAAATTATCAAACACCTGAAAGCCAAATAACCGAATTAAGAAACTACCTACTGAAGCATATGGGGGAAATTAGAGCACAAATTTTGGTATTAAAATATCCACAAGTCAAATGATATACCATTATAAATATAATTGAATTAAGAGTCTAACACTTTTTACGAATCTCAATTTGGAGTTTCCTACAAGAAGTTATGGCCATTTGAAAAACAGACGCCGGAAAAAAAATATGCTGGGCAAGCGCCCAGCACCTAATTCAGCCAGCAAAGAAGAAATTATGTACCTGAGCGATCGCCCCGGTCTACACTGGGCGATCGCCCCAGTGTGTTTTATGACCATCGTGATTTTGTTACCTTTTTGAGTTCGTCTCCAAACAGGAAACTTTTTGGGACACGATTTTAATAATTTTTTTGGATCTTTTGGGACATAATGAGGATGCTATATATATGAGTTCTTAACTCAAAATAAGAAGCCGAATTTGGAGAGAAAAACAAGAAACGAAGATCAATATCAAAATCAAGATTTCATCTTTTGAGTTTTCTTCTTATCCGGGTGATGGCTTATATATTTTCTTCTTCTTAATATGTTAGGCTAAATTCTTTTAGTGCTAGGATCATATGAAACTTGTATCTTGAACCTTTAATTATTTGAACCAATTTTTTTATATTCAAGCATGTTTTTAATTTTGAATAACTAGTATTGATTTCTTCTTCTCTATAACTATATGCGCAATAGTTGTATGAATCTTGTGGCTTATTTTACCATCAAGAGATTAAAAATAAGTTAAACATAGTATGAATTGTCGTAGAGTCCGATATGGGATAGAGATATACCGCTATGTTTTATATGATCTTTAAGTATTCACAATTTTTATTGCATTCTTGTATATTCGCATCCGTCATAGAGATATATTCGGGTCACATATATGAATATGTTTAATTCTACTAGAGAGACATTGTTAAATAAATTAGGAATATTGATATTCATAATTAATTTGTGTTATTAAATTCAACGGTTCGAGTTAAAGGGGATTGGTATAGGTGGATTGGAGATCCTAGTACATTTTTCTTTCCTAAATTTAAAGTAATTCTTCATAAATTTAATCTTTTAATTATTTGAGTTATAATTATTTAGTTATTCTTAGTTTATGTTTTAGTTAGTTTAAGACATCAAATTTCCAAAGTTAACAGATTCGGTTAAGGTTATTATAATTTTATTGAATTATCTAAATCTCTATGGGTACGATACTTGGACTCAAAATCTATTATATTACTTGTGTGATCCGTACACTTGCGGAATAAACAACATAAAATCGCTAACACAAACCGTGGCCAAAACTAGGGCAAAAATTTTTTCACTGTTTGCCGCGGTTGAGCTATGATATGCAAACTGCGGCTTGACCGTGGCAAACAAAAAGTTGATTGACATTGTTCCTCTATTTTGTAATTTGGTCTTTCAACTTTTAAAATTGTGCAATTTGGTCCCTAACTCAAGTTTTTTGTGCATCTTTGACCTTTTTGCCCCCAAACTCTTCAACATTTATCTCACAACTTCCAAGAACTTCCACATTGGTCCCTAAACCTCTTTAGTCATCTGAATTTGGTCCTCCTCAAGTTTTATAAGTGTGCAATTTAGTATATTATACACATGTCATCCAAATTATCGTTCCCACGAAAATATCTTATTTAAATACTAATTTAACTAATTCAACCTCGTATTTGATGAAGACAAATTTATGGCAAAATGTTGATTTATACTATGATTAACTAAGAAAGAGTAAACAATTAAACAAATGAATATGATCATTAAAGTCGGGACTCACGGTTTAACCATAGTTATCACATTTAATTCCACCTCTCAAGTCTAATTCTACAATTCACTACAAAAAAATACCCATTTTGCGACAAAAAAATGTTGTCACTTAAATAGAGATTTTGTCGCCAAATTAATTTAGCAACAACAAGCTGTTTGTTGCAGGCATTGTTGCACTATAAGTGCCACATAATGTATTTTGCGACAACTATCAGTCACTCGTCGTATAAGCAAACTTGCAACATTTTTTGTTTGCCGTGAAAAGTACGAAATAGCAACAACATATTTGTCGCCATAATGTCGTTGCAATACATAAATGTCACAAAAAATTAAAAGGGCAATAAGTCAATTTATTGCAACGTTTATTACAAAACACAATTTGCGAGGAGAAATGTTTGTTGCGAAAACTATTTTAAAAGTATAACGCTTGTTACATATTCTATTTTGCAACAAAACATGCTTGTAGTAATATACATTTTATAATATGTCATGTTTGTCGCATAATTTATTTTACAATGAGATTGCTTCATTGCAGAATATATTATAAGATATTCAATGTTTGTAGTATAATTTATTATGTAACAAGTTTTGTGTGTAGTTAAATTCATTCAGCAACATAGAGAGTTTGTCGCATCATCATTTGTGCAACGATGTATAATTTTTGCCACCTATTTATATAGGTCACGTATTATAATTTACAACATATAAAATTGTTACAAATATTATTCGGTGACAATGAATATTCGTTTATTTGACAAGTTGTGTCTGAAGTTGAATATATTCTGCAACACAGAGAGTTTATCGCGTGTCGATGTATAGTTGTTGCGCAATTTAGTTTATATGTAGTAATGTATGTCATGTGTTCTAGTTTACAACAAATAAAATTGTTGCAAATATTATTTTGTGACAATGAATATTTTTTTATGTGACAATTGGTATTTATAGTTAAATTTATTTTACAACACAGAGAATTTGCCGCGTCAACATTTGTGCAACGCTCTAAATTGTTGCGCAATTTATTTTGTAATTATTTATATATATCACATGTTCTATTTCACAGTATATAAATATTATTTTGTGACAATATGAATTTTCATTGCACAATACTTTCAACAATAATAAATTTTCAATTTCTTGTATCGTAGTAGAAGTTTTACAAAGATACACATTTATTTGAAAAATGTAACTTACAATAGTAAAATTTGTAGAATTAATCAAATATAAATTATATTGTTGTCTTAAAATTAAAATACTAAAGCTTGTGAAGATAGTGCCACAGCAATCCTCAATCTTTTATCGACTCTTAGTAGATGCATCATCTGTGCTGAAATCTACATAGAAAAAAAATATGTAAATAGTCACTAATAAATAAAATAGAAAGACACTACGTAATAAAAATCCATGAAAAATTAATCTATCATAACTTGCAGAGATTCCAATGTGGTATAAATGAGACTCAACCACATCTAATGCTTGAAAAATACATTTTGACAATTTCAACATGGACAACAAACCTCATTGTTCTCGTCTAGATATAGTTTTGTTACCTCCATAAATGAATTAACACCGTCTAAATATTTATTATTTAATCTATTACGAAGTCTCATACAACTCTTATCCATCATGTATATCACTGTTTCAATAAGATTATACAAAGTAGAATATATAATTAACAAAGCAAACTATGTTAAATTAAAACAAAGAAAATAAGTTAATAACAGTTTATTCATTAAATATTAATATCAGCAAGTCTTTTCCCTATTCATAGAATGGATGGGAAATGCTATTGGTACCATTATTTTGTCTCGTTTATTTTTAGTAGTAAATGATTAATTATGTGCTACCACACTAAAAGTTTACGAGCGTATTGGGCCTACCTACCCTACTATTGTACTTTTTTGAAGCCCACCTATGAGAGTGTCTAACCACAATTTCTTTGAAAACCCAATGAAAAGGAATGATACAAGGGATAATTAACTGATTGCTTGTATGATGAAAATAAATTAAAAAAAAAAAACTTACCATAAATCGGCTTTAAAATATTTTCTTAAAGAGGTCCGGACCGACCAAAATATTGTCACATAGTATGCATGAACCTCAATATCGAACTAGTTAGTGATAATTATATATTTATTCTATGATGACATGACATCTAAATTCGTGCACCTAAAACATCACAATAATATAAATATCTAAAAATGCTTTAACTATCCGACAAAATTGTTACCTTTGGTAGGTTAAAGACTAATGATGTTACAATGCATATAAGTGAAAACGGTTACAATTTTTTCAATGTGAAAAAATTAAGTAACACCACAACTATTACCTATTTTATTTGTTTAGTTATTTCACAAATCAATTACTCAAAAGTTGATTAAATTGATTTCTTCTTAATTGAGAGACTAAATATAAAAATACTTAAAAATTATCACACCAGTTATCGCACCATGCCTGTCTTAAATTTCAACTAAAGTTTCCTAATGAAACAATTCTTGGCTAAGGTTAACTACACTTCAAGAACCATGTAAATATGTAATGCAAAGTCAATGTAATTATCTAAAACCAAATATAATGATTAAGAACAAAAGAAAATGCAGAAAAAATGTTTGTGCACATAAAGTATATAGTTTAAGATTAATCATACAATCTTGCTCAATTAAAACTTCAATGAATTGATGATCTTTTCTATTGAAATATTGAGAAACATTTGCCCCTCCTTCGACAAAAAGGATCACCTTAGATGTCATTGACTGTATCTATAATGCTCCAAATGACTATAAGGATCCACATAAAAAGTCAAAAATATTAAATAAATCACATAACTAATCTATACCAATTCTGATACATAATGAATTTAATTTATATAACCACCAATGCAAGCAAAAAATTCACAAGAGTGTAACAATTAGTACTTCAGTACATTTGACATCTTATGTGAAGTTTGAATGAGTTATTGACATAATAATGAAAGTAGTTATATGTAAATTCACTCCACAAATTCTTTCTTTAGAGTTCTTTTATCTAGCTATACTATTTGAATATAATCAGACCACAAGAACTAACTATATTATGTTCTAAATTAAAGATTGACATAAATTATCAAATACTCAAATACTTAATTCCATGCTACTACTAACCAATACCAGAATAGGAAAAATGAAAATTGTTTACAGAAATAACCAATTCAAAGCAAAAGGGAGTCATGAAAAATATCTTACTTTGTCAGCTCTCACAATGAGACGAGCTCCTCTTCGTTAATACGAGTTGTTGAATGGTCTTGAACAAAAAAATGCATTCAAGGATTCTTGCGAAAATAATGTTGAACTGGCAGATGCCAACTAACTGATCCCACTTGACGTGCTTAACATGAGATAGCTATTTTTATTTACAAATTAAGTGTCATGAACATCTATGATTATGCAATATCATAAATTAAGTTTATAAGAAACTTTATTATAATGAAAAAGTAAATACATATTTGGTTTTGCAGTTAAAGATAGTATGAAAAAATTGCAGTGTGGGGTTAAAGAAAACAAAGAACGAAGAAAAATAAGGAATAAAGAGTAAGCAATGAAGAGAAAGTGAAAGGTACTCCATGTGTGTGTGCGTGTATGTTTTTATAAAACGAATTGCACAGCCAAGGTATACAAATAAGGTATCCAACCCAACTCATTACATTCCACAAATATTTATGTTTGCAAAATGGTTTCACTGAATAATTGGAAGGAGAAAATGAAAAAATAGAAATAACTGTAAATATTTGCAAAATGGTTTCACTGAACAACCCCCTGCCCCTTGGAAGGAGAAAACGAAAAATAGAAATAATTGTTAGCTAGTAATATATTCACTGAACAACTAATGGTCACTATAAGTTGTAAGTATGAGTAGAGTACATTAGAACTTCCTAATGCACCAAGTATTCATGTTAAACACTTCACAACATGAGGAATGTGTCTCTGATGCTTCTTAGTATATCTAAAAGAATGTGAGAATAAAACTCAATACTACATTAATCTTCGTAGTATACTATATGCATCTTCTTCAATCTAACAAGAGATGAAACTCTTGGAAAATAGTGATGTTGCTTCCACTTTTACCTTGTTTTATACTCCATTATATTGTAAGTAGCCACAATGGATTTTCTTATTACAAGTTAATCTGAAATCAAAATATGAACCGAGAACTTACATTTCAAATTCAAATCCAATATTCCAAAATCCTTTGGGAGTTGTTGGGGTGGTGGGGGGGATACCTATATCGATGCCTAGAAACTCCATCATGATGCTCACAGCGTATTTGCTTATTCCTTTAAGAGTTTTTACCCTCATTAGGAAGAACAGCATCATAGAACTTTCTACATTGCTTGCATTCTATACCTTCAGACTTTCCCTCTCAGATTTCTTTCTTACTGGTTCTATGTACTTGAAACCCAATATACTTTTTATTTCTGTTAGAGGAGAAACGAAAACAATCAAAAACCTAAGTGGCTGGCAAATGAAGAAACAAAATATAGGTTCAGAAATTAAATTTGTCGAATGAATGTAATGGATTGAGCTCAATCTTACTCAAACTCAACTCAAAACAATACCAATTACTTCACTGGAACTACAAATTGTCGATTCCAGCTCAATTTTTAATATAGAATTATATTTAAGAAATGGGGAGGGATTAAACGAGCAAAAGAAGAAGAAATAGGATGAAGAAGATGAATATTAATTCACTGGTTTCCAACATAATTTCATACCTACTCTCTCTCCTCACATGTATCGAATATAAAAGCTGTAAAAGAAGAAAACGTGTTTTGTAAACTAACATTTCTAACAAACAGAAATACACTTTATTTAATCCAAACAGTGTCGTTTCCTTCATGTATCTTCAGCCCCCAAACGGTGTCGTTTTGTGTTGTTTGAAAATTGGTTTAAACGGTTGGTCATGTTCCTTTAACTTGCTGCATTGCTGCTGTTCATGACAACCCTCACCCTTAGAAAAACCTTGTCCCTAAGGTTGAAAGTTTGGATAATCCCTTTCAATAATTTCCGCATCTTCCCAGGTTGCATCATCGGTTGACTGGTCTGCCCATTTAATTAACCACTTAGTTCCAGCTTGATTTCCCCTCCTTACCATTTTAGCTTGCACAACTGCTTACGGTTGTTTGTTCACTTCATCCGTTACAACTTCGTAATTGCCCAATGGTTCTTGCTTTGTCCCCAACTTCGCTTTCAACAAGGATACATGAAATACGGGATGAATTCTTGCTTGGTGGGTAAATTTAGTTTATAGGCCACTTCTCCAACTTTCTTGTCAATCTGGTAAGGACCATAATACTTAGGACTGAGTTTATAATTAATCTTTCTAGCCAATGTTTGTTGTTGATAAGGATGTAACTTCAAGTAGACCCAATCTCCCTCTTGGAATATTCTCTCACTTCTATTTCTGTCAGCAAATAACTTTATTCTAGCACTTGCCCATGCTAGATCCTCCTTCAACTGTTTATCCATCCGATACATTTCCTGTAAAATATCCTCCATAGCTGCCAGCTTAGATTGCTGATAAGGGCCCATGGCCAACGGAGGAGGATTGATCCCATACAATGCCTCAAATGGGGTTCTTTTTATTGCAATGTGATAGATGGTGTTGTACCACCACTCAGCCAACGAAATCCATTTCACCCATGCCTTGGGTTTGTGATATGTCATACACTTCAAATACATTTCCAAGCACTGATTCAATCTTTCAGTCTGGCCATCTGTCTGTGGGTGGTAGGCTGTACTTAATTGTAGTTTGGTACCCATCAATGAGAAGTTCTTGCCAAAATGCACTGGTAAATATTTTATCTCTGTCAGATACCATGCTTTGGGGAAGACCATGTAACTTGTAGATATTATCTAAGAATTTTTGGGCCATTGTCTTAGCAGAAAAAGGATGGGAAAGGGTAATGAAATGCCCATATTTGGTAAATCTGTCCACTACTACCAAGATTGTGTCCTTCCCTTTAGACTTAGGCAATCCTTCAACAAAATCCATGGAGATATGACTCCATGACTGCTGTGGAATAGGTAATGGTTGTAGTAGTTCAGGATAAGGTACATGTTCTCCTTTGCACCTTTGGCATGTATCACAGTGCATCACTTCTCTTCTGATATCCTTAGCCATCCCGAGACAAAAGAAATGTTGTTTTGCCCTTTTTAAACTAGCTTGTACTCCATAATGCCCTCCTTTACAAGAATTATGTATATTTTGGATTAAATTCTTTATGATATCTCCACCCTCCCCAATAACCAGCTTATTACCATGCTTAAGTAGCCCATTCTAGTACTGGTAGTCACCTACTGATGATGGATCAATGTTCAGGGCCTGAATTTTTTCTCCAGCAAGTTAACCCCTTCATAGCTATTCATCACCTCCTCCATCCATGCAGGAATCACTTGGGTGACTGATATGCATTCACCCTCATTCTCAACCCTCCTTGATAGTGCGTCTGCAACAATATTTTCCACTCTTTTCCTGTATTGTATTTCATAGGACAGACCTAGTAACTTACTGAGCCATTTTTGTTGTAATGGAGTTGTTATCCTCTGTTCCAACAGAAATTTTAGAGATTGATGATCTGTCTTAATGATGAAGTGGTGGCCTTCCAAGTAATGTCTCCATTTTACTACAGCAGTAACCAAGGCTAGTAATTCCTTCTCATATATAGACATTCCCAAATTCCTTGCCCCAATCGACTTACTGATAAAGGCCAATGGTTTCTTACCTTGTATGAGGACAGTCCCAATGCCACCATAGCAAGCATCAGTCTCTACAACAAAGGGCTGATCAAAATCAGGTAGAGATAGTACTGGAGTGGAGGCTATTGCTAGTCTAAGATTGTCAAATGTTGTACTTGCTGCTTCATTCCATTTGAAGTTATCTTTCTTCAATAATTCTGTAAGTGGTTTGGCCAATGTCCCATACCCTTTTACAAATTTTCTATAATATCCAGCCAACCCTAAGAAGCCTCTCAGTTGTTTTAGATTAATGGGTTTGGGCCAGGATTGCATTGCCTCAATCTTTCTTGGATCTGCTGCTACTCCTTCTTTACTTATGATGTGCCCCAAGTATTCCACTTGAGATTGGCCAAAAGAACATTTACTCATCTTGGTATATAACTGATTTTTCCTCAGAATTCTTAACACTGTCTCCAGATGCTCACAGTGGCTATGCACATCTATGCTGTAAATCAGTATATCATCAAAAAATACTAGTACAAACTTCCTTACCTGCTCTTGGAAAACCTTATTCATCAAACTTTGGAAGGTGGCTGGGGCATTGGTAAGCCCAAAAGGCATAACCTTGAACTCATAAAGTCCCTGATGTGTTCTAAAAGAAATTTTGTAGATGTCTTCCTATTTCACTCTGATTTGATGGTAACCAGCCTTGAGATCAATCTTGGAAAAATATTTTGCTCCATATAGTTCATCAATTAACTCATTAATTAAAGGTATTGGGTATTTGTCTTTCACTGTCAAATTATTCAGCTACCTATAATCTACACAAAACCTCCAAGTACCATCTTTCTTTCTCACCAGTAGGACAGGAGAGGCAAAGGGGCTGTTACTAGGCTGTATGATTCCTGTCTCCATCATCTCTTTCACTAACCTCTCCACTTCAGCCTTTTGTATATATGGACATCTGTATGGCCTGATTCTAAAAGGATGTGCCCCTTCATGAAGGATTATTTGGTGCTCATGACTCTTCATGGGAGGTAATCCCTTAGGTTTAGCAAAAACATCAGAGAAGTGTTCTAGGAGGGGTCTAATTTCTGGTGGAGTCTCAACTACTTCCCTTGCGGTGATTGTATAAATCTGCCCCATGATTCCACAATCTTGCTGATTCAACCATTTACCCAAGTTTTCCCCATTGATCATCTCTACTCTGGCCTCTCCCTTTTCACTACTCAGAGTCACCTTCTTACCTTCAAACTGAAATCGAATATATCCTTTATTGAAGTCAAAGATTATAGGCCCAAATTGGCTAAGCCAGTTCACCCCCAAGACCATATCACTCCCTCCTAACCTCAGTGATCTTAAGGGATATTGGAACTCCATTCCTTCCATTTTCCATAACAGGGGTTGACACATGGCTCTACTCTCCAACCTTTGTCCATTGGCCATTTGTTTAGGGTGTATGTTTTCAGGTTTTTGGTGTTTTTATGTAAGGCTGTAATGGTGTTTTCTTGTAGTAAGGCTACTTCGAAGGTTTTGGCAATTGTTGTGGGCTCCATAATCTTCACCATGGATTTAATTTCTTCTTTCAATCCACTGATGAATATGGAAATGTAGTAGGTTTCTGGTAAATGGGGTAAGGACATCATGACTTGAGATTTCCGTTCCTCAAATTGTTCTTGGTATTCAGAAATTGATCCCCTCTGTCTAATCTTGCTAAAGACCTCAATCACTTCTTCATCTGTAGTCTCAGAAAACCTCCTACAAATTTCGGCTGAAATCAACCCCCAATTAGCATTAGGCTGGCTAGAGATGAACCCATGAAACCAAATATCTGCCTTCCCTTTTAGGTACATTTCAGCAATTCCCAACCTCATCTCCTCAGGAACTTGATGAATCTGAAAATATTTCCTAGCCTTCCTCAACCACTCTCTAGGTCCTTCTCCATTAAAATATGGAAAATCAATCTTAGGTAGCTTTGTATTCATTCTATTTTCTCCCCTTTCATAAACTGGAGCTGAAGTGTTGCCTGGTTCAATTTCTAGTACTCTACTACTAGTGTGTGGTGGGGTGATACCTACGGCTCGTTTCTCTTTCTGATCTATCTTGTTTCCACTCATTTGTGCTAACAGCGAAACTATTAATTCATACTTACCATTCATATCCATCATCAACTGCTCCATTCTCTCCTATTTAGTGCAAACTACCTTCAGCGTCTGGTCAAATGATTTAAATACCATACCCAAATCACTAACCTCCTTATCCAGTTTTCTGAGATGTTCATTGTTGGATTTGCTTCGTGTTTCAACCATGCCCAGATAACGTTGCTGCTTTGATACCATTGTAATGGATTGAGCTCAATCTTACTCAAACTCAACTCAAAACAATACCAATTACGTCACTAGAACTACAAATTGTGGATTCCAGCTCAATTTTCAATATGGAATTATATTTAAGAAATGGGGAGGGATTAAACGAGCAAAAGAAGAAGAAATAGGATGAAGAAGATGAATATTAATTCACTGGTTTCCAACAGAATTTCATACCTACTCTCTCTCCTCACATGTATCAAATATAAAAGCTGTAAAAGAAGAAAATGTGTTTTGTAAACTAATGTTTCTAACAAACAGAAATACACTTTATCATTCCCCAAACGGTGTCGTTTTGTGTTGTTTGAAAATTGGTTTAAACGGTTGGTCATGTTCCTTCTTCTTCCCCAATTGACTTGCTGCCATTGCTGCTGTTCATGACAATGAAGTACCTGGTGAAAGCCAAATTTCTGGTAGTAATGTCTCTGGTGGATGATCAAGCATCGCTACTATTGGTGGCGGCAGAGGACTCACATGCACGATCGTGTCGGATCTTCTTTGTTTAGGTTTAGATTTCAATTTGTTTTAGTTTTCACATATCACGTTCAATGACTTCACATATGGGCTGAATTGAGAAATTGGCTGAAAATTGAATACCCATAAACTTACAAAATTGGGCTGCTGCGATTGGCGGTGAGGACTCATTCTTTGCGATCAAGCGGCAGGACTCACAATGATAATGACTCAAAGTGACGGAGGACTCATTCTTTGCGATCAAGGCACATATAATTTGAATTGATAAATTAGTTGAAAATTGAATACCTATAAATTTACAAAAATGGGCGTAATTAATTACAAAATTTTAAAATGGGATTCCACTATGAATTTTCGGTTGTTAAAGGAAATTGAAAATTTTAAAAATGGGTTTTGCTACGGATTTTCGGTTGTTGCTGATGTATTATTACTTTTTTCACTTGTTTTATTTATTTTTTAACTTTAAATAATTACCAAAAATTTGTATTTGCTATATATTATATTATTATATTATTAGTAGTCAAATGGCGATTATTATAAATTTTGTAATTAATCAATAAGTCATATGTACATTTGGTAAACTACTTCGCCTATACATCACTCAAGGAAAATCCATAGACAATACTATTCACCACAAGTGGGAAAAACAATAACTAAGCTTCACAACTTAATATTAAGTTCTGGTTAACAACAAATGGGAATAAAACCTTGTTTTAGTATTTATTTTAGGGTTAATTTCACCAACGGTCATTTAAGTTATCTTTAAATTACAAAATGGTCACTAAAGTTCAAAAGTTTCATTGGTGGTCACTGAAGTTAGAAATCATTTCACTAATGGTCACTTCATTAAATTTTTAATTTAAAATGGTGACATGGCATGTTGATATGGTATTTATTTATTACATAATAGTCCATGTACTTTATATAATATTCACTTTAGTTCCTATATTTCAATTAAGTCTTTCAAAAATTGTATCTTAGATCTTTAATCTTTTACATCTTCACACTTTGGTCCCCAAATTTTCAATTAACTTTCAGTTAAGTCCTGAAAAAAAATTGCATCTTAGGTCCTTCAACTTAATACATCTTCAAACTTTGGTCTCCCAAATTCTTGATTTTAGTGGCCAAAATAAGTGCAATTTTAGTGGTCAAAATAAGTGTACTTTCAATTAAATCATTAACTTTACATTTTGTTCGTTTAGGTGAAAATTCGAGTGTAAAGTCAAGGATTTAATTGAAAGTGCACTTATTTTGACCACTAAAATTACCCTTATTTTGGTCATTAAAATCAAGGATTTAGGGTACCAAAGTTTGAATATGTATAAAGTTGAAGGACCCAAGATGCAATTTTTGGATGACTTAACTGAAAGATAATTGAAAATTTGGAGACTAAAGTGTAAAGATATAAAAAGTTGAAGGACCTAAGATGCAATTTTTGGAGGACTTAACTGAAAGACAATTGAAATTTGAAGGCCAAAGTATAAAGATGTAAAAAGTTGAATGACCTAAGATGCAATTTTTGGAGGACTTAACTGAAATATAATTGAAAATTTGGGGACCAAAGTATAAAGATGTAAAAGATTAAGAACCTAATATGCAATTTTTGAAAGACTTAACTGAAATATAGGGACTAAAGTGAATATTATATAAAGTACATGGACTATCATACAATAAATAAATGCCACGTCAACATGACATGTCACTATTTTAAATTAGAAATTTAATGGAGTGACAATTAGTGAAAGGATTTCTAACTTCAGTGACCACCACTGAAATTTTTGAATTTCAGTAACCATTTTGTAATTTGAAGGTAACTTCAGTGACCGTTGGTCAAATTAACCCATTTATTTTATTATGTTAAAATATTTATGCATGAGCACTTAAACTTAAAGTATCACATTGTTCGAAAAACTTGATATATAATTGTATAAACTGTACGAAATTATGCTAAACATTACTTGCTTTCACTTTTTAACACACAATTCCTGACGAAAGGGATGTCATACAGTTTGTAATCTACTGCACATGTTTATTCGCAATTGATTAGTTTGAGTCTTTTATTTTTTTTGTAATTGAATAATTTCGTTGTCGAAAATTCGAATGTTAAACGAATGAAACTTAATTTAAGACTATTTCTTAAGTGATTAACATTTACCTCCTATAAATTGAATCTTTTTTTCGTTGTCAAAATTTGCTTTATACCACTCATGGAAAACATTTTTTTTTTTTACCAACAGATTTTCTATACCTCAATAGTCAAAACATTAATATCACATACGGATAATCTGTAGGTGAAAAACCGAAAGATTTTTGGTCTCCAACTTGATTAATATTATCTACAAAATTTTCGTAGGTAATATAAATTTATCGTCACCCACGGATTATCTGTTAGTAAAAGGTCGAAAATATTTTTGGGTAATATGAATTATTCGTCACCAAGGTCGAATCAATTTTTTGTCTTCCAAATTGATTAATATCACCTACCAAAATTCTGTAGGTAATATGAATTCATCTTCACCTACGGATTATCCGTTGGTGAAAGCTTGAAATATTGTTTGGTCATATGAATTACTCGACACCTACAGATGTTCCGTACGTGAAAGGACGAAACAATTTTTGGGTAATATGAATTACTCGTCACCTACGGATATTCCGTAGGTGAAAGTCGAATCAATTTTTGGTTTTCCAATTTGATTAATATTGCCTACGAAAATTCCGTATGTAATATGAATTGATCTTCACCTACGAATTATCTGTTGGTGAAAGATCGAAATATTGTTCAGTCATATGAATTACTCGACACCAACGAATCTTCCATATGTGAAAGGTCGAAACAATTTTTGATTTGACATACCCATTAATATCACATACGAAAAAGCCGTAGGTAATAGGGATTACTCTTTTAGGCACGAAAAATCGGTTGGTCAAAACCTATTACCTTTGCCAACGGACAATTCGTTGCTGATTACCATAGGTGAAAGACTTTCATTTTTACCAACAGATAATCTGTTGCGGATTACCAACGGAAGAATCCATTGGTAATTATTCCTGGGTGAAAAAGTGATTTTTAGTAGTGTACAATCAGTTTGGTCATCACTAGTCAATACTATTAGTTTGATTAGTATTATAAGATACTTTATATAGAGTAATATAAGTGATAATTATTATTAAATAAAGTAAACATATCCATCAGATAACTAAATCATCAAATTGGTATTAGCAAGTGTTGTTCATTCAAAAATAAATTGATTATTAATGTATACTTTAAATATATATAATTTGTTTTATTTTACTTATAGATTTTCATTATTTGAAGAAGAATGGACGTAGCCCTACAAGATGCAAGGGCATTGCTGATATCGTTGGTGCAGTATGAAAAATATCATTATCGTTTTCTACTTAAAGTGGCTCACCTCCTTGTCCTTCTTCTTATTTATTCATCTTCATCTCATATAATTTTGTCAAATATTGTCATTTAAATAGAAAATAAGAAGTGTCACTTAAAAGGAAAATAAAATGTATTTTTCTTCTCATTAGACAATCCCTTTTCCGTGTAGTCCTTCTTCAGAATCGAGTCACGATAGTCTTAAATTGCAATCTCAAATTAAGGATCTCTGGTCTCGTTTGGTTAGAGGGAAACTTGTTTTATTTTTATTTGTTGCTCATATATTCGGTGGGAAAATTTATATTTCCCCCTTATTTTTACCTCTTCGCCTCTTTTTTTTTTTTTTTTTTTTTTTGGGTGTGTTTTCCATTTTTTTTCCCTACCTCTCCATTTTTGTGTTTGCTAGCCTATGCATGATCATTCAACCTCCAACGTAATAACTTTTTCTAATTGCTGTTTGGTTTCTTAATATATTTTCACTTAATGACCTCATGTTGATTACTTCTAAATTTATTTTTGTTGTTTATCAAAAAAATGTTTGATGTACAAATTGATGACTGAATTTTGGAATTCAATTTTTTTTTTAATAAAATTTTTAAAATTGGCCCACAACCCCCCCACAACTTCCAACTGCGCAAATATTAGTCTTTAAAATTTCCAACTTTCGGCTCTTCCTCTCTCTCCTTCACAATTCATTTCTCTCCCCAACCCAAATCTAAAGATACTCATTCCGAAATCAACAATTTTCAAAATCAAATTCCTTAGCCCATAAAGTTTGTATTTCAATTGAATCATTTATATTTTTTTTTCTTTTTTTTTTTAATAGTTGAAAGTGTAGACTGAAATAAATTGTTACTATATGCTTTTGATTAAATATGTAGTTATATTAAATATATTACAACATAATGTTTACAGTCCAATTTTAGACAATTTAATCAAGTGAAATTTATATAATCATATATTTCTTAAATTTTGATATGCACAGTTAAATGTTTATAATATTGATGAAATTTAATTATATATATATATATATATATATAATTATGGCTTATATATATATATATATATTAATTTAGGAGGGAGGAAAATTGGTTTTCCCTACTTTTTCCCACTTTACTTACCAACACGTTTTTTATTTTTATTTTTGGCTGGAGGGAAATTGTTGTTTCCCTCTTTTTTTTTTCTTCATTGATTTTTTTAAAGAATGCATTCTCATTTTTTACTCTACCTCTTCATTTTTGACTTCTCTGCAACTTGAAGGTGACGTCACCAGGCTCACTGAAAGATGTGTATGACTGTGCAATTGGGAATTTTGGGGTTCCACAGTATGGAGGGACCATGGTTGGGACAGTTCTCTATCCAAAAGCCAATCAGAAGGCGTGCAAGAGTTTCGAAGATGTGGAAATTTCCTTCAGGACTAAGCCTGGAGGCATGCCCATCTTCGTTCTTGCTGATCGAGGGGGTAAAGTTTTTTGTTTTCGTGCTCTTTAATTGGATGCGTTCATTTAATTTTTTATTTTCCATGTTTGGAGGAGGAGAAAGTTCATCGTGTTCTTTTTGCAGTATTGGTTCCAAGTTAACTTGATTGTTGATTGCATATTCCCGTGTGTGTTAACTTGGTTGGGAAGAGGAAGAAAAAATGATCTTGTAATTGTCTAATTATTTGAGCTTTTGATGTTTTAATGTATCTTCACCAATTATCATCATTTTGAGCATATTTCAATACGAAAACAGTAATTTGGATTTGACATAGCTAGTAAACTCGACTACTTTGCACTTGAAATATTGGTTTAGGGGAAACACCAATTTCGGTTTTATACGCGTTTACTTAAATGTTGACCCTTTTCATCTGGTTTTTGTAAGGAAATTTTTTAAGTTCACTGTCCTTTGTTCTTCTATAGCTTAATCTTGTTAGTTACTTCAGATAAATCCATTTTATTCTTCTCCTGCATCACTTGATGTCTTGATTTATATTTGGTATTGACATTACCATAGTGCGGGCCTTTCATTTAGTGTCATCTGAATCCCACACATTAATACATGTACAACTGTAAACAATTTCTTAACATGTATTTCTTTGCTTAGGCGTTAATATGATAACTGCTGAAGCAAATTACTATCACCATCTACATTGAACAATGTCATCTTATTTTTTGCTGATTTGGCAGATTGCTACTTCACATTGAAGGCATGGAATGCTCATAATGCTGGAGCAGCAGCTATTCTTGTTGCCGATGACAGGATTGAGCCTCTTATTACCATGGATAGCCCTGAGGAAGAGAATGCACAAGTAGATTATCTACAAAACATAACTATCCCATCTGCACTTATGAACAAGGCTCTTGGGGACAACATCAAGAAAGAGTTGTCTAATGGAGAAATGGTCAATATAAATCTTGACTGGAGAGAGGCTCTTCCACATCCTGACGAGCGGGTTGAGTATGAGTTCTGGACAAATAGTAACGACGAGTGTGGTCCCAGTTCTAAAAGCTGAATAGGAATCACAGGTTTTGTATCTTTTAAAACCCTTTTATTGTTAACAAAGGCTCTGAAAGTTGTTAGCTGGCAATACACTTTATTTTCAGATAGGGAAGGGTTCTCGTGTAGATGTGACTATCTTACCTACCCTTGTTACAAACAACAGGCAGTACAGAGGTATAAATTCAGTCATTAGCTCCTGGCCCTCTTTTTTAATGAGGATATGAATGTGGTAATAAAACAATGTGAAATTGCCAATTAAAAGGAATTGAGTATGAGCTGGTTCAATTATCTTCTATTTCTATGAGTAGGATATACTCTATTTAGAGTACAATCCACTTGGAGATTCTTTTAAATTCTTGGCACTTCAGTGGATGCTGGTTCTGGAAAGTTCTTGAGTGTCAATTTCATGTATGTTACATTGAGAGTTTGCCTCTGATTATTCATTTTCATATTATTTAATTGTTATTATCATATGATCTTCTTATGGACCAATGATTTTCATCATCTTGGGTTAGTGTCTATAATTCTTAACAGATGATAATTACCCGACATTGTTTTCTAGTACAAAGTTTTTTCAAGAATGCTATAACGTTTTGACAAAAACCTTGTACTAGAGAACGAGATGGGTAATAACAACAACTACAACAACAACAAGACACATTTACGAGTTCTTGTTGTTGATGATAACATTGTCTGTCTGAAGTTGCTTGTTTTTGGGCTTCAACAATGTGGTTATGAAGTTACTGCAAAAACCAGAGCATTTGAAGCTCTTGCAATATTGAAGGAGAATAAAGATAACTTCGACATTGTAATTACGGATGTTATAATGCCAGATGTGGATGGGTTGAAGCTGTTAGAGCTTATACGTCTCGAGACAGACATTCGTGTCATAATGATATCTATGAATGGTGACCCGATAAATGTGGTGAAGGGTCTAAAACATGGAGCACTTGACTATCTGGAAAAGCCTTTCAAAATAGAGGATCTGAGGAAACTTTGGGAGTATGTACCTAAGAAACCTGAATATGATCATCCACCATCAAGCATTGAAACTCGGGAGACAATTGTACAATCATTGCCTCCTGAAGATTATGAGGAGAAAAACATGGGAAAAGAGGATGAAATGTCTCGATCTGACCAAATAGCTTTTTCTTGGAAGAAACATAAGAGAAAGAGGATTACATTGACTTGAGATTTGCATAGGAAGTTTGTCGGTGTGATTCAGCAGCTGCAAGTAGATGTTCACAGTAGTGAGTCTAGACTCTTTTAACTTGATTAGTGCATTGTGCCCCATTTGATTTGTCCGTGATATTGAGGAAGAAAAAGACACTAAAATCTTGTACATTATACTTATCAATCCTGTGTATCATACATGCCCTTTGTGTTCAATTTTTCATCGTATACATACATCTTGTCATCTGCAGAAATAATTCCAACCAAGATACTTGAGATTATGGATGAACCAGATTTAACTCGGGAGAACGTAGGAAGTCATCTCCAGAAATACAGGAAACTATTGACGAAGCAAAGAGAAACAGCAGGACAGGACAACAATTGCATCATTGATACGAATAGAACAATACTCCTGACGCTGATTTTACTGCATCAACTAGTAACACCGGTTGACCTAGTATTATTCATTCAAACCATGATGGAGGATATGGAATGAGTAATGCTGGACAAATGAATCGGGATATCAGATTCCTTTTCTGCAAATCCGAAACCCCTGAATGACCTTCAGTTCCAACAGAATCTTTTACATTCTCAAGTGATGGATCAATTGCAGCCAGCCATGCCTAGTCCGATGCTCGGAAACATTACTCAATATCCAAAATTGGTAGCAAATTCTTGTCTGCAGCCTGAAACAAATAGGATGGAATTTCAGGCAGTTAATTCAAGGGGACGGATAGTTAATGATTACATGGCCATCTCCCCTCAGATTCCTTACTTTGGATCTGGATATCAATATCCACGTCCGGTTACTCCTTTGATTTCCAGCCAGCCCGGTCACTATAACCTGCCTGTCATGGGAATTAGGTGATACTCACAATCCCCTAATGACTTCAACCATGTTTGCTCTCCTTGTCAAACATCCAGAGGTTTTCCAAATCAAGTAGTTCTAAATTCTCAACCTGATTTGTTGCTTGAGCAGGTCAAATGTCCATTGCCAGGGAACTTCTCAGGGCACTTTGATGTAGCAAATATGACTACTTTTGGTGGCCAAGCAAGAAGTGAAATGAATGAATCTGCAGGAAATAAGCAGATTATACCCAATGATAATCAGCACAATTTCAGTAGTCAGGATAATGACTTAAGTTCCATACTAAATGGGTTCGAAAATTCTTCAGTCCCAGATCAGGATCTTGCAACCAAATTTTAGAAGGCAAAATCTGCTGATATTTCAAGATTTTCAGACTCAGTGTATTTCATACACAGGAGGCTTTAACTAGACAGCTTTTTTCATGAATGAAGTTACTAGTAAAGCTTAAGATGTTGCAAGAATATCAAATTTGTATTTTGACAAATCCTTTATAGTTTGTTTAGTAATGTGAATAGACAGTATTAATGATTAAATAATAAATAAAAAATTTGAATTATAGAACTCCCAACACTTGATGAACGGTCTACGAGAATCAATTGTTCTACGCATTGACGAGAGATTATCTGCTATCGGAAACTGCATTGCATGCGTTGATCACTTTGCTCTTACACACCCGGATCTTAACAAGGTAATCTCATTTATTTATATATGTTTATATTTCATGTAGTGTCTTTCTTGAATAAATCGCAGTTGCTACTTGCCAGTCAATTTGTTTATGTTATTGTTGTTGGATGGCACTGAATGAACCCAATCCTTTGTTTTCCTCACCTATTCACATCAGCCTGAATGAGTTAGCTTGCATCGTGTTTTGCCATTTGCATTTTTTTTCTCTCAGCCATGGAAGGCTTTAAACTGAATGAAGTATTATGGAAGATCTTCAAAAAGCCTTGGTTGATGTACCTCTTTGACTTTAGATGTGGAAAATAGTTAATTTATGGGAGTTCTCTATTGCTTTTTATCCAGACTGTATGATGCCTGACATTAGAAGTAGAAATGTATCATTAGTTTGGATGGATTTTTCGTAGAATCGAATTTCAAGAAAAACAAAACGTAAGAGGTTTTTGATTTTTATAGTGACACGTCGATAAGATAAAGGAAGATAATTGAC
Organism: Forsythia suspensa; assembly: GCA_023638005.1. Lineage (NCBI taxonomy): Eukaryota > Viridiplantae > Streptophyta > Magnoliopsida > Lamiales > Oleaceae > Forsythia > Forsythia suspensa. The sequence continues at coordinate 17,870,830 of CM042664.1, read as the reverse complement.
ACATTCAGGGTTGTTGTGTAATGCTTTAGGACAACTTTTTCTTCACTTTTTTTCCTATACATCCTTTTATAAAAAGTTTGGTGGGTTTTGTTTCAGTATATTCTCATTATGAGTTTCTAAGGTATTAAACTCAAATATGTGATATGATGAATGCACAGCATATGCTTCATCAATTATTCATGATGCATCTTAATAGGGCCGCAGTTTGATTTTTTTTTTTTTTTTTTTTAAATTATGCTACTTCAAATTTTCTTGGGCATGAAATTTCTATTTTATTACAACAAATACTTCAAATTTATAAGAATGCATATTTTAAACAGAAGTTGCTAATGTTTTTATGCCTATTGTTACTTGTCTTTGTTAACAGGAAATAGAGATGAGTATTGTACACTTAAAATCGAGTTCATCGACAAGATACAAACTGTGAAAGACCAGTTCCTCTGCACACTTCCTTTTAACATGTAACTGAATGATTAGGTTTTATGCTCGGTTCGGTTTTCAGATAGAAGAACTTTCTCTCTGAAAAACAACGGAACGAATATAGAGGCAAAACTTGTGAACCAACACCTGTATAAAGCGCTAAAACGTTCTGTTTTTCAAATATTGGATAAAACACAGATGAGTGAGTACAGAGATGATGCCCATCCATCTGCAGGAGGCGGGAAAAAACACAACGACTGCATGCATTGGTTCTTACCAGGACTTACATATACTTGGAATGACTTGTTTATAGCACATCTAAACAATTTCAAGGTTAGGAACTAATATGTTTTGTTTGTCTTGTGATTATATCTGGAATATGTTTCTTTCTTTTTCATCGAATTTGTATTATTATATTGGTAATATCATTTTCTTCATTTCGGGAAGTAGAGATTAAATGAATGCTTTGTTTCAGTTATTAATTTTTTTAATAGAAACCGAAAAGTGAATCTGCATTTTTTATTTGATCACGAAACTGAGGAGATGATAGCCGATGTTGTTGGTGTAGAACTTTCAGGCAAACAATTGCTGGTAATGAACTTGTAGGCAGTTACTGTGCATTTTCTAACAGAAGTGGCTTGGTAAGAACTGAATCCTTCTGTAAAATAAACATGTTTTTATGTATTAATGAATCATGGCATGTTTTTACTTATGAATGAATCAGAGCATGTTTTTACTTATGAATGAATCAGAGCATGTTTTTACTTTGTCCTTATGTGTATTGAAAATCACATCCTTCAGAAAGGGGTTGATGTTGGCCCTTTTTCATAAAAATCTAGTGTCGGGGCAGGTTCATCGTTATACATCGATAGAGGGCTTGGACGAACTTTCAACATTCCTTCAGGTTCTCTTGGTGGTTGGGATTGTGAATCGTGGTAGCTAGGAAGCAATAGCTGCTGGCTTGACGGTCAACGACTAGACAACATTATGTAGATTGGACACAATTGCAAGTGAATTATGTGTTAATGAGAATGTCCTCAAGTTAAGAAAAGCTCAACCTAGCGCCCTTGTTGATGAGATGAGATGAGAAAATCATTGATTGATACCTATGTTTGAGTTTCTTCTCAACTTCATTAAGTTAAACGTGTGGATCACTAGTTTTATGAAAGAAAGATTTTTATTCTAGTGATTCGAAGAAGTTAGTATTTAAATTCATGTGATGTTAGTTATTTAACTTGGCTAAACATTGTTATAATCTTTTTTTTTTTTTCTCATGTATATGTTGTTTCCTTTGGCAGTCATCAACCTGTGCAATAAGACCTCCCCTACTATTTTCCCTATTAATATTCTGTCTAACAAACTCTTACACGAGGACTCTAAATTGGTTTGTATGATACAAATTATTGCCAAGTTGCCAACCTGCATTGGTAAATTATCTGAGAATATGGTTAGGAACAAAACACGTGAGAGTGGTTGTCACGTATCTTAGCCGACTCTAATGTCATTACTAGACAATTATTATATCTAGTGGCGGAGTCAGATATTTTAAGTTAGAGGGTCACCTATAGGGCGGGCCGGAGGAGGGGGGAAGTCCTCACGGGAGTTCCGGGGCAGTGCCCCCGATTTTTTTTTTTATAAAACCATAATTACTAAGCTCATTTTTATAAGAATCTAATACTTTTTTTATAAGTCATAATCATTAAAAAATTTACAATAAGTTATTGCACAAAAATATTCAAGATCTAAAACTAGTCAAAATTTTTTTATTCATGTTGCCTTATATAAAACAATCTTCCAAAATAGTAAGATCCAGTTCACATATTAAATTAACTATTACTCAAGCTCAAAAGAAAAAAAAAAATCAATTGAACACAATAAGTATTAACAAGCAAAGTGTATTTATTAATTTTGTATTATCATTTGAGGAATGTGTCAATCATTTGTAATTTTGTATTATTAATTTTATTAGGTCAATAAGTCCAATTGTCTTACATTAAATTTATATTAGGTGAATGGATTCAATTGTCATCTATTAAATTGATATTAGGTCAAAATTAAATTGTAAAATAAAAAATAAATCCATCCATTAAATGCTTGACAATTGGGCCAAAATCACAAATAAACAAACACTTAATTTTTGCTTTATACTATACTAAAAAAAAAAAAGATGAAATTTTTTTTTTTGGGTCACGTGACCTCCAAGGCCCACCACTGGCTCCGCCAGTGATTATATCGTTAAAGTTAGTTATTGCACATTACATTTCAATGAGCAAATTGTGGTGAATCTAATTGAGAAAGGACTTTTCAAAACACTCAGTTAAGGAGGCGAATCTGAATTTTAGGCATGTCAAATTAGAACATCTCTGTTTACAATTTCTTCAAGAGTTAGAATAAAAAAGAGTTATTAGCATTTCAAATTGGATTTGTTATCATTAAATAATATTTGTGCTATTTGTCAAATTGAATAGCATTGTAAACTTCTTTTAGTTTAAAACATTTGTTTATGAACAATAGTAGAATATGATTATGACAACTATTGTACATCACAAAGACTAATAAGCGACGAATATTGTGGATGTCATGATTTTTCTCTACTATTCCTACAATCTAGAGTAGAGACAAATATATGTGTTGCAAAAATTTTCTTCCATCCCTAGAACTTTTAGCAACAAATATTAGTGCCGCAAAAACTAGACTCTATTGCCTCTCAAAAATTTTGTTGCAAGAAATAAAAGTTTGTCGCCATAGGTTTTCACTAAAAAAATAATTGGGCGCTATACTTCCTATTATGTTTTTGGCGACAATCTATATATATATAAAAGTGGGCTAGTCTAACCAAAAAGTCAGACTTCATTTTCCCGCCCAAAAAGTTTATCCTTTTCTATTTTTCTTTTAGTATTTATTATTTATTGAATTCTGAATTAAATTTTCTCCTATTCCAAAAACTGTGTAAGCGTGTTTATTAATGACTGCTGCATTAAAATTTATCCCCTCATTAAAATGTTATATTTAAAAAAAAAATAGATTTGACAATCTTTAAGTCTTCCTCGGCACTAATACTTTTTTTAAAAAAATAATTGCTTCTTTGAAAGTTGTCCCACATTAATGTATTGTTTGTTTCAAAAACTAAAAAAAAAAAAAAAAAAAAAAAAAAAATGGAACGAAATTTTTGATGATATGATTTCCCCATAATCTGAATAGATATGCATAGAAAATAACAAATTGACCTGATTTTTTTCTTAATGGGGGCGTGCACCTTTGTATATTTTTGCTTATTTAGTTGCCTCAAAATAAATATTAGGTGCATTATTCCATTTCAAATAGTTAACATGTAATTTGCATAATTTAATTTTTGTAACAATATAATAAAATATAATTTATTTAATTTAAATTTTTCTATTGCAAATGAGCGACCAAGTGATTTAACCTAATTAATATATGGGTCGAGTCTAAAAACTCGTGAATTTATGTTTTCCTATTTCTAATTCAAAGATTATCTTATTCCAAAAGAATTAAAATTTTATCTCTTCTATTTCTAATTGGTGATTGATATGCATCCTAGATTACCTTTCAAATTTACAAGGAGACAGTGTCCTCTAATTATTTCGTATGCAATGACAATCAATAAGAGTCAATGACAATCTCTATTGCACGTAGATTTGTATTTGAAAAGACTGGTATTCAGCCATGGACAATTATATGTTACTGTGTCAAGAGTCACATCGCGCGATGGATTGAAGATGCTAATCTGTGATAAAGACGGAAGACCATCAGATTCAACAACGAATCTAGTGTATAAGGAAAATTTTCAAAATCTATAATATTTTTATTGTATGTGTGCTATTTCCTTTTTATTGTATCTAAAATTTTGACTTTCTACTTCTTCATAGTGATTTTCACTCGATCAATTTCAAAATCTTTTTACTTTTCAACATTATGATATTATTCATGTTGTGTACCCGTGCATCGCACGGGTGCTACACTAGTCTTTTTTAATTGTCGTGCATTTCGATATTTCACGACAACTTTTTATGTTGCCTTATGTTTTTTGGAACTTATTTTTCCACCGAAATTTTTGCGACATACTTTAAAAGCTTGTCGCGATAAATCACTTATTGCGACAAATTTATGTATGTCGCAAAATATCTTATCGCGAAATAGAGATTTTGTTGTAATTCTTTTGAATTTACCATTCTCGAGTTCAAATCAATCCTATTAACTCACTATACCTCTATGTAAATATGACTAAGCCTTAACTAAATGCTTTGAGCACCTAAGAACTCAATTATGAACTGCAACAATGACAAAAGTGTATTTCTCCCTTTTACTCAGTTGTCCGATTTTTCTAAATGGTCTAAATTAATGACTCACATCGGTTCGTTAAAATCCACAAATTAATAAACTAATGATCAAGTAGTTCAAGCATTAAAGAAAGAAGTAAAATCAATACATTAATCCATTAATTCCATAAAATTTGATAATTGAATGAAAAGCTTCAATACTAGGCTACATACTGTTCGTCCCAACTATAAGTTTAGCTACTCATCATACGAGAAAAAGAAAACATGAAGAGTTTGGAATACATAATCAGATTTAAAGAAAATAAAAGGAAGAGTTGAATATCTTGTACCAAGAATTCACCGTCTTCACATTCCAATCTTGAAAGCCTTCGCCGTTCTTCCTTTCATCCTTTAGTTCTCTTTTGTTTCCTTAATTTTTCAACCCCTTTTCTGACCCAAAATTAGGTCCTTTTATAGTGTTTACGCACTTTAAATTCATTTTAATTGAAAAGGATACAAATACCCTTGAATCTCAACGTTAAAAAAATCAGAAAAATATTACACGAGACGCAATGAAATCGTTTTTGCTGTTAACGATGGTCAAGCCGTGGTTTGCAATCGTGCAAACAGAAAGTTGTTTGCCACTTTTTCTCTGTTTTTCAACATATATCTCACAAATTCCAAGAGCTTCCACATTGGTCCCCAAACCTCTTTAGTCATCTAAATTTGGTCCTCCCCAAGTTTTAGAAGTGTGCAATTCAGTCCTCAAACTTTTTTAAAGTTAAATTTCACTCCCTAAACGTGTGACATTCCTCCAATGGCTCTCTTAATGGTTCGTATCACTCCCGTGCCATTAAGTCAAACTTCAAATGCTTCCAATCAGCTTCTATTTATGCTCGAATTCTCTTTTTTTTTGCACAAGTTGCTTCCATTAATACAACATGCATTGAATCAAAAATTCCATTAATAAGATAATGTTTTGTGTTGTAACATTTTATTTTTTAAAATAATTTTATTATTGTAATATGAAAAGTTGGAAGTTTCATGTCTTGATTTTGGAATATCATAGGTCATGAGTTATAGTTGTTTGTTATTGTGGAAGATCATAGGACATAAGTTATGAAATTAAGTGTATGAAATTTAATTTCTTATTTACTTCTATTGTCTTCCTAACACCTATAAATACTATGCTATTCTCTCCAACTTTACACAACAAAATATATGAAGTTTTATATTTTTACTCTCTCTACAAAGTTAATACATTTGCCATAAGAAAGGTGTTCTTATAGTGGAGTTTTGAGTTCATCTTCTAGTGCAAAAGAAGTTGAACTAAACAACGTTCAATTGGGTTTGTTGTATCCTGGAGGGACAAGTCAAGAAGATAGTCATTGCACCGGTGATTGAGGATTTCCAACACATGAGGGCTTGAATCTCCTTAAAGAGAGCGAGATACCAGCGCCTCGGCCTAATTGGTTCTGAGTTTGCTTCTAAATTTAGTTGTAAATTTTATTTACAATTGTATTTTCACTAACAATTTTAAGGAGATTCAACATGGAGCAAACGTTTGAAAGCCAAATGAGAATGTTGGAGATCTCAACAAGCCATTTAAACTCAAAGGGACAAACTTTAAAAGGTGGAAGGGTAAAGTTCTCTTTTACCTCACTCTTCTCAAGGTTGCCTATGTCCTTCCGAGAAGAATCCTAAAAATTAAGTCTTCAAGGCATGAGCGATGATGAATATATTGAACATGGAGAAAAGGTCGAAAAGTACGAAAAAGATGAATATAATTGTCGTTACTATCTTTTAAATTGTCTTGCCGATCATTTCTATGATTATTATGATACTATTTTCACACGTCGCCAAGAAAATATGGAAAGCCTTACAGAGTAAATATAATACTGAAGAAGCCGGTGCAAAAAATATGCGACAAGTCGATTTTTTCGTTATCAAATGGTGGATGGAAAATGCGTGGTAGAGCAAGCACAAGATTTTCAAATGATAGTTCTTGAAGTCATATCTCGAAGGGATTACGATTGGTGACAACCTAGTTGTTGCTTGGCTTAATTGACAAACTTCCACCATCATGGAGAGAGTTCCGGAAAAATATGCGACACAAGCAAAAAAGAGATGTCACTAGAAACGCGTTGATCACACGCATTCGAGTGGAGGAAGAGGCTAGAGGACAAGATGCACTTATTCAAGAGAGCAATGGACATTCCACAAAGGTAAATTTAATTTCTACAAATAAAAATTTGCCTACTAATCAGTATTCCAAAAATAATATGTTGAAGCCTAGAAAAAAGATCGTGAAAAAATCTTACCAACATGATAAGAGAAATTCAAGTCAGTGGAGTAAGAATCAATCACATCCTTATCAAAATCAACAAGGTAAGACTTGTTTTGTATGTGGCAAAAATGGGCATATTGCTCGAATTTGCGAATCTGGGAAACGTGAACCTATACCTCGTGGCTAACGTTATCGAGGAGCCATTTGTGGCTATGATAACCGATATCAATATGATACAAAGTGTTGAAGGATGGTGGGCGATTACGGTGCAAATAGACATGTTTGCTATGATAAAGATTGGTTCAAAGTTTACACTCCTTTTAAGGAGTCCAAAACTATAATGCTTGGAGATTCTCACACTACTCAAGTTCTTGGAACGGGTGAAGTTGATCTTAAATTCACTCCTGGAAGAGTTTTAACATTGAAAGACGTGTTTTATACGCCTTCCATGAGAAAGAATTTGATGTCAAGTTATCTTTTAAATAAGGCTGGCTTTAAACAAACTATGGAATCGATCAATATGTGATTACAAAGAAGGGTATATTTGTAGGCAAATGTTATGCTTGTGATGGAATGTTTAAACTCAATGTTGAGAATATTAATAATAATGCTTCTAATTACGCTTATATGCTCTCTTCATTGAATTTTGGCATGCTCGTTTATGTCATATTAATAGTAAATATGTGGGAGTCATGAGTAGTTTGGGATTAATTCCTAACATGAAAAGGATTTTGAAAAATGTGAAATTTGTAGTAAAGTGAAGATTACAAAAAGACCTCATAAAAGTGTGGAAAGAAATACCGAATTATTGGAGTTAATTCACACAGATTTATGTGAATTTGAAGGAATTTTAACTCGTGGAGGAAATAGATATTTTATCACTTTTATTGATGATTGTTCGAAATATACTTATGTTTATTTATTGAAAAATAAAAGTGATGCTTTTGATTCTTTTAAAATATTCCTCCTTGAAGTTGAAAATAAATTCGGTAGAAAGATTAAAAGAATTCGAAGTGATAGAGGTCGAGAATTTGAATCGTTTGGATTTAATTCTTATGTTCAATCCTTGGGAATAATCCATGAAACTACTCCACCATATTCACCCGCTTCTAATGGTGTAGCAGAAAGAAAAAATAGAACGTTAATTGATCTTACAAATGCTATGCTATTAGATTCAGGTGCTCCCTCAAATTTTTGGGGAAAAGCGGTTTTGACTGCTTGTTATGTGTTAAATAGAGTGCCACATAAAAAGACAAAAATAACACCTTTTGAGGTGTGGAAGGGGCATAAGCCAAATCTGGGATATCTAAGGGTATGGGGTTGTTTAGCCTTTGTGAGGTTAACGGATCCTAAAAGACCTAAATTGGGAGCAAGAGATACCACTTGTGCTTTTCTTGGTTATGCGGTACATAAAGACAGACCTATAGATTTTTAACATTGAAAATAATATAATTTTTGAGTCGGTGATGCTATTTTTCATGAAGAAAAATTTCCATTTAAATCAAAAAATAGTGGGGTAAAGAATTTGAACAAAATATTTCGAAATCTAACTCGTCTACTCCTATTTTACAAAATCAAGAAAATTCTCAAAATGAACTCAAAAGGAGTAAAAGATCTAGAGTTGAAAAACATTTTGGTCCTGACTATATTGTTTATAATGTTCAAGAAAATCCAATTTCTTTACAAGTAGCTTTATTATCACCTGATGCTATATTTTGGAAAGAGGCTATAAATGATGAGATAGAATCACTACTTTCTAATAAAACTTGGAAATTAGTTGATTTACCACCAGGTTGTAAAACCATAGGGTGTAAATGGGTCCTAAAAAAAAATTAAAACCAGATGGAAGTATAGATAAGTATAAAGCAAGACTCGTTGCAAAGGGGTTTAAACAAAAAGGCGATGTAGACTTCTTTGATACTTTTCTCCGGTTACTAGAGTGACATCCATTAGATTGCTTATTGTTGTTGTTTGCAATTCATGATTTTATTATTCATCAAATGGATGTGAAAACAGCTTTTTAAATGGTGATCTAGATGAAGAAATATATATGGACCAACTTTGAAGGTTTTTACAACCCGTGAAGAAAGCAAAGTGTGTAAGTTGTCTAAATCTCTTTATGGCTTAAAGCAAGCTCCAAAAGCAATTGGCATGAAAAATTTGATTCTTGCATGATTGAAAATGGGTATAAAGTAAATGAGTGTGATAAGTGCATATATTATAAATCATGGAAAAATTCACATGTCATTATTAGTCTCTATGTGGATGATTTGTTGATTTTTGGCTCTAACATTTTTGTAATCAATGAGACGAAAAATATGCTTAAGAGCCATTTTGACATGAAAGATCTTGGAGAGGCTAATTTTATTTTGGGCATGCGAATTACTAAAACATGTGATGGAATTTTTCTTGATCAATCAAGTTATATTGAGAAAATTTTGAAAAAATATAACTATGTTGATTGCAAGCATGTTTCTAATCCTTTTGATTCGAGTATTCATCTATTTCCTGTTGAAAATGAAAATGATGTCATAAATCAAAAGGAATATGCTAGCATGATTGGTAGCTTGCGATATGCTACTGATTGTACGAGACCTGACATTGCATTTGCAGTAGGAGTACTCAGCAGGTTTACAAGTAAGCCAGGAAGAGAACATTGGCATGCTATGGACCGTGTAATGAAATATTTAATTGGTTCAAGAAACTATGGCTTATTTTATAAAAAATATCCTGCTGTTATTGAAGGTTTTTCTGATGCAGATTGGAATACATTGTCAGGTGATTCTTTATCTACTACCACGGATATATTTTTAAATTGGGAGGTGGTGCAATTTGTTGAAAATCTAAAAACAAACCATTATTGCTAATTCTACTATGGAAGCCGAGCTTATTGCTTTAGCTTGACCACATATATGAAGAAGCAAATTGGTTAAGAGATTTATTACATGAGATCGATGTGGGAAAAACCAATACCTCCTATATTGATTCATTGTGACAAACAACATGACAATTCATAATATCAAATTTCTACAACAAAATTTTAAACAATACAATCAAACACAAAAACATAAACAATAAAACCCAATACAACCCAAATACAAAAATCAAATAGCCATTGGTAGAGTTAACAATCGTTATTATAACGGTAAATCCGTACATTGACCTATAAGAAGAAAAACACAAGATCGATGCGGGAGAGTTTTCTAAACATAAAATAAATCAAGTGAGATCTTATTTGAATGCGTTTTGAGCACACATGGCATAATTAACGTGAATTATGTTAAATCTTGTGATAATCTTGCGATCCATTAACTAAGGCCTTGACAAGAGAGAGTGCGGAATACTTCATTTTAAACCTAGAGGATGGATGGGACTTAAGCCCATATCATCATGAGCCACATATAAGGATACCCAACCTAGGGACCGATCATAAGAGAACAATTGTCTTAGTAACTAGGTTCAATGGGACAAACAAATTATAAGGTGGCACAAAACTCCTAGAAAAAAAAAAAATCTGCACAATTATTTTTCCCATTCCTATGATGTAAGTGCATTAAAAATCCTATAACGTTTGGAGGTTGAGTTTTCTAAAAAAAACTCTTAATAAAGTCTCTTGGGGCAGCTCGCTAGGTCCCGTCATTGAATCGTGAGTGGAAAAAATGAATGTAATAGTTGCGGAGCACTCTGATGATTTTACCTATGTGAGTGCGAGAGTGGGGCCGCTCTCTATGAGAATGTGGGCATTTCTCAAAAAATGGGACACTCATGAAAAATTGGGAACAGCACAAGGTCCGTAATGTGTAATAGCCATTTTACCTATGTGAGTGCGAAGCTCATATCAACACACGGATTATTATGTGTGCGAAGATTTCTTTATTTCCCTTAACCGCTATAGTTCAAGTGCGAGATCACTACTAACCGTGGAGTAAAGATTGTTTGTTTCACTAGTGAAGGTTCAATGCAGAGTCATACCTATCATGATGCATAATTATCTATCTTTGGCAAATGTATTTTGACTTATTTTCAAATAATAAAATGAGTGGGGGAATGTTGTAACATTTTATTTTTTAAAATAATTTTATTATTGTAATATGAAAAGTTGGAAGTTTCATGTCTTGATTTTGGAATATCATAGGTCATGAGTTATAGTTGTTTGTTATTGTGGAAGATCATAGGACATAAGTTATGAAATTAAGTGTATGAAATTTAATTTCTTATTTACTTCTATTGTCTTCCTAACACCTATAAATACTATGCTATTCTCTCCAACTTTACACAACAAAATATATGAAGTTTTATATTTTTACTCTCTCTACAAAGTTAATACATTTGCCATAAGAAAGGTGTTCTTATAGTGGAGCTTTGAGTTCATCTTCTAGTGCAAAAGAAGTTGAACTAAACAACGTTTCAGTTGGGCTGTTGTATCCTGGAGGGGACAAGTCAAGAAGATAGCTGTTGCACCGGTGATTGAGGATTTCCAACACCGCAGAGGGCTTGAATCTCCTTAAAGAGAGCGAGATACCCGCGCCTCAGCCTAATTGGTTACGAGTTTGCTTCTAAATTTAGTTGTAAATTTTTATTTACAATTGTATTTTCACTAACATTTTGTATAGAAAATAGAGAATTTCTCAAATGGTAGGAAGGGTCACAGTCATTAGGCTATCATGAGTGACTCCAATGCATGTTGGATTTATGACTGATATTTATGGTTAGATAATAGAATCAACTAACGGGTTATAGAGGTCTAGAGACTAGACTGAGCTATATAGTGCAAACTCAATGATGAAGGCATGGGATGAACTTACTGTTAATTTTCATGGAAGCCATGCAGTTTTTTGCTTAAATAGTTGACGAATGAAGTGTTTTTTCTTGCTTTCTGTTGAATTCTCTTGGGAATTCTAATACATAATTTTGTACCCTTCACCATTTGCGCCACATGTCAATTTAAGACACCCCTAGAAGCTAACATGGCATTAGAGTCAACATCAGACCAGTCAAAAGGAATTCTAGGTAATGCAGGGAAACATGTATGGAGGCAAAACCTTCCAGTTCTTTTTAATTCATTCCTGACATCAAGAAATAGTCATCAAAGCTCGTTGATTTGTGTAGAATGCTGAGAATTTGGAGACGTCGATTCATATAGAATACCGAGAATTGTACAGATAATTGAGAAAGCACAATTTTTCATTCCATAGGTTGCCCTTTTTAGCAGACCTTTGTTTTCTTATTTATACAAAGCAACCAAAATCCTAGTTAGCATTATTTCCTTATTTCCCCTCAATTTTTAAGTCACCTTGAAGTTGCAAAATTCGTTGTTGTGGTGGAAAAGCCAACGAAGTCTGTTGGTTATTGTTGTTCTCTTCATCCATCGGTTGTGGATCTGGATTCCTTTTTCTTAAGCCAACTGGCATTAATTCGTCTTGTTATTAGCACCAGTTGATGTTCAATCTGCGTTAGCAGTCTTCATAGGCATTATCCAATGGTACTTTATGGTTTTGCAATTCCTTGGCCATGTTCATAGGAGAAAACGAGGCTCTGACACCAACCGATGCAAGAAATTGCATATGGAAGTGCAAAAACACAAATTCACAAACAACTTTCTAGTTCTTGTTGATTCACTCATGACTATTAGAAAATAGGCATTCTGATCTGCCATTTTGGCAATTTAAGTCAGAAGACCATCTCAACCCCTTAATTTCTCAAGACTCTTCACTCGTTCATTTTTCAATCTGCACCTGAAAAATTGTTGATGCATTTAATGTGATGTGAGTGAATATTTAATTCAAAGCTAATGATAAACATTGAGCCATCCATCACATGCCTACCTGAGTGTCACATTTATTAATGCCTATCTTTGCTGCTACACGCCAGGTATGCAATCGCTCTGCCTCTACCAAATTGTTTTCAAAAAGAGCATCTCATTTCATATTTCAACATTGAAGTAAGTCTATCAACCATCCACTCAAGGGCGGAGCCACGTAGACTCAAGTTACGAAAATTGCCTCCCTGGATTTTGAAAGGGGTGTGGGTGGGAATTAATGATGCTCTTCATGTTCTCGAAGCCCAAAATACTGATCCCATTCTTATGCAGTGAACCTTGGGTCTTGCATTGAACGACAAAAATATTCAGTGTAATGTATACCAAACATGACCGCAAAAGCCTATCAATGCACTGTTAACAAAACTATTTCAAGAATTTCAGAGTATTGGGTTGCTATTTCTTATCCGCGTTTTAAGAAATATCGTAGATGGTTGGAATTAAAGATGATCTGGTTTATTCTGGAAACACAACCATCTAAAGACTAAAACAAGGAATGTCATTTTCTTCTCGAAAAAAAATAATGGTTAAAAGGGTAAACAAGAAAGGGAAGTTAAAGCCAACTCTTCTGCTAGTTTATAAATGTCAATGTGCTTTATCAAAGAGTTAGTATGATTGCACAAAGTAGATTGTGACAAAAAGACAGATATATCCATTACTTACTTTACATGTTTGTGACTTTAGCATTACTTCTTCTGCTTACTATGGCTAGTCTACTATAGTAGAGAGAGTATTTTCTGCTATGAACATTTTAAGGACTTGACTGTGAAATGAATTAGAGATCAATGGATGAAGGATAATTTGGTCGTGTATATTCACAACAGTGGTGGAGCGAGGAATTTTTCATTGGTGGGACACAACTTAGCTTGGTTTTTTCACAATCCATTTTTCATATTCATAAAACAATAAACGGCGAGTTCAAAATAAAGAGCCAAAGATAGCAGTTAGAAATGGATTTAATAATTCTATTTTATATCTTTTAATTTTAATTTTGACATCACCTCTTTCGGCTTATTTTTGGACTATGTTCTTCACTCATCGGAGTAGGTTATTAGTACAATTTCGAAGTATTCATGGCAATCTTCGCAAAGTATCTTTCAAATTGAAAAACTGTTAAACGGTTTGTTCAAAATAACAAGCCAAAAACGGAAACAAAATTACCTTTTACTTTTTTTCATTTTTTGTGTAAAACAAATTGCTTAGGGGATCTGCCTCTAAATTAAATTCCTAGCTCCGCCCTTGTATCCACCCCTTTTTGTGGAAGGTTAATCATCCTCACGTGGTTGACATGGAAATCCTAGCATTTCCTAATGTTAACACAAAACAATCATCATTTGCTCCAACCCATTGGAGACTCCTTTGCTTTGATTCATTCCCCATAAATAACTTGACCTCCTCATAGACACATACCAAATAGAATCAAGGAAAATTAGGTAAATAGTTGTTTTAGGAATAGGAAACAGTTAAATCTTTATGTGAATTGAAAAACATATTTCATAAATGTTTAGAAACATATGAATTGAAAAACTTGATCTTCTACATATCCAATTTCATAATTTGTTGCTAGAATTTCTTGATTTGCATGCAATTCATGTGCTTGCCTTTCCTAAACAGGCTGCTACATGGTTAGAGCTTAATAATAGATTGAAGCCCAACGGTCGCTTCATGGTGAATTGTGGTACTAGCAAAGATGGATTGTCTGAAATCGATGATGCAGTATCACGAAATGAATATTTATCAACGGATGGCACTTGGGAAATAAATGCTACTAATACTATCACGGCACCATGCAAAAGCATTTCCTGGACAAGTAGGGTGCTTTTAAATCTATAATTGTCTTTGCTAAAATATGATATATCAGCATGGTAATAGGGTGCACATAAAGAGAGAATGAATGAAGTCTGATATATTAGGAGAGCTTCAGACTAAGTCAAACAGTATGTAAATAGAGTATCAGAACTGAAATCATCACAGTTGAATTCAATGATTGATGAAATTTAGCCCAAAAGAATAAGAGCACTTCTAAATACATATAATAGAACAACAAAGGAATACTGTATGTGTTGATCACACACAAGTGTATCTTCACATCATTGTCTTCAACACTATCAATTAAGCTGATGGAGATTTTGGATCAAGTGTATAAAGACAATGCCTCACAAGGCACTTAAATGCTTCATGGACAAAATTTCTTTTTAGCATGAGCTATCACTAGACCAATTATTTAGTTGCTTGAAATTGCTTCAGAGAACTAGATGACTACCCACCACCAGTGTCCAGTTAATTGTAGGTGTATGAGATCTAGATCAACCTTTCTGAGTTGAGGCTTATTAGCATTTACAGAGTGCTGATTCTAACGAGGTTATAAATGTGTGAATCAATTTAATAATAGGTTTCTTAAAAAATCTCAACATTTTGTACAGTCATTTGCATTGATAAAATTTTGTGCTATCACTACAAATATTTTCTTGCTATATCTAAGTGCCCGTTTGGTAGAGATAATAGACTAGTTTATTTGACCAAGAATGGTAAAAAATGACGGCTACTAAGGCAAATTTTTTTGTCAAATAAACTATTTTGATCAAATAAACTAGTTTATAAACTCTACCAAACGGGCTCTAAGGTTAGACTTAGCTCAAATTTCTAAATGTTAGGTAAATTGGGGAAAAAGAAAAAAAAAAGCCAAAAAGTGCATTGTGCGTCTTTAATTAACTTTACCAGTTTGAACAATATAAAATTGAGAAAATGGAATCTAAATTATATGATTTTGTTGGAATAAACGGGTCGTCCATGTGGGTTGACCCGACCCAAGTTGCATGTAAATGTTTTGGAGGGAGGAGTTGAGACTTGATTTGAATCTTAACTCCCCACTATATGTAACTTCCAAATACAACTCCACACCTCTACATATTCTCTGATTATGAAAGTTCAAATTTGTGCATGAACAAGAGGAAAGAGTGAGATATACATGAAGGGTTTGGCTTGAAAAATAACTCAAAAAAATTCGGTTCTTGGATTGTGGATATTAAACTTTTTCATTGTGATTGAGTTTCGGACCAAAGAGAAGCATTTTGACACATAGCAAACAAGTATACAAAGCAAGTGATTCAACTTTTTCGATCTTGGATTGTCAAGTAAGTTCTACCAATTTTGTATTCGGTAGAGCATGTTATAGGATATTACATTGGTATCAGAGTCATATCAAGTTGTTTCCTTGCATTTTAATGTACTGAAAACGCTTTGGTATGCAAATAGATGCAAGAAATCTGAATTCATGCCATTTGTGAAAGCTTGAAAACACTTTAATGGCACATTATGAAATACTCAACATTAATTCGTGAAATTTATACCATATGTTCATGTCATGATGTAGAACATTTATAAAAAATTCACATAGTTTGGATTTATATTTCAAGAGAAAATCGAAACCTTTGTTAAAATAACCAAAATTTCATAACATGATCGTGTTTGGTTCACTATTTTTCGTGTTATGAAAGGTATTTCCATGATATTTCCAACGGTATAAAGAACTCCTAATTTGGACTTAAAACAAAGGAGTTATGATGTTTTAAATTTTCGGCCATTTGTAGGAAATTATGTGATTTTTAGGAAGATGATGAACAGTATATTTGCATGCCTCCATTCTCCGTCCGTTATGTTGTTGTCCCAAATACTATATTATGTATGTTACTTTTGAAATCTGACTACACAGATGAACTCAGAACGTTGAAATTAGAGGAACGGAACCCAAGAAGTCGTCGGAAACTTCCCATAAGGCAGAGAGTGTAGCACACTCTCCGACCTCCGAGAGTGGGAAAGATTTTTTTTTAATAAAAAAAAATCTGTATGTTTTGAAAAGTTAACATGCATGAGGAATTTGGAAATTTTGAAAATTGTAGAATGCTCCCCTTAATATTTTGAGATTTTCAATTGGATCCTCATATTTTTTTGGAATTAAAAAAAAAAAAAAACAGTTTTTGTTTCGGCACGTGAGATGGCGTGAGGGACTTTTCTGCAATTCTGAATTTTTCAGAATGGTCTCCATAATATTTTGGATTTATTATTTGAGTTCAATATATTTTTTTTTCTTATGAAAATATTTTTTTTAGTATTTATGTTTAAAGAAAATTCATTTATAAATACATAATAAATATTTTCTAAGTGAATTAAAATTCTGAAAATTTTATATTAAATCCAGAATATTTGATTGAGGGTTTCTGTTTCCTAGTGGGAGAAAATTATGATTTTGGTGTCAAATTTTTTCTGATTTTAAATAGAATGATATTGTACGTTCTTGAGTAGTGTGGGTCTTAATTTGGTTATGTGATCCATTTGATCCATTCTCGTCTTCTCGTGCGTAATCAAAAATGGTTGGATTGAGGCATATTTTTAGCATCCTTGGAAGGAAGGTTAAAAGATTACGGGTTAAAGAACGTGTTGAAAAGCTATGAGCTTATCAAAATCGTGAAATGGATTCAAGACATAACCTAGTATAATACATAAAATATCTCGAAGCAATGTGCTTAGAAGTAGTTCATCTGGGACAATATATTTGTGATTAGAATAAAATGTTTCAAGTCATCTTTCAATGCATAGTCGCATGTGTACATATGACATTTTTTTTTATGTTTTAGTCCATACAATCAAAATGTCTTGTTTACATAATACATGTTTAATTGATTTATTAAGTGGAAATTCTAATGTTGGAAGAGTTCATGTAATTCTCACCTAGAATTATTGTTTTTGTATTATAAAATTAATTTTTGTGATAATGAAACATTAGGATAATAGATGATGATTGGGAACTTAGTGAACTTTCGACTCTATGCCTAGTGTTAAATTATCATAAAATTTAATTTGTATGAGTACAAAAGGACACGTGTGCATAAATGGACATTTATATGATTGTCTCTAAAATTTTGACAGACCATGGCATCTAAGAATATCATTGCTGACCTAAATAAGGATGACAAATTGAATGGCGATAACTATAACACTTGGCGTCATAAAATTTGGTATGTGCTGGAGGAACAAGATTGCCTTGAGGGCATTAACCACGTGATGGAAGACCCAGGTGTGGGTCGGGGCGCTCAACAGAAAGGGATCATGAAACTTACCAAGCATGGAAAAGAAAGATTCTCTTGCACGTGAGATTTTGGTAAGTTACATTGTGGATGATCTTATTCACGAGTGTGAGCAATTTCCAACTGCTCATGATATCTGGATGTATCTGAGAGAGAAATATGGTGGTACTAGCGTAACTAGGCTCAGACAGTTGACTATTAAGTTTGACACTTATAAAAGTCTCATGATCATCACAATATCAAGCGACATGTGAGGATTATGTCTACCATGATCGGGAAGTGAAGTCACCGGTCATATTCTCTCTGATGAGCAACAAGTTCAGGCTTTGATCCGTTCTCTTCCTGATAACTGGGAACATCTAAAAGTCAATCTGACCCATAATGATAGCATCAAAAATTTTGTTGATGCTGCCCGCCATGTTGAACTAGAGGATGAGCGGCTTGGGCGCGCTAAATCTCTAGGACGTGCTTTGTAGCTGAGTCTAGTTCGCAAAAGCTTGAGAGCTTTAAGCGTGAAGAAGAACTGGAACAAAGGCGAGAAAGGAAAAGGAAAAGATCTTGGACATGAACCTAAAAAGAACATGCCCAAACGCAACAAAAAGAGAAAATGGTTTGGTAAGAAGAAAGACAAGAGCAAGTTGAAGTACTTCAACTGTCAAGTGCTGGGTCACTTTGCTCGGGATTGCCCTGAGCCAAAGAATGTTGCCCTTGTTAATACTTATTTTAGTGCTGTTTATGTTTCTAGCACTGTTTTGCTTACTGAATCTTATCCTATGTAGATTGTAGACTCGGAGCGACAGACCATATAACTAGGGATAGAGAGGCGTTTGTGGAGTTCTGCCGATTTCCAGCTGGTACAAAATAGATATATGTCGGCAACGATGATGAAGTGGAGGTGAAATGAACTGGTACATGCAAGTTGCATTTGCGTGGTGGCCATACCATTCTCCTTCATGATGTCCTGTTTGTACCAGGAATACGACGGAACTTAATTTCAGTTACTGTTCTTTTAAGATTAGGTTTCAGTTTGAATTTTAGTGGTACTTTTGTTCGTATTAGCAATGGTGATGTATATTATGGATCTGGATATTTTTCTGGTGGTTTTCTAGTGTTGGATTGTGAACCAAACACTTATAACTATTATGTTAATTGTTGTATTTCTATGAATGTATCTTCTTCTAAAGATGTTAATGTTGATACATGTGTATGGCATGCTAGATTAGGGCATATTGGGCAAGAGAGAATGAATAGGTTCGCTAAAGAGGGCTTACTAGGTTCAATCTTTAAGGTTTCATTGCCTACTTGTGAGCATTGTCTAGCAGGAAAAACAACACGAAAACCATTCGGTAAGGCTTTGAGAGCCGAACTTCTATTGCAATTAGTCGATTCATATATATGTGGTCCTATGAATGTGAGGGCAAGACATGGAGCCTCTTATTTCATTACTTTTATAGATGATTTTAAGCGGTATGGTTATGTCTATTTGATTTCTCATAAGTCAGAGGCATTAGAATGCTTTAGACGATTTTTAAATGTGGTAGAAAATCAAATAGATAGAAAGGTGAAAGCCTTAAGAACTGACCGAGGGTGTGAATATCTATCCGATGAGTTCAAAGAACTATGTAATGATAAAGGAATTATTAGGCAGTTAACTATTCCTAATACACCACAACAAAATGGTGTTGCTGAGAGAAGGAATAGGACATTGCTTGAAATGGTGAGGTCCATGATGGCGCAAGCTAACTTACCTATTTCCTTTTGGAGATATGCTTTGTTAACTGCGACTTACATCCTTAATAGAGTTCCCTCAAAATCGGTACCTACAACACCGTATCAGCTTTAGACAGGTAGATCACCTGATTTAAGTTGTTTTAGACCCTGGGGATTAGCGAGATACACCCATGATTTCTCAAGTAAATTTAGAAAGTTGGATCCATGTATCTTTATAAGATACTCAGACCAGTCCAAAAGATATGTGTTTCTAGGTGAAAATCAGGATGGGACTATAACTGAGATAGAGTCATGCGATGTGACATTCCTTAAGAATGATTTTCCTAACAGAGGAGAAATTAAAAAGGGAGAACCTTCATTTAAATTAGATGATAGAGCTGTCTTCGATAAATCGATTGAGGTGCAAGAAGATGCACTTCCACCTTTTGATCCAAGTGGGAGCAAATTGTCTCCAAGTGACAAGGTCACTACGGAACTTCTATTTCGTAAGAGTACTAGGAAAAGTATGCCTAAATGTCATTTTGAAATTGAAGGGCAAGCTTTTCTAGTATCTCCAGAAGACGATGAAGAGCCTAGATTTGTTCATGAAGCTTTATCTGGCCCTGTAAATGAAAAGTAGAAGAAAGCAATGGAAGAGGAGATAGAGTCTATGAAATCTAATCAAGTGTGGGAATTGGTTGATCTTCCGTCTGATCGGAAAGCTATTGGGAACAAATGGGTACTCAAGATAAAGCGAATGGCTGATGGGTCCATAGAGAGGTATAAAGCTCGCTTGGTGGAAAAAGGTTATACCCAACAAGAGGGTATAGATTATGAAGAAACTTTTTCACCAGTAGTGAGATTTACTTCTGTTCACCTGCTCTTAGCCATAGTGGCACGTTTAGATTTAGAATTACATCAAATGGACGTAAAGACTACTTTTCTCAATGGATAATTGGATGAAGAAATCTACATACAACAACCAGTAGGTTTCGTCAAACAAGGCCAAGAGAATAAAGTTTGTAAATTGCAAAGATCAATATATGGCCTAAAACAGTCTTCGAGACAGTGGTACTTGAGATTTGACAAAGCGGTAATCTTATATAACTTCGTTATGATGGACGAAGATCACTGTATTTATGTGAAAAGGTCCAATGAAAAATTTGTAATTTTGTCTCTTTACGTAGATGATATCTTATTGGTTGAAAATGATAAGGAGTATGTTGAGACTGTTAAGAAATTGTTGTCTTCTAATTTTGAAATGAAGGACATGGGTGAAGCAGATTACATACTCGGTGTTAAAATCCATAGAGATCGTTCTAAGAGACTCATTTCGCTGTCACAAGAGTCATATATAAAGAAGGTTCTTGAACGTTTCAAAATGGACAATTGCAACCCAATTGATACTCCTATATCTAAAGGTGAAACTCTAAGTCTACGCATGTGTCCTAAGACTCCTGAAGAAAAAGAAAAAATGTCCAGAGTACCGTACTCCAATGTAGTTGGGAGTTTGATGTATGCTATGATGTGTACTCACCCAGATATTTATTATGCCATTGGTCTGGTCAGCAGGTATCAATCTAATCCTAGAAGAGGACACTGGAAAGCAGTCAAGAGGATATTGAGATACTTGAAAGGTAATGCTGATTATTCCTTATGTTATCAAAGAAATGATTTGCGCTTAAAAGGATACACAGATGCTGATTGGGGTGGAGACCTAGATGAGCGCAAGTCAACTTCTGGATATGCATTCTTGCTTAATAATGGCACCATATCTTGGAGTAGCAAGAAACAAACATGCATTTTCTTATCTATAATGGAAGCAGAATTTGTGGGTTGTGCTTCAGCAGTACAAGAAGTTGTTTGGTTAAAAAGATTTTTTCAGCATCTAAGAGTCATTAGTGGTGATATGGGACCTACGTTAATTTATTATGATAGTCAGGCTGCTATTGCATATACGAAGGATCCAAAGTACCACAGCAGAACCAAACATATTAATACAAAATATAATTTTGTAAGACACATCATAGCAAAGAAAGAAGTGACTTTGTAGTATATTTCTACGCATAATATGGTAGCTGATCCATTTACCAAACCGATACCTAGAGATGTCTTTATGACTCATGTTAAATCTCTAGGTTGCGTAGAATTTAGTTACGTGTATTGTAAACTCTTGAATATCCATTAATGAACAATGTTTTGAGTTCATATATTATGTGTTATCTATTGTTGTGATTAATAGATGATTGATTTTTATGCACAGAGAAAGTATGTCTAACAGGTTGAGATTGGCTTGCTTACACGAGCAATCGCCTCAGACAATTTTAGATTGTGCTGGGATGAGACAAAGTGATCATGTTCTATACATGATCTGGTCGCCTTGATGAGATATCGAGATGAGATTACTATAAGTAGTCGAAATGAATTCCACTATCCGTTAGACCTGTTTAATAGCCAGATTGAATTCTCGAATGGTTTTTGCTTTGAGGAATGAATATAAGAAGAATTCAAGTTAGGTATCAGGGATACCTGAACTAAAATTTGTACGGTGTGTTTTAATTTACACAATATGACATACCTCCTGAAAATGGAGAAAACACTGTAGCACGTGTTTCATACCGCGTGTGCTTTTACGACCAATATGAGGTAAATGAGTGAATGGATCCATGCTTCCTCATTGTGTGAGACCCCGTGGTTTACATAACCTTATGTATACTCTTATGACTTTTGACTATTTTCTCAAGATTTTATTTCAGTGTTGCTACTTTAGCATGTTGCCAATAACTATGATTGATTCGGTTTGATGGAACATGTCTAGGAAAGCAACTGATTTAAAGTTTAAGAATTTGAGTAAGAAGGAAAATCATTTTGATCAACATTTTATTTGTATTCACCGGCCGGATAATTGTGTTGACCATGTAGGGTTTATAACACAATTATAAATACAAGAATTAAGTTTGAACTATGTTCCATAAATATTTGAGGGATCGGAAATATTTGAATTAGTGTTGGAAAATGATTTGGGGTATAGCGAGAAAAGTATTACCTCTGGTAGAGCTGCTATATATCCCTAATAGGTGTATGTCATTGTGTGCTCTTTTAATAAACTCGTTGGTCACACGATCCATTTACCAGTATGAACTTTGAGATATTGAGATAAATCTAATTGATATCATACTAGATTCAGATCAACACCATCATGTGCGAGTGGGAGATGTTGGAATAAACGAGTCGTCCATGTGGGTTGACCCGACCCAGGTTGCATCTAAATGTTTTGGAGGGAGGAGTTAAGACTTGATTTGAATCTTAACTCCCTACTACATGTAACTTCCAAATACAACTCCACACCTCTACATATTCTCTAATTATGGAAGTTCAAATTTGTGCATGAACAAAAGGAAAGAGTGAGATATAGATGAAGGGTGTGGCTTGAAAAAGAACTCAAAAAAATTCGGTTCTTGGATTGTGGATATTAAACTTTTTCATTGTGATTGAGTTTCGGACCAAAGAGAAGCATTTTGATCACATAACAAACAAATATACAAGGCAAGTGATTCAACTTTTTCGATCTTGGATTGTCAAGTAAAGTTCTACCAATTTCGTATTTGGTAGAGCATGTTATAGGATATTACATTGGTATCAGAGTCATATCAAGTTGTTTCCTTGCATTTTAATATACTGAAAACGCTTTGGTATGCAAATAGATGCAAGAAATCTGAATTCATGCCATTTGTGAGAGCTTGAAAACACTTTAATGGCACATTATGAAATACTCAACATTAATTCGTGAAATTTATACCATATATTTATGTCATGATGTAGAACATTTATACAAAATTTCACATAGTTTGGATTTATATTTCTAGAGAAAATCGAAACCCTAGTTAAAATAACCGAAATTTCATAACATGATCGTGTTTGGTTCACTATTTTTCGTGTTATGAAATTGGTATGGTTAGAAAGGTACTTCCATGATATTTCCAACGGTATAAAGAACTCTTAATTTGGACTTAAAACGAAGGAGTTATGATGTTTTAAATTTTCAGCCATATGTAGGAAATTCTGTGATTTTTAGGAAGATGATGAACAGTATATTTGCATGCCTTCACTCTCCGTCCGTTATGTTGTTGTCCCAAACACTATATTATGAATGTTACTTTTGAAATCTAACCACACAGATGAACTCGAAACGTCGAAATTAGAGGAACGGAACCCAAGAAGTCGCCGAAAACTTCCCATAAGACGGAAAGTGTAGCACACTCTCCATCTTCATTTCAGTTTTGACAACCATGATTTATATTTTATTGCGGTAATAAACAAAATTCCAACTTTTTCCATTCATTCTTTTTATTTACATAATGCAAAAAAAAAAAAAAAAAAAAAAAAAAATTGAGATCATATTTTCACCTTCATATTTAATTTAATAGATCAAATATTTAAAAAATTTAATTGTACATTTAATAAATTGTTAAAAATTTAATGTACAATAATAATAAACAATAAAAGAGTAATAAATAAAATATTAAAAGATAACTATACATTAATGAATAATAAGGGTGAATATGAAATTTTAAAAAATATGTAAGGGTAAAATAGTCCAAAAATATTTCTTTTTTAAGGCCTTTTAGATGTAGTATAGATAAAAAAAAATTAAATGTTTGATCTTTTTCATCCAAGCTCGCCTCACCCACTCTCATCTTGTCTTCATCTTCATCAAAACCCACCACCACAAATCACCACCGTTCATCGGCAGTGTCGCCACCACCGAAGCTGCCACCACTCGTCAACGGGACATTTGCAAAACAATGAAAATTGACCCAAACACGAACAAATCTATAATTTTTTTTTACAACAAAATCAGTGAATTTAAAGTACAATAGAGGGTGATGAAAATCAAGCTCCAACATTTTCTCAACTCCACTACCACAAAACACTATAACTTAACAATTCAAATTAAATCAAGAAATCCAAACCCATCAAAAATTTGAGAGAAAAGTCCCATAAAAATTCTCATGAGGTGAAAAATTCTGGGTCATTCTTTAAGTTGAGAATGGATGAAATTATTTGTGATCATTTCAAAACTTGCAAATAAATATCAAATTGTGGGAGCTCAAAAGAAAGCTGTCTTTTTTTAACTTCCTAGAAAAAATTTCTTCTAGATTGTCCATAATTTTCTTCTTAACTATCTCATTCTGTCTTCTTCGTGTCTTCTTTTATCCAATCAATTGTTTTCAAAATTAATTTCTAAGGTGAATGCAACGACGTTGTCGCCACAAGACATTGTGAAGGTGATGTTTGGCCACAGGTGGGGGGGGGTGGGGGTGGGGGGGGGGGGGGTGGGGGGGTGATTGGGAAAAATGAAATGTTTACTTTTTCTAAAAAATTTTTATTTTTGTTTAGATGGGATTTAAATGTACTTTTTAAAAAGTTATAGAACTTCTTTTGCAATTTTCTTAGTTTTTGTTTTGTTTTTTTGTTTTGTTTTTTCTTTATTTTATTTTGGTCTATTTAAAGAGGAGGGCAAATACATCATCATTTGTCAATAGAGAAGTGTTTTGCAATTAGATGAAAAGTTGGAGATGTTTGGTGCTAAAAAAAAAAAGTTAAGGGTAAAGATCTAGGACGAAAAGTGCAAATTTTCCAAAAAAAATATAAGGATTTAAATTCTAACATATTTACTTTTAAATTATTTATTTTATCAAATATTATTTTCAAAATTATTATATTTTTTTATTAAAACTTGTATAAGTTTTAACTTAATTTTTAAAATATTAATTTTTAAACAAAGTCAAATCACGAAAAACCTTAAACCTTTGGGCTCGTAGGATGAGCTTAGACAATCATTAATCAAGTAATTGGTCATTGCTCAATTATAAACTATATCGCAATTATTTTGAAATAATATGATGTACTCTATAATAAACATTTGTCAAACTATATTGACATACGAATTGCATAAGTGATTTCTAAACATATTTGAATATATTATTATTATTATTTCTCATTTTCCCATTTCCTTGTACTTCGAAACCTTGTGGCTGCATTATGTAAATTTCTGCCTCCAAATCACCAAGAAGAAAAAATATCTTTACATCCAACTGCTTTAGGTGCAGGTTTTCATCTGCCACTAGTCCAAGCATTGTTCTGATTGTAGTTAATTTCACCACCGGAGAGAATCTCAGTGTAGTAATGCCTTCTTTTTATTGAAATCCCTTTACAACCAGCCTTGTTTTATATCGTTTGGTGCCATCAAACCGATAAACCCATTTATTTTACAAATCTTCGACATCAGTTTTCTCCGCCTCAATCACTAAAAGTTCTTTTAATAGAACCACCTCAGATTTCTTAACTTCACGACTTGTACTTTTAGGGCCTATTCCCAACCCGTCCTTATACAAGACACCTTCACTGAAGATCACATCCTTGCTCTTGATAAGCTTTCGAGTTTGATCATCCCAGAAACACTAACCAAACTTAGTATCACCATAGCCAATAAAGAAATATTTTTTAGATTTTGCGTCAAGTTTGTTTCTAGTAGCAGAATCAATGTGAATATAAGAAACACGACCAAACACTTTCAAGAAGAAACATGTACTTCTTTACCACTCCAAATCTCATATGGTATTTTACAGTCCGACCTTTGTTGATCAAATAGGCTGCAGTTCTAATAGCCTCAACCCAGAACATCTTCGGTAACCCAACATATAATCTTATGCTCCTAATACACTCGTTCAACATTTTATTCAGCTTCTCAACCACACTATTCAGTTGAGGTTTTCCTGGAATCGTCTTCTTCATCTTGATTCCATTGCCAACATAGTACTGCTTGAAGTCATCATCTACGCATTCTCCCATATTATCCGGCACTTCACTTTCAAATCTCTCTCATTTTCAACCACTGATCTCTATCTCATGTGTTCCAAGAAAGCCATGGACATTTGGTACAATTGACTCAAACTAAATACCATATATTTTTTTTTTTAATCAACACACCATCACAGCCCCAATGTGGTTTTTAGGCCTCCATCGGGGAAGGACGGGGGTTAAAGAAGCCCCAACCATATATAAAAAGCTCATAATAGTACAAGGGAGGGGCATAAAACCGACCTCCAAGCACAATCGAATGAAAGAGTAAATGCAAAAGCAATCAATAAATAAGGAGGTACTACCTCCCATACAAATGTCTAAAAAGAAACTATAAGCCTCTAACGGTAGAAGTCCAAATCATCAATCCGGACTAGACTACGATGTCGTCGTGGAAGATCCCGAGAGCTGTACTCATAATAGTAGCGTCGATCCCACCCTCGATGCAAGAAGATCGAGAAACTGGTTGCCCTCTCGGAAAATGTGAGTGATAGTATCCCTGTCCAGTGCTAGTAGATGCCTGATGTGCCGTAGAGTAGCCTGAATATGCCAAGGTCCTCCTCCCTTGGTGATGCAGTGGATCGCTAATGTAGAGTCTGACTCCACCCATAGAACTGATAACCCAAGCCTCTGAGCCAGAATGATCCCGTCTAGTATAGCTCGTAGCTCCGCCTCGAGAATGGTGCAGTCGCCATAGAAAGAGAAGAATGCCCGAATGCACTGTCCTGATGAATCTCTGATAATCCCTCCGCCACTAGCAACCCGTCCTTGACGCATCCATCAGTGTTGATCTTGTAGGATCCCACTGGTGGAGTACGCCAGAAAACTAAAGTGGGAGGAGGAGGGAGGGGTGGTAATAATGACACCAAAAGCGGAGCGATGTCCATGTCTCCACGCCAATGGATGTCTTTGAAATAAGCGGCTGTGTGCGAGCGAGATGGTGTGGTAAACTCTCCAAATGATCCTCCTCGGCTCCATAGCTATATCTCGTGCCCATATCATTCCTCGCATCCATAGAAACCATAATATCAATAGAGGAATGATCGATGCGTATATGTCCCGTCTTGACAAAGCGACCCGAGAATCTCCAAGTGCAGGCGATCATCGGAATCCTCGAGCGGCACGAGGGTGATATGAAAGATGTCTCAAAGTGTCTCCAAACAGTATCTGCTGTCGGGACTATCAATGAATAAGTGCTGAATAGTCTCTATAGCCGAACAGCACTGGCACCTCGACGCCATATGACTCCCTATCCGTCTCTGGATCACCACATCCACTGGTATAAGCCCCTGCCACAATCTCCAACAGAAAAAGGAAACCGTGGTCGGAATAATCGAACTCCATATCATACGATATCAGCCTGAATAGTGCTCCTGTACGAACAAGCTGCCATGCAGACTTGGTAACAAATCTGCCATCTGAAGTATCAGTCCATACAATCTGATCATCCACATGTGGGGTGATAGGGATGCTCCCTATCTGCTCAGCCATGGTAAGTGGAACGATCTGAATGAGTCTGTCATTATTCCATCCAATATCATCAAAGAAATCGTGCACCTGGATGGAAGAATGTGGTAGCTCTGAGGAACCGATCGCCCAAAGTAGTATCGCCCATCCAAAGATCATGCCAAAAAATATGTGACCCCGCCCTAGCTTCCATGCAATGTAGGACTCGACTGTGGTCCTATAAGCTTCACCATCTCCAAACAGTGAAGCATAATAAGGAACGATAACCCGATGATCGGATGTGTGCCACGACGGTGATTTTACCCCAGTAAAAACTCGAGCCCAAAGAGATCTCTACGAGATCCGAATAGCCACCATAGCTTCAAATGAGAAAGTGTCAACAAGGTCCTCAGAACCGCCTAAATCCCGATCCTCCCTCCTCGGTGGGGAAACATAAGTCCTTCCATCTCTTCCAATGAAGACGATGGGTATGATCTTCAGGTCCCGGAAGAATCTAGCAAAGATGATCTCTAGTTTCTTCAAGACAAATTTGGGAGGATTCAAAATCAAGAAGGTAGAGAGGAAGAGAGATGAGCAGACCAAATCGAGTAATCCGTCCTCCGGTGAAAGTAATCTCAAAGCCCAGCCAGGATATCCCGCTTCGTCTTGTCTCGAATGAGATCATCGTATAGGAATATCTTCGACGCCTTTGAGCAGGGGCACTCCAAGATAAGTGAAAAGTCACTGCTTTGGTGACGAAAGCTTGCGCGGATGCTCAAGCTATGTATGTCTGCTGAATAGTAACCCGTCTGGGTAAAATAATCCCGCTCTTATCTCTATTCACTAACTGGCCCGAAGCTCGCTCATAGTGCTCGATACAATGTAGGACCCGTCTAATAGACTGCTTCTGACCGTTAGCGAAAATGATCATATCATCTGCAAAACATAGATGTGAGATAAGAGCATCCCCTCCATGTCTGTAAGCCATCGAAGCTATCTGCTGATACTGCCGAGTAAGGATGCACGAAAAATAGTCAACCGCTAGAATAAATAACGATGGAGAGATGGGATCACCACAGTCAAGTCCCCTGACGGATGAGGGAAAAACCACATGGTCTACCATTGAGCGGGGACTAAAAGTGACACTCGAGATGCACCTCCGTATCCGATCTATCCATATAGCATCAAATCCAAAGCCCTCCAAAATGAGAGATCAAGAAACCCCAATCCAAAGCAATATAGGCCTTAGCCATATCTAGCTTGAGGATAGCATTACCCCATCGCACCTTCGTATCCGGTGTGTGTAGAAGCTCTTGTGCAAGGAGGATGTTATCCCCAATAAGTCGCCCCGGATGAATCCGCTCACGAGGTCTTTGAAATAATCTGAGAAGTATGTTACTCGATCATGAATTCAATGACTTTGTAACCAACTTATTAAAAAGCGTACATAAGGCGATAGGACGAAACTCGGACCACCGACATGCATTATCCCGCTTAGGGATCAATACTATAGAGGTAGCTGAAAAACCTCTCGGAAAATGCCCCCCTGCGAAGAAGTCCAAGATCTTGCTGAAAACATCATCTCGAGATAATATCCCAACACTCTTGAAAAAGTGTGAAGAAAATCCATCTAGCCCGCTACACCGCCGGGATCAATCATCAAGATAGCCTCCCGAACCTCGCCCCAAAGTCGGTGTCCGATTGAGCCGCAAATTATCCTCATCAAACACCGGTCTAAGAATAATATCGGGTCGAATAGGATCGACAGTGAGGAGCGGTGACAAAAGTTCTGAAAAAAATGACACAACCGAAGGTCAATAGCCTCTGAGAGTCAAACACTTCCCGTCTCGGAAGTAATAGACCTAATCCTAGATCGGATCCTACGCCCGCACCATAGAATGAAAATACCGGGTGTTGTGGTCTCCCTCACAAACCCAACGAGCCCCCGCTTTTGTTTCCAAAAGCCTCCTCAACAGAGATAAAGTCGGGTTCAGCTGCTGAGCACGTGTAACGTATCACGGTGGGGGTGGAGTAGGATCACTATCATAGACGGACTCGCCTCGTCCACCCTACACTCGCATCCCCGACTCACCGGAAGATGTCACCAAACACATGTCGATTCCACCAACGAAGGCCTGTTTGAGCTTAAAATCTTCTCCCAAAGAGCAGCTCATTCCCGTATGATGAGTCGAGAAAGACCACTTTTGGGATACAAAGCTCAAGAAGTCATGATGTCTAGACCAAACGTTGAGGAATCGAAGCGGACGAGGTCCTAAATCGTCATCGAAGACCATTTGAATCAAGAGCGGAGAGTGATCACAAGTACTTTGGTTCGGATGCTAACCGAGAAGCGAGCAAGAAGAACCAATCTACCGAAAGTTAATCAACACTCATCCAACCGCTTCCACACTCTCCCATTAGTCCACGATACTCGACTACCATCAGAACTCGCATCAGTCAAGCCACAATCCATCATCATATCTGCAAAATCAGATGTACCTCTGTCTCGAGTGTTATGACCAGTACGCTCACCATTGTGAGCAATCACATTAAAGTCTCCCCCAACCATCCACGGCCCATCCACTACAAGAGAAATCTGGTGGAGTCCCATCCATAAATCCCTGCGCCCCGCCGGCGAACAAGAAGCATAAACTGGGGTAATATACATCGGCCTGGACAGTCTGGGATCCTCAACTCTAATGTGGAGGAATTGGGGATGATCAACACATGAAGCAACTGTAGTCCCCAAATTCCAAAAGCACCAAATTTTACCCGACTCATTCTCAAGGCCCACATCAAATGCGAGAGATCGTCGGATAAAGTCAAAGTTTTTCTTCAAAACAAATGGCTCCAAAATCACTAAGAAGTAAACCTGGTGAATCTGAACCAATTTCTTAAGACGTCTACGCGTGGCAGTACTGCCCACTCCCCTCACATTCCATATGATAACACACATCAAAGGGATTGGTTATGTGACGAAGCACCTGTCTGACTGCGAGTCACCCGCGAGCTCGGGCGAGGAATATCAATACCTTTCGAGGATTTCTTCCTCTGGATTGTAGTGAACCCATCAGACTCCTGTCTCTCTCCTAATCCAACCAAGTCCTCCGAAGAATTACGACGAAATTGCCCCTGCTGGTGACCCCCCAACTGGATAGAACTAGCAGTGTCTGCAGGTATAGAAGTCTCAACGTTCTCATGACAACTGGGATCTGGGTGAGTATGTGGAACAGGATCAAATACTGGCTGTACTGGCTCCGATAGCATAGGGTACTCACGAGGGAGAGACATCATATGGTCAAGCAGCGGGTCAAAATCAGTGGCTGCAATAACTGGCTTTGAAGCCATATCAGTAGTGACTGGAGAGCTATGCTCAGGGATAGGCCTTTCATGAACCTCAGAAGGCAGTATAGGAATAACAGGTGGTGGGATAGAAGATGAACTAGCAAGTGGGACCCATCGCTGCTTCATGACTCAACAACAACCTCCTTACCCTTTCCTTCCCTATCCTCCATCAACCAAGGGACCTCATTAGTAATCGGTAACTCAACATCAAGCGGCTTAGTAGCCGGGTCAACTGTAGGCTTAGGAATAGTAATAGGCTTAGAAGCCGTGGCACCAACTGGCTTAGTAGCCTGAGCAACTTTCTCAACATCCAGAGGGGGCATCCCAGCCCTACATTTGTCAATAAGATGATCCATATGCCGACATTTCGCACAAAAGTGAGGCAACCACTCATAAACTACAGTGCCAAAAAACTACGGATTCACCCCGTTCAATCCAAACCCTATCAGGGAGCTTATGCTCCAGATTCACCTCCACACAAACCCTGGCTTCACTAGGCCTCAACAAATCCGCAGTCGCCTCATCAATTCTCAAAGGAACCCCAACAAGTTTAGATAGTGCAAATAAGAACTCCTTAGCACGTAAATGAACAGGCAGTAATGGAAAAGAAATCCAAACAGGGGCAATGGGGGTCTCAGCATCAGGGTGAAAATCACATGTCCATTTAAGCACACGCATAGGGCATCCCATAATAAACCATAAAGGTTTCAAGAATAATCGACTATAATCATCCTCATCGTCAAATGAATAAGTATATGCTTAAAGTCAATAAGCCCAATTTTAAATTCACCAAGAAATCCAAACTTCCGAAAAGAATTGCGTACCTCCACCATGCTAGGTTTACGGTGAAAAATTTTCCCACAAGTGTAAACTTAAAAGGCTCGTGAGAGAAGCTTCCTCATCGCCAGTAATAGTCAAAGCGGGCTCTCCACGATGCAAGAATGGCTCCTTAGCCACAAATTGATGACAAAGCGTAATCGAAGCGGGGCAAGGATGGAAGCAAATGACTTACGACATCTGCGTTCGAGATGGAGAAATGGTCTATTTTTCGATTCTGGCAGACAACATAAGTTTTTTCCCATTATTCAAGCGGTGAGCTTCTTGTGGAAAGACATGAGGGCCCGGAGCAATAGGTGCTTTGAAAATTTAGGCAAACGAAATGGGCCGGAGGAAGCGACTGCGGGGGGATGCAGTTTAGCTGTTGGCGGGCAACCGGATGCCACGGACACCGGGCGGTCGACCGCATGCATGCCCATTGGGCGGCGCGGGCGCGCATGCCGCATCTCGCCATGTCTTGGCAAGGGTTCGTCTCTTTGGACCCGTTGGAATCGACTTCTCGGGAGCCATCTTGGGCTCAATCATTTGGTTCAAAGGGAGCCCAATGGAACTCGGGCATCCCATAATGGGCAATGGTGGCGCGCGGCTTGAGGCTCGAATAGGGTCGCCCCTGCCGTCGTCTTGTGAAATCTGAAGGAAGGAGGGTCGCGCCGCATCGGTTGACCATCTAGAGATGGAGGGACTCAACCCGGTGGGCGCGTGCTAGGAGAAGGCGGGGTGTGGGATAGAACCATGGGGTGGATCGTGGGTATGTGGCGACCCACGCGTGTTGACCCGTCGCGTGTATCGCAAGGGGCAAGCTCGGTCCACAAATGACCCTCAAACCGCTCGCTTTGAGGTGGCGTGTCGACCGGTGGACCTCCCGGTGATGCTCGAAGACGCCGGTATTGGTCGCGGCTTCACTAGGGTTCAAACTGGGGTTGCCGCGCAAAGCGAGCTGCTTTTGTGGCGTGAGGTCGGATGCAAGTGGCGTGAGGCCGGTGTGAGGGCCGAGGAATGTCGACGGGGGTGGCGGTCACGTTGGAAGGGATGTCCGGCGGTTTAGGTGGGCGGTCCGGCGCATTGTGGTCCGTGCGGTTAGGGTTGTCCATATTGAAGGCATATCGAAGGCAAATGGAAGATTGAAGGGCCAAAATAAGCATGAAACAAATATTGGAGGTCAAAACGCGAGAGGCCAAAAAATGGCATGGGCGATAGACCAATGCCACTTTTTAAAAGCATAATGCATTTGGATCGCCCAAGCATTTTCGGGATTTTTTTTTTGTATTTTTGGATTTTTGTTTCCTTTTTTGTTTAGAACTCTATTTTGATAAGTTTTTAGTTATATTTTTGAATTAGACTAGGTTTTCATTAATTTTACTATATAAGCACTTCTGATTATAAACATTAAACAACTCTGATTTATTTAGAGATTCAGATTAAATGAGGTCCACTTATTTCTTCTTTGTTCTTAATTGAACTAATTAAAAACTTATCAAAGACTTTACAGATCTTTGTGGCATTCAATTCTTTCATTAAAGTAATCATCGGGTCAAGTCTTGCGGCTTGATTTTAGCTTTGAGTTCCGAGATTCAATTCTTGGCGAGTTCGCATCAGTTGGTATCTGAGCTTTGGCTCTAAAATTAGGTTCTATTTTTTTTTTCCTTTTTGTTTCCATCAGATTCATCTTGAATCATATATATATATATATATATATATATATATAAAAATTCTCTTTTTATTCATCATCTTCCATAGAGTCTTTTTATTTTTCTTGTTTAGATTCATCACATCATAAAATCATTCAAAAGTAATAATAACAATATTTCTCTTGCACCGAAAACATTCAAGAATTGTTTGGGCACGATCCATTAAAGCACAAAAACTAATTCTTTTCTAGTTCTTATCCCGTGTTAATTTTTTTTATAAGTTTCTTGTGTTGGATAAAAACAAAAAAACAAAAAAAAATGAAAATTCAAGAAAATTCAAGAAACGCATTCTTTGTAGATTCTTGTGTCGTATTGTCATCCGGTGCTTATATTTTATTTCTGTTGTGCTTTTCTTCTTTAGTCATTCTCGTTGTCCTTCTTATTTCTTGTTCTTGAACATTGCGAAGATCGGATTCTTGATTGAGTTTAGTTAGTTCTTTAAAGAACTTGGTAAGAAATACAAAGAGAAGTAAAAGGTAAGAGTAATGAGATTATTATCGAGAAAAAGTTAAATAGAGTGAAACACGAGTGTAAACACGTGACGTTAAATTTTTTTTCAATCCTAATTTCTAATTTTTTATCCCAAAAATGTCTAATAATGAAGAAACAACACCTAGGGAAGAGAATAACCAATTTTTTTATTAAAAGCCATGCAACAACAATTTGAGCGGATGAACATGGTGTTTGACGAGATGAGGGATAATAATAAAGAGATGATGGGTAGGATGGATAGGTATGATACGGTGATTACGACCTTACTAAGGGAGCAACAACACGGGATCCCTAATGATATGAGACAGGATAGGCGTGATCAAAACCCTATGACTGAATTTGATAATGGGGTTGATTATAATTATATGGCTAAGATGGGTAGGATGAGGCATAAAAGAGATAGGTGTGAAAGGGCACCTAGAGAAGGAGACTATAGAGGCCACAATAGGATAGATAGAAACCTTGTGAATAGCACCAGGAGTCCCTAACCTTTGAACGTTGTAACGATGGGGTTCTCAACCTTTGTTTACTAGCAGCCGGAGTCCCTAACTTTTCAAACGTTAGCGACTGAGGTCTTTTTTTGATAAAAACCGTTAGTTTGACTGTTAAGTGGTCAAAATTTTGTTAAATGGACTATTTTACCCTTAAATTAAATGATTAAAAAAAAGAAATAAAATAAAAATTGCAACAAACCCCAACCAACAAAAAAATAATAATTGCATCCAAACCCCAACTAAACCCCAACCCAAATGACGCAGCAAAGAATCATCATCACGGGAGAAAGAGGTCCTCGTCGTGAAAAAAGAGTCCTCGTCGGTGGCAATGAATAGTGGAGCCACTTCCATTGCCGTAGATGATTTACTGCTCAACCCATAAGCTGCATCCTTCTCCACCAACAATATAAACACTCTGCATATATCCAACAATCATATCGCCATTATTACTAAAATCAGTTGCCGGCGAGGATGAAGTGAGTGAAGGAGAGTATGAGAGATACAATGGAGGATTGGACGGAGGATAGTGAGAGGTCGGTGACTTCGCGGCAAGTGGTGGAGAGGTTGAGGTCGGAAAGCATTAAGGGTTTTGTAGCGGTGGAAGATGCGGCGGCAGTGGCAGAGTCTTTTAGGGTTTTCAAGCTTTGGAGGATGGCCGAATAGGGGTTTTGTAGCGGAGGAAGAGGCGGCAGTAGTGGCAGAGTCTTTTAGGGTTTTCAGTCGTTAAGGGCAGTCATCGGTCGGTCGGTGGCGCTTCTCTTATCAGCCATTATTATGAATGGGAATCGAGCTAGGTGGGAGCTCTCTCTTGCATATGCAACTGGGTTTTTTGTAGCCATGGCGGCGTCTCACTCTCTTTGCCTGTTCTATTTGAAGATCTGAGATGGAGTGTTTCGTAAACGGTGATTTACTCCTCTCTTTTGCCAATGATTTTATGGTGGCTGATTTGGCGGTGGTAGTGGTGGTGGGTACATTGGGGTTGTTCTTGGCGGTGGTGGTGGTGGTGGTGGTGGTGGTGGTGGTGGTGGTGGTGGTGGGTGGTGGTGGTGGTGGTGGTGGGGCATTCTTGTGGTGGTGGTGGCTGTGTAGAAGTTGGGTTGTTGCACGGTAGCGGTGGCAGTGGCGGTGGTGGCTGTTGCACCGTGGTGGTGGTGGTGGTGGTGGTGGCTGTTGGGTTGTTTCAGATTATATATTTTGTAGAAAAAGAAGCATTTTGAAGAAGAAGAAAATGTTTGGGGTTTAATTACAATTTTTTATTTTGTTGGTTGGGGTTTAGTTGTAATTTTTATTTTTTTTAATCATTCAATTTAAGGGTAAAATGGTCCATTTAACAAAATTTTGACCACTAACGGTCAAACTGGCGGTTTCTGTCAAAAAAGGACATCAGGCGCGAACGTTTGAAAGGTTAGGAACTCCAGCTGCTACTAAACAAAGGTTGAGGACCCCATCGTTACAACGTTCAAAGGTTAGGGACCCCTGGTGCTATTTACCCTAAAGAGATGATGGGTAGGATGGATAGGTATGATACGGTGATTACAACCCTACTAAGGGAGCAACAACACGGGATCTCTAATGATATGAGACGGGATAGGCGTGATCAAAACCCTATGACTGAATTTGATGATGGGGTTGATTATAATTATATAGTTATGATTGGTAGGATGAGGCGTAGAAGAGATAGGTGTGAAAAGGCACTTAGAGAAGGAGACTATAGAGGCCACGATGGGATAGATAGAAACCTTGTGAATATAAAAATAAAAATACCTTCCTTCCAATGTAGGAATAAACCTGAAGCCTATTTAGAGTGGGAAATGATGTTATAATTAATATTTGATT
This sequence comes from Forsythia suspensa, assembly GCA_023638005.1. Taxonomy (NCBI): domain Eukaryota; kingdom Viridiplantae; phylum Streptophyta; class Magnoliopsida; order Lamiales; family Oleaceae; genus Forsythia; species Forsythia suspensa. Next base: position 17,834,229 of record CM042664.1, on the reverse strand, counting down.
GCCATAAATATTCAGAAGAAAAGAAGGTGAAATTAGCAGTAATTGAGTTCAGTGACTATACTATAATGTGGAGGGATCAATTGGTAACAAATAGGAGGAGAAATCACGAAGGGCCAGTAAAAACTTGGGGTGATTTAGAGGCTCTCATGATGAGGAGATTTCTACCTAGTCATTACTATAGGGACCTCTATCAAAAATTGTAGAGCCTTACTTAATGTTCAAAAAGTGTAGAGGATTACCATAAGGAGATGGATGTAGCTATGATTAGGGCTAATGTTGAGGAGGATAGGAAGGCCACATTGGCCAGGTTTTTTGAATGGGTTAAATAGAGATATAGCCAATGTAGTGGAATTATAACACTATGTAGAGTTGGAGGACATGGTGCACATGTTTATGAAAGTGGAGAGGCAATTGAAAAGAAAAAGGGCATCTAGGTTTTCTTCGGGATCTAACCCTCCTTGGAAACCAAAGTGGAATAGTAATGATGTGAGTAATAGGGCTGTTTCAAATGGAGAGATTGAACCACTTAAGGGAAAAGATGAGGTACCTAGCAACAACAAATCCCAGTTAGATTTTCAACTTTCTAAGAATAGGGATATCAAATGTTTTAAATGTTTTGGTTCCGAGCACATTGCATCACAATGCCGAAACAAAATAGTAATAACTTTACGTGATAATGGAGAAGTGGAGACTGAGGATGATAGTGATAGTGATAGTGATGAGATGCCTGAGTTGGAGGATGATGGTGTAAAGTACCCTATAGAAGGTGAAGTTCTATTTGCGAGGCATGCTCTTTATGCACAAATTAAGATAGATGATTTGGAGTTGTAGAAAAGAAAAGGTGAGGTAGAAGCACAAGAAAAGAAAACGAGGGGAAAAAACGAGATTGTAATTAACAAAACTAACCAATCCTTCCCCAATTTGCCTATATTTTTTTTACTGCAGGGCTTTGAGGACTTATCTTCAGATGAGGTGTCTAGTAATTTATCACCTATTCGAGACATTGCACGTTAACTTCACTTTGTACCTGGAGCTATCTTCCAAAACGAGCAACCTATAAAAACAATCCAGATGAGACGAATGAGCTTCAAAAACATCAAATTAAAGCCAACAAAGGCCGCAGATCCATCTTTAAGCCTAGTGATGGGTTTGTGTGCATATGAGGACGGAATGTGATCTTTATCCTTTTGATGTCGGTAATGATTCGAGGTCGAATCCTTTTGAGGAATGAGAGGATGATGTGATCCATGCGAGCCATGGACCTTTGGTACATTTGACTCAAACTAAAAACCATATTGAAGGCATATCAGAGGCTAATGAAAGATTGGAGGGCCAAAATAAGCAGGAAATAAAGTTTGGAGGTCAAAATGAGAGAGGCCAAAAAATGGCCTAGACGATCGCCCAATGTCACTTTTTAAAAGCAGAATGCATTTGGCTAAGCCTGGGCGATCACCCAGGCGTTTTCAGGGAAATTTTTGAATTTTTGTTTCTTTTTTCGTTTAGAACTCTATTATGATAAGTTTTTAGTTATATTTTTGAATTAGACTAGGTTTTCATTAATTTTACTATATAAGTACTTCTAATTGTAAACATTAAACAACTTTGATTTATTGAGAGATTTAGATTAAGTGAGATCCACTTATTTTTTCATTGTTCTTAATTGAACTAATTAAAAACTTATCAAAGACTTCGCAGATCTTTGTATCGTTCAAACTTGGTTCTTTGATTCAATTAATCATCGGGTCAAGTCTTGCAGCTTGATTTTAGCTTTCTTGTGGTTCATATCATTCTTGGTTCTCATGAAAAGATAATGGTTGTTTAGTTTGAGTTACATACCATGTGTACCTTAGTGTGTCTAACTTGTATTGTTACTTGCTTTGATATTATTGATTTTCTAATATAATTAGCATGTTAAGGTATTTATTGCATTCGGTAACATGATATGTTATATGTGCTATAAAATTTAATAAACATATGTTAATATGTATTTAAAAAGCTTGAATCATGATTATTCATCTTTAGTAACATATGTGTTACTATATGTTTTTGTGCATGTTGAATTGAGTAACACATATGTTACTTTGTATTAAAAATATATGAATTATAGTTCTTTTTCTTTAGTAACATATATATGTTACCATATATGCTACTATATAAAGTTTCGAAGTGAGTAGCATATCATGTGTAATGTGTCTAACTTATTATTGTTACTTGCTTTGTTTTTGTTGATTTTTTTAATATAATTAGCATGTTAAGGTAATTTATTGCCTTCGATATCATGATATGTTATATGTGCTTTATAAAGTTTAATATACATGTTACTATGTATTAAAAAGGCACGAATCATAGTTATTCCTCTTTAGTAACATGTGTGTTATCGTATGTGTTACAATATAATGTTTTGAATTGAGTAACATACCATGTATACCTTAGTGGTGGTGGTATGCATGTTACTTTACAAGTAACACATGTGTTACTCTAATTTCAATTAGGACAACACATGTGTTACTATAATTTAAATTAGTGGTGGTATTGGAGCTGTGCAGTGGTGGAGAAAGATGGCGGTAGTGATAACACATGTATTACTATATGTTTCACTGTGCATGTTGAATTGAGTAACACATGTCACTTTGTATTAAAAATACATGAATTATAGTTCTTTCTCCTTAGTAACATATGTGTTAGTGTATATGTTAATATAAAGTTTCGGAGTGAGTAGCATATCATGTGTAGTGTGTCTAACTTGTTATTGTTACTTGCTTTGTTTTTGTTGATTTTTTAAAATAATTAGCATGTTAAGGTAATTTATTGCCTTCGATAACATGGTATGTTATATGTGCTATATAATTAGTATGTTATATGTGCTATATAAAGTTGAATACACATGTTACTATGTATTAAAAAGGCACGAATCATAGTTATTCCTCTTTAGTAACATGTGTGTTATACTATATGTGTTATCGTATGCGTTACAATATAAAGTTTTGAATTGAGTAACATACCATGTGTACCTTGGTGGTGGTGGTGGTGGTAACACGCGTGTTACCTTACAAGTAACACATGTGTTATTATAATTTAAATTAGAACAACACATGTGTTACTATAATTTAAATTAGTGGTGGTGTTGGTATAAGACGAGTGGTAGTAGTGGTAGAAGGCGAGTAACATATATGTTACTTCATCATTTATATTTCAATTTACATATGTTTCTTCCTCATTTGTATTTCATTTTTTTTTTTTGAAAACAACATTTTTACACGAGTAACATATATGTTACTTCATCATTTTCATTAAAATCAATAATCTATTTAAAAAAATTGAAATATAAATTTTAAATGAATATAATGTATTTTTTAAAAAACTATAAAAAGAAGGTAAATTAAAAATTATTGATTTTAATAGAGACGAGAAAATAACATATAGTAACACATATTACTTGTGTAAATGGTGGTGCTAGAGTCATGCAGTAGTGGAAGAAAATTGTAGTGGTTGTAATACAAGTGTTACTCTAATTTTAATTATAGTAACACATGTGTTACTTTAATTTAAATTAGTAGTTGTATAGCGGTAGCAGTGTTTGTGGTGGTAACACTTGTGTTATCCTAATTTAAAATATGTTAACATATGTGTTACCACATTTGTGATGGATATGATTATAGTTTGTGGATAGTAGTAGCGGATTTGAACACGATTGTGGTAGAGGTGGTGGTATAAAACCAGTGGTAGAAGGCGATTGGTAATAATAACACATATGTTACCAGTATAAAAATTGTTGATTTTAATGAAAATGATGAAGTAATATATATGTTACTCGTGTAAAAATGTCGTTTTCAAAAAAGAATTGACATATGAAATTTAAATGAAAATAATTTATTTTCTTAAAAATTATAAAAAGAAGATAAATATAAATTATTGATTTTAATAAATACGAGAAAATAACATATAGTAACACATATGTATAACCGTGTAAAAATATTGTTTTTAAATAAAAAAATTATAATATTGATTTTAAATCAAGCTAATTTATTTTTTTAAAATTATAAAAAGATATAAATTGTAAAGTATTGATCTTAATGAAAATGATTAAGTAACATATATGGTAACACATGTGTTACTCGTAATGAAGCGAGGAAATAACATGTAGTAACACATGTGTTACTCGTATAAAAATGTTGTTTTTAAATGAAAAAATAGAAAATTTGATTTTAAATGAAAATAATATATTTTTAAACAAAATTATAAAGAGAGAGAAATTGTAAAATATAGATTTTAATAAAAAAAAATGAGGATATAACATAGTAAAATATTAATTTTAAATAAAAATAATATATATTTTAAAAAATAATAAAATGAGTAAATTATAAAGTATTGATTTCAATAAAAATGATGAAGTAACACATATGTTACTCATGTAAAAATATTAGTTTTCAAATGAAAAAAATAAAAATATTTATTTTATTAAAAATAATCTATTTTTAAACAATTATGAAAGAAAATAAATTGTAAAATATAATTATAATTATTATTATATTTGAAATAGTATACAAATAAGATAGTTGGTGGTGGTAACACGTGTTAATCTAATTTAAATTAGAGTAACATATATGTTAAAATAATTTTAATTAGTTGTGGTGGTAGAGTATGGTAAATGGTGGTGGTGGTGGTGCTGTTATAAGACGAATGGTAGTAGTGGTAGAAGACGATTGGTAATAGTAACATATATGTTAACAATGTAAAAATTATTGATTTTAACGAAAATGATGAAGTAACATATACGTTACTCGTATGAAAACATTTTTTTCAAATAAAAAATTGAAGTATGAATTTTCTTAAAAACTATAAACAGAAGATAAATTATAAATTATTGATTCTAATAAAGCGAGGAAGTAACATGTAGTAACACATGTGTTACTCGCATAAAAATGTTGTTGTAAATGAAAAAATTGAAAATTTGATTTTAAATGAAAATAATATATTTTTTAAAAAAATTGTAAAATGGTATAAATTGTAAAATATTGATTTTAATGAAAATAATGAAGTAATATATATGTTACACGTGTTGTAATCTGTTTTCAAATGAAAAATTGAAAATTTGATTATAAATGAAAAAATATATTTTAAAAAAATTATAAAAAAATTGTAAAATATAGATTTTAATTAAAAATGAGGATTTACCCATGCAAAAATGTTGTTTTTGAATTAAAAATTGAAATATTAATTTTAAATAAAAATAATATATTCTTTGAAAAATAATAAAATAAGTAAATTATAAAATATTGATTTCAATAAAAATGATGAAGTGATACAATGTTTCTGGTAATATTTCAAATGAAAAAAAAAATTAAAATATTGATTTCATGAAAATAATGTATTTTTGAACAATTAACAAAGAAAATAAATTGTTAAATATAATTATAATTATTATTATATTTGAAATAGTATACAGATATGATAGTTGGTGGTGGTAACACGTGTTAACCTAATTTAAATTAAAGTAACATATATGTTAAAATAATTTTAATAAGTGGTGGTGGTGGTGGTGGTGGTGGTGGTGGTGTTATAAGACGAATGGTAGTAGTGGTAGAAGGGGATTGGTAATAGTAACATATATGTTAGCAGTGTAAAATTATTGATTTTAACGAAAATGATGAAATAACATATACGTTACTCTTGTGAAAACTTTTTTTTCAAATAAAAAATTGAAGTATGAATTTTCTCAAAAACTATAAAAAGAAGATAAATTATAAATTATTGATTCTAATGAAAGGAGGAAGTAACATGTAGTAACACATGTGTTACTCGTATAAAAATGTTGTTTTTAAATAAAAAAATAGAAAATTTGATTTTAAATGAAAATAATATATTTTTAAACAAAATTATAAAAAGAGAGAAATTGTAAAATATTGATTTTAATAAAAAAATGATGATATAACATAGTAAAATATTAATTTTAAATAAAAATAATATATATTTTAAAAAATAATAAAATGATTAAATTATAAAGTATTGATTTTAATAAAAATGATGAAGTAACACATATGTTACTCATATAAAAATATTGTTTTTCAAATGAAAAAAATAAAAATATTTATTTTATTAAAAATAATCTATTTTTAAACAATTATGAAAGAAAATAAATTGTAAAATATAATTATAATTATTATTATATTTGAAATAGTATACAAATAAGATAGTTGGTGGTGGTAACACGTGTTAATCTAATTTAAATTAGAGTAACATATATGTTAAAATAATTTTAATTAGTTATGGTGGTAGAGTATGGTTAATGGTAGTGGTGGTGGTGGTGGTGGTGCTGCTACTGCTGCTGTTATAAGACGAATGGTAGTAGTGGTAGAAGGCGATTGGTAATAGTAGCATATAACGTTAGCGATGTAAAAATTATTGATTTTAACGAAAATGATGAAGTATTATAAGACGAATGGTAGTAGTGGTAGAAGGCGATTGGTAATAGTAGCATATACGTTAGCAGTGTAAAAATTATTGATTTTAACGAAAATGATGAAGTAACATATATGTTACTCATGTGAAAACGTTTTTTTCAAATAAAAAATTGAAGTATGAATTTTCTTAAAAACTATAAAAAGAAGATAAATTATAAATTATTGATTCTAATGAAGCGAGGAAGTAACATGTAGTAACACATGTGATACTCGTATAAAAATGTTATTTTTAAATGAAAAAATTGAAAATTTGATTTTAAATGAAAATAATATATTTTTTAAAATAAATTATAAAATGGTATAAATTGTAAAGTATTAATTTTAATAAAAATGAGGAAGTAACATATATGTTACACGTGTTGTAATCTGTTTTCAAATAAAAATTTGAAAATTTGATTATAAATGAAAAAAGAAATTTTTTAAAAAATTATAAAAAAAAAAAAAAATTGTAAAATAATGATTTTAATGAAAAATGAGGATTTACCATTGTAAAAATGTTGTTTTTCAATTAAAAATTGAAATATTAATTTTAAATAAAAATAATATATTTTTTGAAAAATAATAAAATGAGTAAATTATAAAGTATTGATTTCAATTAAAATGATGATGTGATACATATGTTTCTGGTGTAAAAATGTTGTTTTTCAAATGAAAAAAATTAAAATATTGATTTTATGAAAATAATGTATTTTTAAACAATTATCAAAGAAAATAAATTGTAAAATATAGTTATAATTATTATTACATTTGAAATAGTATACAAATACGATAGTTAGTGGTGGTAACTCGTGTTAATCTAATTTAAATTAGAGTAACATATATGTTAAAATAATTTTAATTTGTTGTGGTGGTAGACTATGGTAAATGGTGGTGGTGTTGCTGTTATGAAACGAATAGTAATAGTGGTAGAAGACAATTGGTAATAGTAACATATATGTTAGCAGTGTAAAAATTATTGATTTTAACGAAAATGATAAAGTAACATATACGTTACTCGTGTGAAAACGTTGTTTTGAAATAAAAAATTGAATTATGAATTTTAAATGAAAATTATGTATTTTCTTAAAAACTATAAAAAGAAAATAAATTATAAATTATTGATTCTAATGAAGCGGGGAAGTAACATGTAGTAACATATATGTTACTCGTATAAAAATGTTGTTTTTAAATGAAAAAATAGAAAATTTGATTTCAAATGAAAATAATATATTTTTTAAAAAAAATTATAAAATGGTATAAATTGTAAAGTATTGATTTTAATGAAAATGATGAAGTAACATATATGTTACACATGTTGTAATCTGTTTTCAAATAAAAATTGAAAATTTGATTATAAATGAAAAAATATATTTTTAAAAAAATTGCAAAATAATGATTTTAATGAAAAATGAAGATTTACCCATGTAAAAATGTTGTTTTTCAATTAAAAATTGAATTATTAATTTTAAATAAAAATAATATATTTTTTGAAAAAAAATAAAAAATGAGTAAATTATAAAGTATTGCTTTCAATTAAAATGATTAAGTAATACATATGTTTATGGTGTAAAAATATTGTTTTTCAAATGAAAAAAAATTAAAATATTGATTTTATGAAAATAATGTATTTTTAAACAATTATCAAAGAAAATAAATTGTAAAATATAATTATTATTATTATTATATTTGAAATAGTATACAATTACGATACCTGGTGGTGGTAACACGTGTTAATCTAATTTAAATTAGAGTAACATATATGTTAAAATAATTTTAATTAGTGGTGGTGGTGGTGGTGGTGGTGGTGGTGGTGGTGGTGGTGGTGGTGTTATAAGACGAATAATGGTGGTGGTGGTAGAAGGCGATTGGTAATAATAACATATATGTTAGTAGTATGAAAATTATTGATTTTAACGAAAATGATAAAGTAACATATACGTTACTCGTGTGAAAATATTGTTTTCAAATAAAAAATTGAATTCTGAATTTTAAAGCAAATTATGTATTTTCTTAAAAATTATAAATTATTGATTCTAATGAAGCGAGGAAGTATAAAAAATGTTGTTTTTAAATGAAAAAATTGAAAATTTGATTTTAAATGAAAATAATATATTTTTTTAAAAAAATTATAAAATGGTATAAATTGTAAAGTATTAATTTTAATGAAAATTATGAAGTAACATATATGTTACACGTGTTGTAATCTGTTTTCAAATGAAAAATTGAAATTTTGATTATAAATGAAATAATATATTTTTAAAAAAATTATAAAAAAAAGTTGTAAAATATTGATTTTAATGAAAAATGCGGGGTGTCAATCCGGGTCGGCCCACATCTGATGAAACCCGGTGACGGCCCGCATTAGAAAAAGCTCGCGCCACGACGGGTTGCGGGCCAGGTCAACCCAGCCCACAAAAATTGAACACAAGGTCGGCCCACCAGTTGGCCCATCCGGGTCGAGCCCATGTGGGCCGCGGTTCGACCCGGTTCGGTCCGTATGAATAAAAAATTAATTTTTTTTAAAATTAATAAAAAATTTTAGTTACTTATTGTAATTCAAAAAAAAAAATTGTTTACATGTATAACAAAACATGTGTTAAATTACTAAATAAAAAATAAATAACAATAATAAATTCACATTTGTTAATTTTTTAATTCAATTTCTATTTTTTATTTATATATTTAAAGACTAAAACGTGAACGCATTTGTCACATCTTTCACTTTAAACGGCTCTCTGCCATTTTTTTTTTTTATTTTTTTTTAAATATCATTTCAAATATGAAAGTTTGAATTTTCTGCCCATTTTTTTTAAAAAAAAACCAAAAAAGCGGTTCACGGGTCGGCCCGCCCGTCTTGACACCTCTAGATTTACCCATGTAAAAATGTTATTTTTTAATTAAAATGAAAAAATATTAATTTTAAATAAAAATAATATATTTTTAAAAAAATAATAAAATGTGTAAATTATAAAGTATTGATTTCAATTAAAATGATGAAGTGATACATATGTTTCTGTTGTAAAAATATTGTTTTTCAAATAAAAAAAAATTAAAATATTGATTTTATGAAAATAATGTATTTTTAAACAATTATCAAAGAAAATAAATTGTAAAATATAATAATTATTATTATTATATTTGAAATAGTATACAAATATGATAGTTGGTGGTGGTAACACGTGTTAATCTAATTTAAATTAGAGTAGCATATGTGTTACCATAATTTAAACTAGTATATCACCCATGCGATGCACGGCATTTATTTTTTATGATAGTGATTTTAAAATACTTTAAGAGTAATTAGTTTATTTATCACATTCAATAAAAAAAGTATCATATAAATAATATTTGATTACTCATTGATTAAAAAAAAATCATAACTAATGTCCGATAATTTTAGTTAACACAATATTTTAGCACATTTAGCATTTACCACAAACATATCAAAGTGTAGAAATTACAACACATATCTCATTGTATTAATTCCAGCCCATTTAGCTTTTACTACAAATATATTAAATATATCAAAACATATAAATAATGTGTTAATTTTACTATAATAATTTTAGCCCATTTAAATAACTCGTTGAAGTGAATCTGGGCCCAAAAATTCCATACAATTAAGTGGATATTACACCCACTAATTATGAATATTAAAATAATTTTAAATCTAACAACTTAGTTTATTTATTTCAAAAATACTACATTCTTAAAATTAGATTAATTAACTTAATATTGAATTAATAATGTATTAAAGTCATTTTTAAACATTTAATTATCCATTACCGATTTTAACCTTCCTAGATTACAGCGCCCATTAAATTGAAAACTCCCAAACCAAAGAAACTTCCCCATTTACAAGCTGGAATAAAATCTTTCAAAATTTTAGCAAATCTTCTTCCAAAATCTCGAAATCGCAGTGCATTTTTCACAGTTTTTTATCTTGGTTGAAGAATGGAGACTCCAAATCGTGAAAATACAAGGTTGAAGATGGCATCGCCTGGAGAAGAAACCATACCGGAGTCGAACACTTCCAATCACTCATGAATAACGTTTTACACACCACGAAAGCACCCAAAACGAAAGAGACAATAAACTTGTTGAAGTTTAGAGTTGATTTTGTATTTGTAACCGTTATAACAGTCTAGGATTTGATTGTTCTCTGTATGAAACATTTTTTTATGATATAATGTGTATATATAGGTCTGTTACAGTACATTTTATATATTAATAGGAATTTGTTGAAGTTTAGATTTGGTTTTGGTCATTTATATGATTGTAATAATTGTAACAGATTCTCTTTAATATCAATGTCTGATGCTGTTGTTACAAATGATATTGTGTATGAATATTTGATACAGTGTTAGGAATGATGTTGTGAATTAAGTTCTGATACAGATGTTACAATTGATATTTTGTAGCAATTAATATGTTACTAAATATGTTACAGATTAAGTTATGTTACAGATTGAGTTATGTTATTAAATCATGAGTTAAATTTCTTCTCACTGTTACATTCTGATGTTACAATGTGTCAATTTGTTTTAAAGTCTAGTATGTATGTAAATACGACATTGTTGAAGTTTATAGTTGGTTTTACAGTTGTAACATTTGTAACAGAATCTTTTTAATATCATGGTATGATATAGTGTTACAAATGCTTTAGTATATCACTGTTTGGTACATATGTTACTAACGACATTTTGTATCATCGAATATGTTACGATGATATAATATTATTTTACCCAAAGACATGTTACATCTATTGATATTCTCTACTACCGACGTTACATATGTTACAACTGATATTATCATGAGTTTTAATATGTATCATTGATGTTATATATCATACTAAAATGTAACATACGTAGATGTTCTAAATGTAATAAACATCTATACAAACCGAAAACTTCCAAGTGTTACAAGATCAAAAGCAATTATAATGTAACATATGCAAATGTTCTCACTTTGAATATAAACACAAAATATCATGAATTTGATATTTTTTTAACATTTGTTTTAAAGTGATGATAACATAAAATAATATGTTACCGACATCTAAATGTAACATATGTATATATAATACACGCAAAGCGTAACACACACAAATGTAACATACAGAAATGTAACATGCGCGATTGTAACATATACAAATGTTCTAAATGCAATAAACGTCTCCGCAAACCAGAAACTTCCAAATATTACAATATCATAAATGAAATATAATGTAACATGTGCAAATATTCTCACACTTAAACATAAAATATCATAAATTTCAGAAATTTTTTGTAACATATGTATTCAAATAACGAATTTTGTGAAATACTACATATAATCACATTTATTCAAAATCAGATTACATATATTTGGATTGATAAACATGTTACAATAATTAACATTATGTAATTATTTTGATCATTCACGTTCTGATTTTCTTCACCGCACTTTCTTCACGTGCGAAAGTTTTTCACGGGCTGATGTTCTTCACGGATTGATCTTCTTCGCCGAATGATGTTATTCATAGAATGATGTTTGCCCGATTTTCAAATTTTTGTTTTCTATTTAGACAAAGAATCAATTAGGATATTCAATTTAATGGAAATAACTAAAATCCCCTTTTTTAGGCTAGTTTGTTACACACGGTGATAATTAATAAATGAAAATAGAATAAATATATTTAAAAAACAGTATTTTTGGAATTTTTGCAATAGAATAAATCTTTTGGAATTATTTTCAAAATATGGCTCATTTATGAAAACATCCCTACAATTAAAACCTTGACAACCTGAATATTTTAGACCATTATACAATTTCCTTCAGCCCATTTAGAATTGTCCGTTCATAAAAGCCCAAAACACCTTTAAGAAATTGCTAAGCCCATGATCCATTTAGCCCAATTAACTCAACGCAAAATGGTGGCCCAAATTTTGCACAATATAAAATATTTTGTACCCTAATATCCCATACATATCCTATACTTTCTAGTTTATTCTACCATCAGCCGCACAACACCAACCCCCATCCAATCTCACCTTATTTCTCTCTGTAAATCCATATCTTTCTGAAATTTTCTAAGAACATGACGTTTTTATTTATTTTGTTGTTCAGCTGTTGTATGTAATTTTTGTTTTATGCATATTTAACAATTTTTCACTGTTCTAAGTAAGATCTGACAATTTCGTGCTCGAATCACATGATTTTTTCTCATTTTCTCTTTGATTTTTTCCATTTTGAACATAAATAGTACGATTTATTTGGAGTTCATGCATAACCGCGTTTCCAAATATGATGGAAATATGGTTAATGAATCCAAAATATGTTCATATTTAAAAGAAATTAAAAAAAAAAACCGTTTCACCAAAAGAGCTGGATGTGCCGGGTATATCTCTGATTTTTCCTATTTTGAACACAACTAATTATTTTTTTGGAGTTTATGCATAACCGGTTTCCAAATGTGATGGAAACACGGTTAATGAGTCCAAAATAGACTTGGATTTAAAGGATATCCAAAAAAATCATATGGTTTTCCTAGATCTGTTATATGTGCTCTCAGATCTGACTCGAAAAGGCAAGCTGTTTTTTTTTTTAAAATTCTATTTTTGATTTATATGTTTTTTAAAACATCACGTCTGTATTGTGTTATAATATAAGTTTTTCTTTATAATTTTTTTTTTCCGGAATCACCGGATCTGTAAAAAATAGATGACACCGTACTCCGATCAGATAAGTTTTATACTTCTGAGTCTTTCCCTATTTTCTTATTGATTTTGATGTGATATTGTGTGATAATAATTTTTTTAATTTATTTTAGAATCGTCGGATCTGTGAAAAAACAGATCGTACTCCGATCGGATGAGTTTTATACTTTTGAGTCTTTATTTCATTGTTTTCTTATTGATTTTGATGTGATATTGTGTGAAATCAGATTATACCGTAGACTAAATCTAAGTTATCTGAGTTTTTTTTTTTTTTTGGTTATTTCGTTTACATTTTTGTAGTATATTTAATCTTAAGGTTATATTCCAATAAAAAAAATATGTGCATGATAAATGTTTTTTAAAAGTTTTTAAACCATAAAATAAATGACAAAAAAATGAGAAAAACATTAAAGTCATAGATGTATTTTATAATGATATAGCATGATTATAGGATTTTTCATAATATATTAAGAATTATATCACTGCTATTGAAAAAATCAAGCAGTTCATAAACATATAATGATATAAATAATGCAAGCAAAAGACATATGTACCTACGTACACGTTAATACGTAAAGAGCAAACCTTTCAAGCAGAAAACTTGAGAATCACAAGAATATGGATGTCAAATAAATTTATACTGACATGGAGATTGATCTAATATGGCCAATTAATTTACAGATTTATTATGAACATTTATTTATATTAGCTCAACAACCATGATTAAATGAAATCGCAAAAAAAATTAATATATTCTAGCAAAATAATTCTGGATGACTATAATTTATTTTGCTTCATAATATTAAATAAAGCATGAAGGACTAAAAAAATAACTTACAAAAAAATATTATTGCATATTAGGAAGAAACAATTTTGTAAATGAATTTAAAAAAAAAAGTATTGTCTATGCTAAGGAACATAATATCTTCAAAAATGAAGAAATGGGTAAGTTTCTTACCATCAAGCTAAAAAGTAGATAGTTAATAAACTAACTCTACAAAAAAATAATGTTATAATGATTGAAAGAAATCTTACATGATGCTTGAATCAATGTTCTCTGTCGCTTTTCTAATCTGGTCGAAGCAGTACTCCTCAATCTGTTTATGTTAAGCGTGGTATCCATAGGTTTTTTTGACTTGGTGTATTTGTTCATGCTTTGACACACTGCTATATTGGAAGATAAAATTTTGGATTGACAATAATGTAAAAAGATCAAGAACACCAACTAAGAAATTTATACAACGGAAAATATATGTGTAAACGTGTCTAGTTTTGGAAATTGTTATCTTAAATATAATTGACATTGGTTATTTGAAAAGTTTGACTGCTCTAGGGCATGATTCTTGCGGTTGAATTCAATAATATTAATTATCAGTGATTTTTCTTCAATCTAATTTTGTTACAGTATGTAAATAAATAGAAAAGCCGAAATAGGTGAAAACCTCTGCATCTGCGAAGACCATCTCTAAACTGCTTGTTTCTGCCTTATTGTCAAATGAAGGAACCTCCCAAACTCTTACAACTCGAACAGTTAACCTCCATTGAGTTTTTGTAGAATCTACTTCACTAATGAAGTTACATAGTCCGACCATATTCGGATGAAGAATTGTTTTGCAAGACGGGTTTGAAGTGGTTTATACTTGATGTGGTGCAATGAGTTTCAATTGATTTTATTTTGTAATGAAACACATGTATTTTATATTTGAAAAATGTCAATTGTTGGAATGCTGAATTTATTCTACCGAAAATTTTATGTGTAAACGGGTTCTGGAAATTGCTTTCTTGAGCAGGGTTGGCATTGGCTATTGGAATGTCTGACAACTCATTAATAAAATATTTTCAGTGGTGAATATAAAAATATTAATAATCAGTGAATTTTTTATCAATTAAATTATGTTTCTTTATGAGTTGTGGTAGATAATTCTTTCTCCATTACTTTTTGACAATTCACCGAGTACTATTCTGGAAATTGCTTTCTTGAAAAGGTTGGCATTGGTTATTGGAATGGTCTGACAACTCATTAATAAAATATTTTCAGTGTTGAATATAAAAATATTAATAATCAGTGAATTTTTTATCAATTAAATTATGTTTCTTTATGAGTTGTGGTAGATAATTCTTTCTCAATTACTTTTTGACAATTCATCGAGCACCGTTCAGATTAATAATAAAAGTCAAAGCTAATGCACTGTTAGAAATGTTTGACAATTCATCTAGCACTGTTGAATTTCAAAATATGTGTAAACGGGTTCTGGAAATTGCTTTCTTGAGCACAGGCTTTGGTTATTAGAATGGTTTGACAACTCATTAATAAAATGGATTGTTCTTTTTGCGTGTATTGAAATACACATGATTATTAACCAAATGAACAGTTGGGAATATAATATGGGATGCACTTTAAATCTGGGTATTAATTACTTTGACTAAAATGTTTATTTTTTATTTATTATATACATTGGAGATGATTTGGGCGGGAAAACATGTTGACTTTTTTTTGCTGATTATCTTACTTTTATATATATTAAGATTAGTTGTGGTGGTAAAGTAAGGTAAATGGTGGTGGTGGTGGTGGTGATAGTGCTGGTATACGACGAGTGGTAGTAATGGTAGAAGGCGATTGATAATAGTAACACATATGTTACTAGTGTAAAAATTATTGATTTTAATGAAAATGATAAAGTAACATAAATGTTACTCGTGTAAAAATGTTGTTTTCAAATAAAAAATTGAAATATGAATTTTAAATGAAAATAATGTATTTTCTTAAAAACTATAAAAAGGAGATAAATTATAAATTATTGATTTTAATGAAGACGGGGAAATAACATATAGTAACACATATGTTACCTGTGTAAACATATTTTTTTAAAATTAAAAAAATTTGAAATTATTGATTTTAAATTAAGCTAATGTATTTTTTAAAAAATTATAAAAAGAGACATTTTAAAATATTGATTTTAATGAAAATACAGAAATAACATATGGTAACACATATGTTACCCGAATGTTATCGTGTAAAAATGTTGTTTTTAAATGAAAAAATTGAAAGATCGATTTTAAATGAAAATAATATATTTTTAAAAAAATTATAAAAAGAGAGAAATTGTAAAATATTGATTTTAATGAAAAATGAGGAAATAACATATATATTACCATGTAAAAATGTTGTTTTTCAATAAAAAGTTGAAATATTAATTTTAAATAAAATTAATATATTTTTTAAAAATTAATAAAATGAGTAAGTTATAAAGTATTGATTTCAATGAAAATGATGAAGTAACACATATGTTATTCGTGTAAGAATATTGTTTTTCAAATGAAAAAATTAAAATATTGATTTCAATGAAAATAATGTATTTTAAAACAATTATCAAAGAAAATAAATTGTAAAATATAATTATAATTATTATTATATTTGAAATAGTATACAAATATGATATTTTTAGATAAAATGAAAATAATTTTAGATAATGAAAAACTATAATATAGATTTAAAATGAAAATAATGTATTTTTTATTAAATTATAAAATATTGATTTTAATGAAATGGTGTATTTTTTAAAGCAACCCATAAAAATGAGGTATTATTTGAAAAATTAAAAAAAAGGTATTTTAGGGCTCTTGTCAAGTTTGCACTAATTTATGTATGTTGATTGTTGATTGGACCTGCGAGTTTATTATTTAATTAAATGGGTCTACGAGCTTATTATTTATTTAATTAGATTTTTGTGTTGTTTATTTAATATGAGCATGCGCGTTATTTATCTAGGCCCGTGTGCCAACTAGTATATGATATATGTTGCAACTGGGCCACAAGGAAGCAACTAGTATATGATACATATTGTAGCATGAGATGAGAGGATTGCATTTATCATTTAATGGTCGAATGCAACGTCTCCTAAGAATTGGCTAACTAATCTTCTTTTTTGCTCAACGAGACTAGATAGATAAATGCTATAATCATTCACAATTATTATTATGTATAATTGATTCCATGTTGTATGTTAGTTAATATACATAAATGTGATGAGACATACTATTATATATATCAAGATATTAAATTCGTATTAAATAGTTAATACAACGTACCTTCCGTTGTTATAGTGAAAAATCGTAGTCCATTATCGATGTTAATTTATTGAGTCGCTCAAGGCTGCTCGCTCATGGATATGTTCATCACTATAAAGCATTCGATTGTTCATTGTTTATCACTATGAAGCATTCGATGTTTATGAATAATGTGTCGAATTTAAATAGAATTTTATTTTTTGTTCGACAATGAGTTGTTTTCTTGATGATCTAGGAGTCACATAAAAATGTGAATGATATGAGCATCTATCTAGATATTTTATTAAGGCTTGTTGAGTCGCTCAACGTTCTAATAAAACAAAAGGGATTCAAGCCCTAATGAGAATCTAACAGGTTCTATCAATTAATGTTTGAGGGTATTTAATTTAATTCAATTAAAATAGCAAGATTGTCATTTCAAAGTATTGAATTGTGAATAACCATATGATTTTGAGAGACATACTGGACTCCAACAAACTTACCGGATCAAATTTTCTAGACTGGCACCACAATTTGAGAATTGTTTTCAAGCATGAAAAAATTGGATATGTTATTGAGCAGTCAATGTCAGAGGCTCTTACCGAGGAAGTGTAGGCTTATAATAAACACCCTTATGACGATAATATTACATGTGTGATGCTTGCAGCTATTTTAACCAAGTTACAAAAGCAACATGGGGGTATAGATGCTCATACCATTATATTCATCTCAAAGAGTTTTATGATGAACAATCATGCATTGAACGATATAAAACATCTAAAAAGTTATTAAAATGTATGATGGTAGAAGAATAAGTGTTAGTGTTCATGTAAAATTAAACCAGAAAATTGCTTATATTGTAAAATTAAACAAGAAAAAATAATTTAACACTTAAATTTGATCGATTTGGAGAATATTTAGGGGTGAGTTTTTAAACTATCTAAGAGATAATGTGATTCTCACGCAGTGGACTACATCATATACACTATAACACTTATCTCTTCTACGCCTCATCCTACCCATCTCAGCTATATAATTATAATCAACCCCATCCTCAAATTCAGTCATTGGGTTATGATCACGCCTATCCCGTCTCATATCCTTAGGGATCCCGTATTGTTGCCCCTTTAGTAATGTTGTAATCACCATATCATACCTATCCATCCTACCAATCATCTTTTTATTACTATCCCTCACCTCGTCAAACACCATGTTCATCCGCTCAAATTATTGTTGCATGGCTTTTAATAAAAAGATTTGGTTATTCTCTTCCCTAGGTGTTGTTTATTCATTATTTGACATTTTTGGGATAAAAAATTAGGACTTAGGATTGAAAGAAAAATTTAACCTCACATGTTTATACTCGTGTTTCAATCTATTTGACTTTTTCTCGATAATAATCTCACTACTCTTGCCTTTTTACGTCTCTTTGTGTTTCTTACTCTAAGGAACTAACTAAACTCAATCAAGAATCCGGTCTTCGTAGCATTCAAGAGCAAGAAATAAGAAGGACAACGGACTAAAGAAGAAAAGCACAACAAGAATAAGATATAAGCACCGGATGAAAATACGACACAACAATCTAAAAAGAATGCGTTTCTTGGCTTTTCTTGAACTTTCTTCAATTTTCATTTTTTGTTTTTGGTTTTTGGTTTTTATCCAACACAAGAAACTTATAAAAAAATTAACACGGGACAAGAACTAGAAAAGAATTAGTTTTTGTGCTTTAATGGATCATACCCAAACAATTCTTACATGTTTTCGGTGCAAGAGAAATATTATTATTATTATTATAATTATTATTATTATTGAATAATTTTATGATGTGATGAATCTAAACAAGAAAAATAAAAAAGACTCTATGGAAGATGATTAATAACGAAAGAGAATTTTTTTTTATATGATTCAAGATGAATCTGATGGAAACAAAAAGAAAAAAAAATAGAACCTGATTTTAGAGCCAAAGCTTTGATACCAACTGATGCGAACCCGCCAAGAATTGAATCTCGGAACCTAAATCTAAAATCAAGCCGCAAGACTTGACCCGATGATTACTTTAATCAAAGAATTGAACGCCACAAAAATCTGCAAAGTCTTTGATAAGGTTTTAATTAGTTCAATTAAGAACAAAAAATAAATAAGTGGATCTCACTTAATTTGAATCTCTCAATAAATCAAAGTTGCTTAATGTTTACAATCAGAAGTGCTTATATAGTAAAATTAATGAAAACCTAGTTTAATTCAAAAATATAACTAAAAACTTATCAAAATAGAGTTCTAAACAAAAAAGGAAACAAAAATACAAAAATGCAAAAAAATTCCCGAAAATGCTTGAGCGATCCAAAAGCATTCTGCTTTTAAAAAGTGGCATTGGGCGATCGCCCATGCCATTTTTTGGCCTCCCGTGTTTTGACCTCCAATATTTGTTTCATGCTTATTTTGGCCCTCCAATCTTCCATTTGCCTTCTATATGCCTTTGATATGGTCTTTAGTTTGAGTCAATTGTACCAAAGGTCCATGGCTTGCATGGAGCACATCAGATAGAGAGTAGTGGTTGAAAATGAGAGAGATTTGAAAGTGAAGTGCTGGATAATATGGGAGAATGCGTAGATGATGACTTCAAGCACTACTATGTTGACAATAGAATCAAGATGAAGAAGACGATTCCAGGAAAACCTCAACTGAATGGTGTGGATGAGAAGCTGAATAAAATGTGAACGAGTGTGCTAGGAGCATGAGATTATATGCTGAGTTACCAAAGATGTAATGGGTTGAGGCTATTAGAACTGCAGCCTATTTGATCAACAAAGGTCGGACTGTAAAATACCATATGAGATTTGGAGCGGTAAAGAAGTATGCATTTCTTCTTAAAAATGTTTGGTTGTGTTTCTTATATTCACATTGATTCTGGTACTAGAAATAAACTTGACGCGAAATCTATAAAATATTTCTTTATTGGCTATGGTGATACTAAGTTTGGTTATTGTTTCTGGGATGATCAAACTCGAAAGCTTATTAGAAGCAAGGATGTGATCTTCAGTGAAGGTGTCTTGTATAAGGACGGTTGGGAACAGGCCCTAAAAGTACAAGTCGTAAAGTTAAGAAATCTGAGGTGGTTCTATTAAAAGAACTTTTAGTGATTGGGGTGGAGAAAACTGATGTCGAAGATTGAGAAAATAGAGCTCCATGAGAAAATCAGATCACCCCTGTGAATGAGCTCAGAAGATCTAACAGAACAATTAGACCTCTACAGATATACTTCTCGACGTTGTATTATATTATACTAACTAACAGAGGTGAACCAGAAAATTATAATGAAGCCGTGCATGTTGATGAATCAATCAAGTGGGACTCATCCATGAAGTCAACCATGAGGGATGTGATGGACTCATTATTGACAAATCAAATATGGTAACTGATAGAGTTACCAAAAGGAAATAAGGCTTCATAAAATAAATGGGTTTATCGGTTTGATGGCAGCAAACGATATAAAACAAGGCTAGTTGTAAAGGGTTTCAATAGAAAGAAGGCATTACTACACTGAGGCCTTCTCTCAGATGGTGAAATTAACTACAATTAGAACAGTGCTTGGACTAGTGGCAGATTAAAATCTGCACCTAGAGCAGTTGGATGTAAAGATATTTTTTCTTCTTGGTGATTTGGAGGCAGAAATTTACATAATGCAGCCACAAGGTTTTGAAGTACAAGGAAATGAGAAAATGAGAAATAATAATAATAATATATTCAAATATGTTTAGAAATCACTAGATGCAATTCGTATGTCAATATAGTTTGACAAATGTTTATTATATAGAGTATATCATATTATTTCAAACTAATTGCGATATATTTTATAATTGAGCAATGACCAATTACTTGACTAATGATTGTCTAAGCTCATCCTACGAGCCCAAAGGTTTAAGGTTTTTCGTGATTTGACTTTGTTTAAAAATTAAGTCAAAACTTAGAAAATACAAGTTTTTAATAAAAAAATATAATAATTTTGAAAATAATATTTGATAAAATAAATAATTTAAAAGTAAATATGTTAGAATTTAAATCCTTATATTTTTTTTTGGAAAATTTACACTTTTCGTCCTCGATCTTTACAATTTGTTCGTAGTTTACCCTCAATATTTTTTTTTTTAGCATCAAACATCTCCAAACTTTCATTTAATTGCAAAACACTTTTCTATTGATATATGATGATGGATTTTCCTCCTCTTTAAATAAACCAAAAAAAAAAAAAAAAAAAAAAAAAAAAAAAAACCAAGATAAAAACTAAGAGAAAATTGCAAAAGAAGTTCTATAACTTTTTAAAAAGTACAAATAAATCCCATCCGAAACAATTAAATACATATTAACCCAAAAAATAAAAAGAATTTAGAAAAAGTAAACATTTCATTTTTCCTAATCAATATCATCCTACCAATCCACACCCACACCCACACCAACACCCACACCCACATCCACATGTGGCCAAACATCACATTCACCCCCACACCCACCTAGCCACCTGTGGCCAAACATCACCTACACAAATGCAATGACGGCGTCAACGTCGTTGCATTCACCTTAGAAAATTAATTCAGAAAACAATTGATTTGATAAAAGAAGACACGAAGAAGACAAAACGAGATAGTTAAGAAGAAAATTATGGACAGCCTAGAAGAAATTTTTTCTAGGAAGTTAAAAAAAGACAGCTTTTTTCCGAGCTCCCACTACTTGATATTTATCTGCAAGTTTTGAAATGATCACAAATAATTTCATCCATTCTCAATTCAAAGAATGACCCATAATTTTTCACCTCATGAGAATTTTTATGGGACTTTTCTCTCAAATTTTGATGGGTTTGGATTTGTTGATTTAATTTGAATTGTTAAGTTATAGTGTTTTGTGGTGATGGAGTTGAGAAAATGTTGGAGCTTGATTTTCACCACCCTCTATTGTACTTTAAATTCATTGTTTTGCAAATGTCTCCGTCGACGAGTGGTGGCGGCTTTCGGTGGTGGCGACAATCGCCGATGGATTCGTGGTGATTTGTGGTGGTGGGTTTTGATGAAATGAAGACAAGACGAGGGTGGGTGAGGCGAGCTTGGATGAGAAAGACCAAACATTTAATTTTTTTTTTGTTAATCTACATCTAAAAAGACTTTAAAAGGGAGAAATAATTTTGGACTATTTTACCCTTACAATTTTTTAAAATTCCATATTCACCCTTATTATTCATTAATGTATAGTTATCTTTAATATTTTATTTAGTACTCTTTTATTGTTTATCATTATTGTAAATTAAATTTTTAACAATTTATTAAATGTACAATTAAAATTTTTAAATTTTTGATTTATTAAATTAAATATGAAGGTGTAAATAAAAAGAATGTATGGAAAAAGTTGTAATTTTGTTTATTACCGCAATAAAATTTAGATCATAGTTGTTAAAACTGAAATGAAGATGGAGTTGAAAAGATTATTTTTAATATCTTAGATTACACGATGATTATGAACATGTTTGATTTAGTTTTTTTTTTTAAACTCTTTTTTTCTCAATCTTATTTTCAACCACATATTTTGTAGGACCCTCAATTTTTATTAACCTTTCAATCACACATTTTACTAATTATTTTTTTCAAAATCTCATAAATAACTACTTTTAAACCTCACCAAACATATACTATATTTCAGAACTAATGTTTGAAATTTTTTTAATTTTTAATTTAATTTAATTATATATATATATATATATATATATAACGTTCTTCTCATCTTACAAATTGACAATTCTTTAATTTTTCTTTTTCACTTACATTTATGACGTTTTTATTTACGTCGTCAAATCAAACACGTTTAATAAAAAAAGAACATATAAAAGAATATAGTTTACAAGGAACTACTAATCTAATAATGTACAATATTACGTAGTCAATCATTATATTCTCTCATAATAAAATTAGTAATTATTAATTTTATTCTTCATGAAATGTAGCCTTGGAGATCATATAAGATTTGATATCAATAACTCGTTAATCATCAAAGCTTAAATATCCAAAAGGTCTTCACTCGATTTAAATTATTGTTGATATTATCACTATATAAAACCCATCTATGATTGTAATTGTACTTCAATAAATACAATCTTTTAATATTTTATTTATTACTCTTTTATTGTTCACCATTATCGTATATTAAATTTTTAATAATTTATTAAATGTACAATTAAATTTTTTAAACATTCAATCGATTAAATTAAATATGAAGGTGAAAAGATGATCTCAAATTTTTTTTTTTTTTTTTTTTTTGCATTACGAGATGTAATGAATGAGGAATGGGTTTTTAAAAAAAAGAATGAAAAAAATTGTAACCTTGTTTAATACCTCATTAAAATTCAATTCATGGTTGTCAAAATTGAAATAGAGATCAAAAAATTGTTTTTAATAACTGACGTTATCAGTCACAATCTCTTCTTCAAATGGTGGAGGCGCATGCGGCTTATAACTTGAAAAAAGTAGCAGGGCTCTTCTCCCCCGTTCCCACTTCGATGTAAGAGTCGGTGGGAAGAATATATTTGAGAGTTGTGTAGAGTATATGTAATCAAAAGGTTTTTTTGAGAGAATACCTCAAACGCTTGAAATTTTATTATTTATAGGCAATTTCTTTACGTCTATGTGGCAAACATCCCAAATTTCATCGAGGGGACACGTGTCTTCATCCCAGAAAAGGTGGAGTGAGCGGAGAGAGTATCTTTCTGTTGTAACCGCCGGATATCAAGCACGTGAAAAATCTTCGGTATTACAACCTATTTTCAAAGCGGTCACCGAGATCGAGCATAAAGGTCGGCCGACGCCTTGTGTCGATCGGTATTACGTAGAGCTCCCAACTTTCGTCCCTCAATCTTTCAACTCTCTACGTCAAACACCTAGTTGGGCTCTCTACATTGGACGCTTTGGATCGAGCTTTCTACGTTGATCACCTAGATGGGCTCTCTCGTTGGGCGCTTTGGTGGATTCTCTCGAACACCGACTATCATCAATAACGATTATTTTAATACATTAGATTACGATAATAGTTCAAAACTAACATTTATAACTTTTAAAATTTTAATTTAATTAATATATATATATATATATATATATATATATATATATATATATATATATATATATCACGGTCTTCTCTTTGTACTTACATTCTCAACAACATTCTCAAAAATATAGGCAAGCATTGACACTTCTTTAATTTTTGTTTTTTGTTTTTACTTACATTTATGCTTTTTTCATTTATATTATCAAATCAGACACGTCTTACAAAAAAAAAGAACACAAAATGAATATTATTAACAAAGGGCTACTACTCAAACAAAGTACAATATTATGTAGTCAATCATTACATTCTCTCATAATAAAATCAATAATTATTAATTTTATATTCTTAAATGTAGCCTTTGAGATCCCTATTAACATATCATTAATTTCATAAAATTTAATATTAAATGTTCATCAGTCATTAAAGCTCAAATCACCGAAAGGTTTTTACTATGTTCAAATTACTATTCATATTACCACTATACAAAACTCATTTCTGATTACAATTATATTTTTATGAATATAAATAAAATATCAACATCAAAAAATACAATACAACATGTTATCAAGAACCTTATTTTTTTTTATCTTTATTGTAATTGCTACTTTAACATTTTAATTATTAACAATTAAAAAATAAATTTTTGAAAATATAAAATTGACAACATTATTACAAAAGTACGTGCAACGCATATGTGTCTAACTATTATGTATAAAATTGTTTTAAGTGAGATTTATCTATACTTTTTAAAAAGTTATGAGACTTTTTTTGTTGTTAATTATTATTTTCTTTTATTTTAGTTTATTTAAAAGGAGGGTAAATTCGTTATTATTTGTCAATAGGGATGTGATTTACAAATAAATAAAAAATTGATGATGTCCGGTGCTAAAAAAAAGATTGAGGAGAAATTAGTAACAAACTGCAAAAGATCGATGACTGAAAATGCAAATTTTCCTATTTGTTTTTAAAAGTCAAACGTCAACAAAAATGGTTGGAAACTGTCATGTTGCCATTAAAAACCTATAATTCTTTCCATTTTGTATTCTTAAGACGAGTTGCATCACACCAGCAAACAAATGGATTATGTTATAACATCACAAAGTGTGGTTTTGCTATAGTTATCAAAGTGGCACTCTTTTTTTTTTTTTTTTTTTTTTAAAGAAGACATTTTTAAATTTAAAATCATACTTATCATTTAGATCTGAACGTTAACACGGACAAATCATCGAATTCAACTAGTGAGTCTTTAATAAATTGAAATTTTAAATAATTTTGTACGTCAATAAATTAATAGTTGTATTTTTATTATTACTCAATATTTGAATTTTTTTTTTGTCATTTGATAAAGAGTGTGTATTTAATGTAGATTTCTGAAGACTTTTGTAGAACTAAAATGCTTAGGTGTATTCAATATGGACTTTTAAAGATTTTAACAAAATCATGTGATATTCAACATTAAAAGTTTTTAAAAGTCATTGGATATTCAAGCAATAAGTTTTTAAAAGCCGTTGGTTAATTCAAGCAATAAGTTTTTTAGTCTATGAAAATCACAATGTATTCAATGTACCAATGACTTTTAATGCTTTTTAAAAATTCTTTAGGTACTAATTTTTAAGCGAGAAAGTACAATATAAAATATCACAATTTGTCTATCATTAACCATCAAGATTTTGAAAGACTTTCACACATAATCATGATCAATTATCAACTTTTTGTCCCTCTTCAACTTCTTAATTTTTTTCTCTCTTTTAATTTCCTTTTGATTTTTATTTCTCTCTTTTTTTTTTGTCTCCAATTTTTTTTATATGAAAAATAGTATTTATCCTTTTGTTATGTGCCTTACACCTCACGAACCTCAATTTTAATTAAAAATTCTTACAAGATTTTTGAAAAAAAAAAGTAGATTAATTTGTAATTAAATTCTTATATCTTGATGGATTGTTAGTTAGATAATTTTCAACAAGTTTAGGTTATGATAAATATTAATCTTTTATAACTATAATTTTTAATTATTTTTTCTCATGGGTGATTTTTCATTTTCTTTTTGTTGCATGGATCTAGAGTTGGCAAATGGGTCGGGTCGGGTCGGGTCGGGTCGGGTCGGGCAAGCCCACATGAACAAAGCCACACATGTAACTAGACCGGCCCGGCCCATCGGACCAACTTAGTCTTAATTTTATTAAATTTTAAATTATTTTTTTATACAATCTAATACATTACATCAAATACAATCTTATATATTTTAAAAAAATTACTTATAAGTTAATTTAAAATAAATAATTTACTTGTCACACCAAACATAATTTGGATTGAAACTTAAATTAAACTAAATTTTAATTAAATTTAAACAATTTTATGTTGGAACTTGAGATTTTTGGATTAATGTTTCAAAAAAAGACAATTTAAATTAGAAACTTGGGTTTAGGCCATTTTAGATTGATATTATTTGAATTATATATTGGAATTATTCACAAAATGAATTATTATGTTATAAATCATAGTGTCATTTTGTTATACTTATTAAAGTGCCACTTTGTGTTTTAAATTAAAGATATTTAAGACTTTTACCGTGATTTGAGGCTTTTTAAACTTAAAATCATAGTCATCAAACTCGATCCAAACTTTGATCCAAATAAACTACCGAGTCACTGGTTCAACCAAATGATTATTAATGAATTGAAAATTTAGATAAAATTTTTCTTTTACCTTAATAAATTAATAGCTGTATTTTATTATTACTCAATATTTGACTTCTTTGGTCATTTTCAGAGTTTCATTTATTATAATTTAATTTTAAAAGTAAATGATAAATTATATCAATAATTTGATTATATTACACTACGTCATATTTTTATTCTCGAAATAAAAGAATATTTAAAGAAGAATTCTTCAAAAAATAAAAAATAAATCTTTTTTTCTAAAGAATAAAAATTTAAAAATTCTAATAACTTATTTTCTTTTTGTATTTAATCACGACTGTATGGAGTTTTATCCACTACGGGAAGAAAAAAGTATTTAAATGTCCGTGTGTCACTACATCTTCATTCCCTCACAAAATCATCTCCTTTAAAATTTACTGACCACTTCAATCTATCTCCTTGATTCGATTATTTCTCCTCAACGATCATCTCTAAAATTTGTTCACCTCCTTAGTCAATCTCTCTCCACCGATCATATCCAAAATCTGTTCACCGTTTCAATCCATCATTATAATAGAGCATACGATCGAATTCCATCATTATAATAGAATAATCCCTACTCTCACTACTATCACTATTAGTATATGGGAAATAATCCCCTCCACCTAGTGAGAGGAGTTATTTTGCCCACTAGACACTTGTTCAGTGAGTATTGGACAAATAAAAAATATTTGATGTTAAAGTCAAACACTTATTCAATGCCCATTGGACATTTGTCCAATGAACAAAATAACTCCCCCCACTAAGTGGAGGAGATCATTTCCCATTAGTGTATATACCGCTCATTTAGGATCCGAATTCAAATTCAACTCATGGCAACGTATTTTTTGTTTTCGACATCTGCAAACGACATCGTATCCGTTCAAGTGTAAATATTTAGGATTGTTCAGTTTTCAGGCATTTTTTTCTTAATCACTGACCATAGGAAAGTTTACTCCGCTACAAACACAAAAAAAGTATTTATTTGTCCGTCACTACGTCTTTATCATCTCAAACCAAAATTCATATATCTCTCTCAATTCATTAATTTCTCCATATTCTTCTCCTTATTCATCAAAATCAAACTTCTCACAAACAAAACTTTCTTTGTCTCTCTCTCTCTCTCTCTCTCTCTCTCATTATTTTCAATTCTTCAATCTATTAAAATCATTCACGGTCGAATTCCACCTCATTGAAAAGCGGCATATTGGAATAAGCGTTGTTTGGCTGGTAATGTTCAATTTTTTGGGCCAAAGACGTTGTTTTGACTCTTTTGTTACCCCAACCCCCATATCCATATCCACAACGCACTATCTCCCTCACCAAAAATGGTAAGTGCTCGCCGCGTCCGGGTGCAAGGGTTGAATTAGACATGGATTTTCTTCGTTGCTCCTCCACTTTTGTCGCCATTTCCGTGTTAATTTCTTCTTCAGCCAAATCAAAGACCAGACTCTTCCCCCTAAAATTTACAAATCATACGAGTAAACAAAAATTGTTGATTTGCTGCGAAATAAACAGTGCCCTGGATAATGACCCAAAAGACATTTTACAGGACGACGAAGACCCAGAAAATGAAGTTCATCAGGTTCAAATCTCTTTACACACACGTGCTTTGTTTGTAATCTGCCCATTAGGAATTGTAAATTGTAATTTTTTTATGGTTGTTTGTCGGATCGTGAAATTTTCGGTAGATCTGTTCCAATTTTTTAATTTATTGAACGTTCCGTTCGATTGAGGATACTTCTTGAGTTTTGGGCTTTAGTACATTCGAATTGGTGTGTCTTTTTCACTGTTGGGGGTCTTCCCTCATTTTACAGATATTTTTCTTGCATTTAACCTGGGTTTTGTTGTTAATGGTGTAATTAATTTTTCTTTTAATGTGTAACTCTTGGAGTAACCCAAGGTAACATTTCAAAGAATTATTAGCATTTTCATAATCCTCTATTTCATATATGAAAAGGGATAGAAGCTGATTTAGGTTTTCAATTATTGATTCTATTTTCATATTCAGTGGGGTGAAAAATAGCTTAATCATTGAAACTCGATTTTAACAATGTTTCTTTCATTTTAATGTATGGAATTATTGTAAAACTTGAATTTCTAGATCCTCAATTTTATATCTAAGCATGTTTATAGTTGGAGAAACGAAAATCTAATAATAATTATTGGGAGTTCAGGAGTGTCTTGGGATATTTTTCTTTTGATAATGCCCAATTTTATATGCTGCTAGTTCTTTGTCCAATTGAAAGCAAAATCTTGGTATTTTATGTCACTTAGATCCAAACCCCGACTGTTAGCGTGATTATGTTTGAGACTAGAGTTGTGGGATCTTATCCCACTTAATGGAAATGACACGATAATAAAATAAAGATTGAAATCTAATGGCTGTAAAAAACTGTAAAATTGCTTAGGTAACGAAACAACCAAATATTTTGTTTGAACATGTGATTTTACTAGCAGCTACCTTTTAATTCATTTGTTTTTCTTCTTCAGATATTAATTTTATTGAACATTCCGAGTTTCGGGTTTTAGTCAGTTTGAATTGGTGCGTCTTTTTCACTGTTGCGGTCTTCCCTCATTTTACCAGTACGTTCCTTGCAATTTTCCGCTTCTAGACTACAATACAGCAGCTTTGAAAGGGTTGGAGTGTGTGGTTTTATTGTTAAATGTGTGCTCTTGTAGAACTATGGTTTTAAATAACACAAAAAATATCCAGTGTGCAAGCAGGCAAGAATTATTGTAGACCCACAGAGCAATACGTCATAGGTTTATGTGTCCTCCATGTTTTAGTCAGTTTGAATCGGTGCGTCTTTTTCACTGTTGCGGCTCTTCCCTCATTTTACCAGTACGTTCCTTGCAATTTTCCGCTTCTAGACTACAATACAACAGCTTTAAAAGGGTTGGAGTGTGTGGTTTTATTGTTAAATGTGTGCTCTTGTAGAACTATGGTTTTAAATAACACAAAAAATATCCATTGTGCAAGCAGGCAAGAATTATTGTAGACCCACAGAGCAATACGTCATAGGTTTATGTGTCCTCCATGTTTTAGTCAGTTTGAA
Organism: Forsythia suspensa; assembly: GCA_023638005.1. Lineage (NCBI taxonomy): Eukaryota > Viridiplantae > Streptophyta > Magnoliopsida > Lamiales > Oleaceae > Forsythia > Forsythia suspensa. The sequence goes on along the minus strand of CM042664.1, from coordinate 17,804,224 downwards.
TCGGTGCGTCTTTTTCACTGTTGCGGCTCTTCCCTCATTTTACCAGTACGTTCCTTGCAATTTTCCGCTTCTAGACTACAATACAACAGCTTTAAAAGGGTTGGAGTGTGTGGTTTTATTGTTAAATGTGTGCTCCTGTAGAACTATGGTTTTAAATAACACAAAAAATATCCATTGTGCAAGCAGGCAAGATGATATTCGTCATTTTCTACATGCTTTTCAACCTTTGACTCACAGTATATTTGATCGGAATTCGACAATTTGTAAGTAATTCTTGTTATTCAAATACCTTAGTATGAAGAGATTAAATGTAATTCCTGCACTTATTTGCTTCTATATGACCTTTGATTCATAAAGATTTGGTCAAATTATGTTTGTTATGCAACAATAGAGAGATACCATTCACACTGCTTCAATTATGAGTGTCAAGATCAGTTTAATAGAAGCTGCATATAATCTTAAGTTTAATAGAAGCTGCTTATAATCCTAAGCTGGATTTTATAGCTCTTTCACTCTCACATACTTTTCTCTCTAAGGTAATTAACTTATAAGCCCCAACCGAACATGCTATATGTTAATTCCGACTCCCATTTGAGGTGGATATTGTTATTAGTAGATCCTTTTTTCTTCATTGCTTGTGTCTAATTGTTTGTGTCTTCCCTTTCCCCCTATTTTAAACCCCTGGCATTGCTCGGGTCTAAATATTCTAGAAGATTATAGGTTCTATTTCTTCGTATTTGGATATCATCTCTCTTTTCTTCGTCACTTTTGCTAGAACTTTCTGAAATTCATATATCATTATTTTCTTAAAGCAGCTTAATATGAAAATTTCAGAATTCAACAAGTTCTTAGAAAGCTACTACGAATCAATTCAAGTTGCTGAGACGGTAAGATATTTATTTATTTAGTCATTCGTTTCTAGGAAGCTATTTCTTCATGATGTTTTTGGTTGGAAGAGATGTGATGTGTAACTAGATACTTGATATGCATGTGCACATGACAATTAAAAATGTATACGAAAGGCTCCAATTGGAGTATTTTAGACTCCCTCTATGTTCTGTATATTTAAATATGTAGAAGTTTTTCACGTAAGTCGATAAAAGGCTGCATTTTGTTGTTTTTGAATATGCTTTTGCAAATTTCTGCATGATTTTTGAGATTAGATAGATCAATAATATCATGCAGTTATATTAAGAAGTATAAATAAGTCCCAAACTCAAGTTTGAATTTTACTTCTGTTAGAAGCATTTGATTTTACAAATGTTAATTGTGGTCTTTGAGTGAGAACATAGAGTAGATGCATGTGCATACTGGAATTAACAAATGAATGTATTATGCATCTTTTAACTTTTACAACTTGGTTTTCCTGAATTACCATATGTCTTGATATGAACCCAAATTTGTGTAATAAAATAATGCTCAAGTTGCTTGACGGTTTCTGTCTTTTTCTTTTGAAGATCAGGTATTTGAGAAACCTATCAGCAAGGCCCAACTTCAAGCAACTATAGAACAAGTTGAGATGTTGGGAGTGAAACTCAAAACCCAAGGACTCGAGGTATTTTTTATTTCCTATAGAGATGTTTTTGATTGATTCAATTGGTAAACTTTGTGAGTAGCAGCATAAAAATAATCAATCAAATCTCTGTACAACTTTGCAATTATGTTTTCATCAATGGAACACATTGAAATTTTGCTGTCTTGTCTCTTATATATTTTTTCGGATAATGTGTATTTTGTGAATGAGTATATCTGTTTAGTTATTGAGATCGGAGAAATAGGGTTATCTTTCAATCACAATCCATTGTATACTGATATTTTCAATGCATTCTCTTTTAAAGCTTCAATTCATTGTTTCTTCTCTAATAATTTACTCTTCATTCTCATTCTTCCATCCATTTAAATACATTTTTGTTCTCAGGTATCAAAGTTAGGTTATGGTTGTATGGGGCTTAGTGGAACTACATTTTCCTTGTTCGTGAGGTGGAAGGAATTGCAATAATCAAAGAGGCATTTTGTAAAGGGGTTACATTTTTCAATACATAAGATATTTATGGAACCAACCATGCCAATGAATAGTGGGAAAGGTAGGTATTTTCTGGGATACTTATTCTTGGTTGTGGCAGCACATTTAAATTTATTTGGTGGCAAGATAATTTTGCTTCTTTTGTCATTAAAGGATGATCTGAACATCGAGAATGATATTTAGGACATCAACTAGAATTAAAATGAATTTCTTCTCATATAAAATCAAGTTATTTCATTCGAGATGCTCCATATGCCTATATTTAACTCCTTGATAATAATAATAATAATAATAATAATAATAATAATAATAATAATAATAATAATAATAAAAGAGCGCAATTGTATTAACAAAAAGAAATATATGACAAACAACTTCATTTTTCGAATATCATAAACTGCTTAAAACTTCTTGTCACTTGTCAAAATATGTAAATTAGTATCGAACTTATGAGCGTGCTAAAATTTCCCTACTTGTTGGAAAATATGTTTGATAAAAGTTTAGAAATTCTATCTGTGTTTACAAAGTTTACCAAGGAAGACTAAGAAGTCCAACAAACATTTTGTAGTATAATCTTTTATCCTTCAACTTTGAATTTCATATGTTTATCTTGTCATTCTCCCTTTATTTCAATCAAGATCTTGCATTAATATTAGTTATTCATTGTGAAGAAGAAAAAGACAATTAGTGAGAGTATTCTCATTTTTGTATTGTGCTTACAGGGTATACTTCTTTAACATATGTATAGCTTTTATCCTATGTATTTATTTTGTTCTATAACATTCGACGTAAGAGTTTTATTTAACTTGTCTTCAACATGCTAATTTTATAGCATGGTTAAGTATATCTTATAATTCAACTCTAGATTTGCCCCCCATTGCTCTCATCTCTTCTCCTTTAGTTCACTCGACATTTGTCCTTCTCATCTAGGAATTGTACTCCTAAGTTATTTTGACAATTTTTTAAAATTCTTATATACGTTAATTTCACGATTAACATGCAACTAAATCCATTTATTATTCATGTTGTTTGAAGTTATGACTTACATAGGTCAACATCTCTTTTTATTTTTTGTATATATCAACTTCTCTAATTATGAGTAGAAGTCGTTGTTGATGCGAACAAGGCAATTAAGTTGGACCCTGCAAAGCACATCTGCATAAAGCGTGAGTTATTTCAATGGAATTTGGATTGACCTGTCTTCATATGATTAGTTTTATCGGTCTGAAATTGTACTTTATGATGTTGATTTGTGTTGCAAGCTCTCGTCTCACATTGCATAGGAACTTTTTTGTACCTTGGGTTGAGAGTTTATTAAACAGATTATGTTGACACGCTCGACCAGATTTTCAATTCCGTAAACTGCTTTTCTTGTTCCTTTTGAGGTATTCTTGTTCCTAGTAGGGGATTGGCGAACACATAATAAATTATTTGTTTTAGAACCTAGTTATTTATTTATAAAAGTGAATTGTTTAAGCATGGCCAAGCATGCTCATAGAAATTCCATGTTAAGCCCTTCAAAACACATCAAGCACCACGAATTTGTTTGAATCTTTCTCACACACACATACGTGCTTTGTTTGTACTATGCCCATTAGGAATTGTAAATTGTAATTTTATGGTTGTTAGTCGAATTGTACAAAATGTGAAACTCTATGTGGATTGTTCATGTGCTTTAATTTATTAACTTTCAGTTCAATTGAGGATACTTCTAGAGTTTCGGGTTTTCTATTGTTGCGGTGCTTCCCTCATTTTACAGGTATGTTCCTTGCATTTAACATGGGTTTTGTTGTTAATGGTGTAATTAATTTTGCTTCTAGTGATTTATGTGTGGGGTATGTGATTAATGTGTAAGTATTGAATTAACCCACAATTCAAAGAATTATTAGCATTTTCATAATCCTGAGAAGAGATAGAAGCTGATTTTAGCTTTTCTAGAAGAGCTTTATTCTATAATCGCATTTCATTTTTCCCTGGTATGCTTGTTTCAGAAGTTGAACTAGAGATAATCCAACTTATGACATTCTGTACATTCTTAAAAGTTTAGAAGGAAAAAACAGGTCAGGTTTCATTTGAAAGGGAGAGGGCTTTTGGTGAAGGGAGAGCACTCGATTTGGATTAGTTAAATGTGGCAGTTAATTATGTCCTCAAAATGAATTTGTGAGCAGTAAGTTGATACAAAACTGGAGTAGTAGATGCAAGATCCTTTAGCTAGCTATCTTTGCCGGTGCAATGCCATCATTGTGTACCCAGTTAATGTCTTTCTGCCCATTCTTATTTGGTTTCGAAGCAAGATTTAAGTTCTTCCATTGCAGATTTAGGCTGATCTAGTGTTCAAACTCATATATTGTCTCTTAATATAGGAGGTTCAACCAGTAGAACAAAATAGTGGCAATTTTATATGTGCTAAGTTTATGTTCTTAGCGCTGTTCGTTCTTCATTAGAAGCGTACGTCTGATAAAAATAGATTCATTTCGTTATTCTTGAGATTGACTTATCCATTCTCCTTTTTTGTGCTTTTCTTGCAGTTTAGAATACCAAAAAAAAAAAAAAATTTCATTGATGAGAAGATTATGTTGGTTGTTGCATTAATGAAAGGTCTGGTTTTTCCATCTTTACTTTTGTTCTTTACTGGCGGCTTATCATTGGTTTGAAGATGTGGCCTTCTTGAATTTGAAGGATAAATGTTGCATCTCTCTCAAAAAATTTCTTGTCAATTTTGTTAAAAGAAATTTAAAGTTACTTTTTATTAAATTTACTTTTTATATTTTTTCGAAAAGTAAATTTTAAGTGCGATCAAAATTGCAATTGTTGTTTTATTACTAACCGATCTTGTAACTATGAAAATTGTTTGATATTTTGGATACAGAGAAGTTAGTTTTCTCTGAAGGTGCAGTGAAATTCTTGTATGAGATGTGCAGGTTCGATTGTGACAAAGACGAGGGGCGGAGGTCGAAGAAGAACAAGAAGAAAATGCTATGATGGTTTGTATTTTTCATTTTAGTATGGGTAATATGGAACTTATATTAGGATTGTTTATTTATGATATATGTAAATAAGCTGCTAGAAATTATAGTTATATTAGTTATTGATTTCTTTTGATGATTTTTCAATGTATAACGCGCAGATGGAAGCTAAGTGTCATAGCGTCAGATGGACTGCAATTTTTAATAAGGAACACAAAATATTCGAGTTAACGGTGCCAAGTTTGTCAAGAGGAAGGAACATATCATTCTTGAATGAGAGGTATGTCCACACAACTCAGCCTATAAGGCGCAAAATGATCAGGAGTGAGTGAATAAAAATACACGAAGTTAACATATTTATATTATGTAGCTTCAATCCTACTAGTATAATCAGAAATATTTAATCAAAGCATACTCTAGGGAAAAATTAAAATAAGAAAAAGATAAACTATCTAAACATAGGATTTGTTCTCCTCCCCACTAGTGGGGAGGTTATTTTCCCCACTTGGACACTTGTCCAAGTGGGATTGGAGGAGCATAAAGTAATTGATCAATTAGATTAATTAGATTAATTTTATTTTTGAAAATTAATTAATTAATTAGATTAATTATTTAATTCTGTCTAGTTCGTTTTAAAATGTCTAAAAAATTTAGACTTATACTGTCATTGCTACAAATTTTGGAATTAATATATTTTTAATATTAGATATTAAAATAAATATTTAGTGGATGATTATGGACTCGTTTTATGTGATTGGTTGTATGGTTAATTTATAGGGAAAATTAGCCACAATACCCTTTTTAATAAAATTTGATATATACCCTATTTTTATATTTAATAATTTTACCCTAAATTAATAAACTAATTGCTGAATTTACCTCAATCGATTAGATTGCAAAACAAATTTCAGTTCCCATTCATGTGCTCGTTGACTTTAAAACACCCAAACCCACATCCACATTATCAAACACCCACCACCATCACTATAAAATCCCTGCTGCTGCCACCGCCGCCTTAAACTACCTCGTCTTCCTCCTCCTTCTTCTAGATCTAAAACATGAACTTGAGTGGGGTCACGATTGGAGTTCGCACCTATCCTCCACCACCGCCACCTCTCCTTTAAACTGCCATTGTTACCTTATCTTCATCCTCCTTCAAGATCTAAAATATAGACCTGCGTGGAGTCGTAATGTGGAGTTCACACCTTCGTCGGTGACCACCTCCATCACCACCGTGTCTAATCAATAAAATAAAATCACCTTCTTGTAGATCTGTACTTATATGTGTTCTTCCATATTATTATTTTTCAATCAGGTAAATGTTCAAAATTTTATCTATTTATCAATTGCATTGAGTGCTTCAAAATGGAATTGCACCATTATCAATTGCAGCTTTGTTATAGGTTTAGTTATGAGTAGGAATATTTACAATTATTTTTTCATGCGTGTATATCTCTGACTTATGTTGCGATAATGCAAAATTCTTTGTGCTATCTAATTACAAATATGTGAATTGTTTTTGCAGTTCAAATTTTATTGCAAATAAAAAAGACCGATGTTCTTTTTTATTTTTTCTCAACCGCATTTTTTGTTTTCAACATTGAACAAAAATTAGCAGAAATGGAGGCACGTTTCATTATGGCTGCTAGAAATCCAAAGGCAGCTAATGATTTGATAAAAAAAAATTGGTAGAATGAATGGTCAGGAAAGAGCCTTCCTCTTCATATTGAGGTAGAATAAAAGATTGCTAAGTGTATATATTTGAAAAGAAGAAGAAGAAGAAGAAGAAGAAGAAGAAGAAGATTTAATGTTTAAAAACATATCAGCAACACCAAAAGTTCTTTTTATGTAATAAATGTTTGAATATTACTCTATTGTTATTACGGATCCAACATTTGTTTGAATATTATCAAGCATATGTTTGAATATTACGGTCCAACATTTAGTATCATCAATATTGCATCAGTTTGCTTTTACAGTAGGATTGACTTTTGGTTTTAGAATTAGTAAGAAATCCAACTTCTAAAATTGTAACATCTAAAGGTGATGCCCCTCGTCACTCAACTTATAGTGTAGTTTCTTTTGTTCTTGAATTTTATTTGGTTCGGTATTATGTTTTGTTTCGGTTTGGTTACTTGGTTTAAATATGATGTAATTACTTCCATGTTGATTACTTGGCTTGTATACTCATGATTTTATTCTAATTTGGATCTTTGATAAAATTATGATGCCTGTGATTTTTGAAATTTTGTTCTACATATTCACATCCCTTTATGTATTATTACTCTACAAGTAAAACATGTATTATCTTAATTTATATAGTCACTTGCAGATGGTGGTACTAGTTGTGTTCATAACTATTGTGAGATATTGAACACTTTATGTTCATACTAAGTTGATAGTAACATTTTAAGAATTAATTAGTTTTTGTGTACTCATTTAAGTCATTTCTCGAAAGGATTACTTTGAAAGTTTCAAAATGACGAAAACACGGTGAAGAGAGAATGGTTTTTGCTAAGAGGGAAAAATTGATTAAAACTCATGAAAAGATGATGGTTGTTTAGTTTGAGTTACATACCATGTGTACTTTAGTGTGTCTAACTTGTATTTTTACTTGCTTTGTTATAATTGATTTTCTAAAATAATTAGCATGTTAAGGTATTTATTGCATTCGGTAACATGATATGTTATATGTATTATAAAATTTAATAAACATATGTTAGTGTGTATTAAAAAGGCATGAAACATGATTATTCATCTTTAGTAACATATGTGCTACTATATGTTTCTTTGTGCATGTTGAATTGAGTAACACATATGTTACTTTGTATTAAAAATATATGAATTATAGTTCTTTTTCTTTAGTAACATATATATGTTACCATATATACTACTATATAAAGTTTCGAAGTGAGTAGCATATCATGTGTAGTGTGTCTAACTTGTTATTGTTACTTGCTGTGTTTTTGTTGATTTTCTAATATAATTAGCATGTTAAGGTAATTTATTGCCTTCGATAACATGGTATGTTATATGTGCTATATAAAGTTTAATATACATGTTACTATGTATTAAAAAGGCACGAATCATAGTTATTCCTCTTTAGTAACATGTGTGTTACTATATGTGTTATTGTATGTGTTACAATATAATGTTTTGAATTGAGTAACATACCATGTGTACCTTAGTGGTGGTTAACACGCATGTTACTTTACAAGTAACACATGTGTTACTCTAATTTCGATTAGGACAACACATCATTACTATAATTTAAATTAGTGGGTGGTGTTGGGTCATGTGGTGGTGGAGAAAAGATGGTGGTGGTGGTAACACATGTATTACTATATGTTTCATTGTGCATATTGAATTGAGTAACACATGTCACTTTGTATTAAAAATACATGAATTATAGTTCTTTCTTTTTAGCAACATATGTGTTAGTGTATATGTTAATATAAAGTTTCAAAGTGAGTAGCATATCATGTGTAGTGTGTCTAACTTGTTATTGTTACTTGCTTTGTTTTTGTTGATTTTTTAATATAATTAGCATGTTAAGGTAATTTATTGCATTCGATAACATGGTATGTTATATGTGCTATATAAAGTTGAATACACATGTTACTATGTATTAAAAAGGCACGAATCATAGTTATTCCTCTTTAGTAACATGTGTGTTACTATATGTGTCATCGTATATGTTACAATATAAAGTTTCAATTGAGTAACATACCATGTGTACCTTGTTGTTGGTGGTAGAGAAAGATAGTGATGGTGGTGGTAACACGCGTGTTACCTTACAAATAACACATGTGTTACTCTAATTTAAATTAGAACAACACATATGTTACTATAATTTAAATTAGTGGTGGTGTTGGTATAAGACGAGTGGTAGTAGTGATAGAAGGCGAGTAACATATATGTTACTTCATCATTTATATTTCAATTTTTTTTTTGGAAAACAATATTTTTACATGAGTAACATATATGTTACTTCATCATTTTTATTAAAATCAATAATGTATTTTAAAAAAAATTAAAATATAAATTTTAAATGAATATAATGAATTTTCTTAAAAACTATAAAAAGAAGATATATTATAAATTATTGATTCTAATGAAGCGAGGAAGTAATATGTAGTAACACATGTGATGCTCAGATAAAAATGTTATTTTTAAATGAAAAAATTGAAAATTTGATTTTAAATGAAAATAATATATTTTTTAAAAAAAATTAAAAAATGGTATAAATTGTAAAATATTGATTTTAATGAAAATAATGAAGTAACACATATGTTACACGTGTTGTAATCAGTTTTCAACTGAAAATTGAAAATTTGATTATAAATGAAAAATAAATTTTTAATAAATTATAAAAAAATTTGTAAAATATTGATTTTAATGAAAAATGAGGATTTACCCATGTAAAAATGTTTTTTTTTCAATTAAAAATTGAAATATTAATTTTAAATAAAAATAATATATTCTTTGAAAAATAATAAAATGAGTAAATTATAAAGTATTGATTTCAATTAAAATGATGAAGTGATACATATGTTTCGGTGTAAAAATATTGTTTTTCAAATGGAAAAAAAAATATTGATTTTATGAAAATATAATTATAATTATTATTATATTTGAAAAAGTATACAAATATAATAGTTGATGGTGGTAACACGTGTTAATCTAATTTAGATTAGAGTAACATATATGTTAAAATAATTTTAATTAGTTGTGGTGGTGGTGGTGGTGGTGGTGGTGGTGGTGGTGGTCCAATAAGACGAATGGTATTAGTAGTAGAAGGCAATTGGTAATAGTAACATATATGTTGGCAGTGTAAAAATTATTGATTTTAACGAAAATGATGAAGTAACATATCGTGTGAAAACGTTTTTTTAAAATAAAAATTGAAGTATGAATTTTCTTAAAAACTATAAAAAGAAGATAAATTATAAATTATTGATTCTAATGAAGCGAGGAAGTAACATGTAGTAACATGTGTTACTCGTATAAAAATGTTGTTTTTAAATGAAAAAATAGAAAATTTGATTTTAAATGAAAATAATATATTTTAAAACAAAATTATAAAAAGAGAGAAATTGTAAAATATAGATTTTAATAAAAAATGAGGATATAACATAGTAAAATATTAATTTTAAATAGAAATAATAAAATGAGTAAATTATAAAGTATTGATTTCAATAAAAATGATGAAGTAATACATACGTTACTCATGTAAAAATACTGTTTTTCAAATGAAAAAAATAAAAATATTTATTTTATTAAAAATAATCTATTTTTAAACAATTATAAAAGAAAATAAATTGTAAAATATAATTATAATTATTATTATAATTGAAATAGTATACAAATATGATTCTTGGTGATGGTAACACGTGTTAATCTAATTTAAATTAGAGTAACATATATGTTAAAATAATTTTAATTAGTTGTGGTGGTAGAGTATGGTAAGTGGTGGTGGTGTTGTTGTTGTTGTTGTTGTTGTTGTTGTTATAAGACGAATGGTAGTAGTGGTAGAAGACGATTGGTAATAGTAACATATATGTTAGCAGTGTAAAAATTATTGATTTTAACGAAAATGATGAAGTAACATATACGTTACTTGTGTGAAAACTTTTTTTTCAAATAAAGAATTGAAGTATAAATTTTCTTAAAAATTATAAAAAGAAGATAAATTATAAATTATTGATTCTAATGAAGGGAGGAAGTAACATGTAGTAACACATATGATACTCGTATAAAAATGTTATTTTAAATGAAAAATTGAAAATTTGATTTTAAATGAAAATAATATATTTTTTTAAAAAATTATAAAATAGTATAAATTGTGAAATATTGATGTTAATGAAAATGATGAAGTAACATATATGTTACACGTGTTGTAATCTGTTTTCAAATGAAAAATTGAAATTTTGATTATAAATGAATAAATAAATTTTTTTAAAAATTATAAAAAAAAATTATAAAATATTGATTTCAATGAAAATGAGGATTTACCCGTGTAAAAATGTTTTTTTTTCAATTAAAAATTGAAATATTAATTTTAAATAAAAATAATATATTCTTTGAAAAATAATAAAATGAGTAAATTATAAAGTATTGATTTCAATTAAAATGATGAAGTGATACATATGTTTCGGTGTAAAAATATTGTTTTTCAAATGAAAAAAAATTAAAATGTTGATTTTATGAAAATAATGTATTTTTAAACAATTAACAAAGAAAATAATTTCTAAAATATAATTATAATTATTATTTTATTTTGAAATAGTATACAAATATGATAGCTGATGCTGGTAACGCGTGTTAATCTAATTTAGATTAGAGTAACATAATGTTAAAATAATTTTAATTAGTTGTGGTGGTAGAGTATAGTAGGTGGTGGTGGTGGTGTTATAAGACTAATGGTATTAGTAGTAGAAGACAAATTAGTAATAGTAACATATATGTTGGCAGTGTAAAAATTATTGATTTTAACGAAAATGATGAAGTAACAAATACGTTACTCGTGTGTGAAAACGCTTTTTCAAATAAAAAATTGAAGTATGAATTTTCTTAAAAACTATAAAAAGAAGATAAATTATAAATTATTGATTTTAATAAAGCGAGGAAGTAACATGTAGTAACACATGTGTTACTCGATAAAAAATGTTGTTTTTAAATGAAAAAGTAGAAAATTTGATTTTAAATGAAAATAATATATTTTTAAACAAAATTATAAAGAGAGAGAAATTGTAAAATATAGATTTTAATAAAAAAATGAGGATATAACATTGTAAAATATTAATTTTAAATAAAAATAATATATATTTTAAAAAATAATAAAATGAATAAATTATAATGTATTGATTTCAATAAAAATGATGAATTAACACAAATGTTACTCTTGTAAAAATATTGTTTTTCAAATGAAAAAAATGAAAATATTTATTTTATTAAAAATACTCAATTTTTAAACAATTATCAAATAAAATAAATTGTAAAATATATTTATAATTATTATTATATTTGAAATAGTATACAAATACTATTGTTGGCGTAACACGTGTTAATCTAATTCAAATTAGAGTAACATATATGTTAAAATAATTTTCATTAGTTGTGGTGGTAGAGTATGGTAAAAGGTGGTGGTGGTGGTCTTTGTTATAAGATGAATGGTAGTAGTGGTAGAAAGTGATTGGTAATAGTAACATATATGTTATCGATGTAAAAATTATCGATTTTAACGAAAATGATGAAGTAACATATACGTTATTCATGTGAAAATGTTTTTTTCAAATAAAAAATTGAAGTATGAATTTTAAAAGAAAATTATGTTTTTTCTTAAAACTAAAAAAAGAAAAATTATAAATTATTGAATCTAATGAAGCGAGGAAGTAACATGTAGTAACACATATGTTACTCGTATAAAATGTTGTTTTTAAATGAAAAATTGAAAATTTGATTTTAAATGAAAATAATATTTTTTTTAAAAAAAAATTATAAAATGGTATAAATTGTAAAGTAATGATTTTAATGAAAGTGATGAAGTAACATATATGTTACACGTGTTGTAATCTATTTTCAAATGAAAAATTTTAAATTTGATTATGAATGAAAAAATATATTTTTAAAAAAATTATATAAAAAAAAGAAATTGTAAAATAATGATTTTAATGAAAAATGAGGATTTACCCATGTAAAAATGTTGTTTTTTAATTAAAAATAAAAATATTAATTTTAAATGAAAATAATATATTTTTTGATAAATAATAAAATGAGTAAATTATAAAGTATTGATTTCAATTAAAATGATGAAGTATACATATGTTTCTGGTGTAAAAATGTTGTTTTTCAAATTAAAAAAAATAAAAATATTGATTTTATGATAATAGTGTATTTTTAAACAATTATCAAAGAAAATAATTTGTAAAATATAATTATAATTATTATTACATTTGAAATAGTATACAAATACGATAGTTGGTGGTGGTAACATGTGTTAATCTAATTTAAATTAGAGTATCATATATGTTAAAATAATTTTAATTAGTTGTTGTGGTAGAGTATGGTAAATGGTGGTGGTGGTGGTGGTATTATAAGACTAATGGTAATAATGGTAGAAGGCGATTGGTAATAGTAACATATATGTTAGCATAATAAAAATTATTGATTTTAACGAAAATGATAAAGTAACATATATCAAGACTCGTGTGAAAACGTTGTTTTCAAATAAAAAATTGAATTATGAATTTTAAATGAAAATTATATATTTTCTTAAAAACTATAAAAAGAAGATAAATTATAAATTATTGATTTTAATGAAGCGAGAAAGTAACATGTAGTAACAAATATGTTATTCGTATAAAAATGTTGTTTTTAAATGAAAAAATTGAAAATTTGATTTTAAATGAAAATAATATATTTTTTAAAGAATTAAAAAATGGTATAAATTGTAAAGTATTGATTTTAATGAAAATGATTAAGTAACATATATGTTACACGTGTTGTAATATGTTTTCAAATGAAAAATTGAAAATTTGATTATAAATGAAAAAATATAGTTTTAAAAAATTGTAAAAAAAAAAAGAAATTGTAAAATAATGATTTTAATGAAAAATGAGGATTTATCCATGTAAAAATGTTGTTTTTCAATTAAAAATTGAAATATTAATTTTAAATAAAAATAATATATTTTTGAAAAATAATAAAATGAGTAAATTATAAAGTATTGATTTCAATTAAAATGATGAAGTGATACATATATTTTTGGTGTAAAATGTTGTTTTCCAAATGAAAAAATTAAAATATTGATTTTATGAAAATAATGTATTTTTAAACAATTATCAAAAAAAAAATTTTAAAATATGGTTATAATTATTATTACATTTGAAATAGTATACAAACACGATAGTTGGTGGTGATAACACGTGTTAATCTAATTTAAATTAGAGTAACATATATGTTAAAATAATTTTAATTAGTTGTGGTGGTAGACTATGGTGGTGGTGGTGGTGTAAGACGAATAGTAATAGTGGTAGAAGGCGATTGGTAATAGTAACATATATGTTAGCAGTGTAAAAATTATTGATTTTAACGAAAATGATAAAGTAACATATACGTTACTCGTGTGAAAACGTTGTTTTCAAATAAAAAATTGAATTATGAATTTTAAATGAAAATTATGTATTTTCTTAAAAACTATAAAAAGAAGATAAATTATAAATTATTGATTTTCATGAAGCGAGAAGTAACATGTAGTAACAAATATGTTACTCGTATAAAAATGTTGTTTTTAAATGAAAAATTGAAAATTTGATTTTAAATGAAAATAATATATTTTTAAAAAAAAAAAAATGGTATAAATTGTAAAGTATTGATTTTAATGAAAATGATTAAGTAACATATATGTTACACGTGTTGTAATATATTTTCAAATGAAAATTTGAAAATTTGATTATAAATGACAAAATATATTTTTTTAAAAATTATAAAAAAAAAAAGAAATTGTAAAATAATGATTTTAATGAAAAATGAGGATTTATCCATGTAAAAATGTTGTTTTTCAATTAAAAATTGAAATATTAATTTTAAATAAAAATAATATATTTTTGAAAATAATAAAATGAGTAAATTATAAAGTATTGATTTCAATTAAAATGATGAAGTGATACATATGTTTCTGGTGTAAAAATGTTGTTTTTCAAATGAAAAAAAATTAAAATATTGATTTTATGAAAATAATGTATTTTTAAACAATTATCAAAAAAAAATTGTAAAATATAGTTATAATTATTATTACATTTGAAATAGTATACAAACACGATAGTTGGTGGTGGTAACACGTGTTAATCTAATTTAAATTAGAGTAACATATATGTTAAAATAATTTTAATTAGTTGTGGTGGTAGACTATGGTGGTGGTGGTAGTGTAAGACGAATGGTAATAGTGGTATAAGGCGATTGGTAATAGTAACATATATGTTAGCGATGTAAAAATTATTGATTTTAACGAAAATGATAAAGTAACATATATCGTTACTCATGTGAAAACCTTGTTTTCAAATAAAAAATTGAATTATGAATTTTAAATGAAAATTATGTATTTTCTTAAAAACTATAAAAAGAAGTTAAATTATTAATTATTGATTCTAATGAAGCGAGGAAGTAACATGTAGTAACACATACGTTACTCGTATAAAAATGTTGTTTTTAAATAAAAAAAATTGAAATTTTGATTTCAAATAAAAATAATATATTTTTAAAAAAAAAATTATAAAATGGTATAAATTGTAAAGTATTGATTTTAATGAAAATGATGAAGTAACATATATGTTACACGTGTTGTAATCTGTTTTCAAATAAAAATTGAAAATTTGATTATAAATGAAAAAATATATTTTTAAAAAAATTGCAAAATAATGATTTAATGAAAAATGAAGATTTACTCATGTAAAAATGTTGTTTTTCAATTAAAAATTAAAATATTAATTTTAAATAAAAATAATATATTTTTTGAAAAATAATAAAATGAGTAAATTATAAAGTATTGCTTTCAATTAAAATGATTAAGTGATACATATGTTTATGGTGTAAAAATATTGTTTTCAAATGAAAAAAATTAAAATATTGATATATGAAAATAATGTATTTTTAAACAATTATCAAAGAAAATAAATTGTAAAATATAATTATAATTATTATTATATTTGAAATAGTATACAATTACTGAGAGTTGGTGGTGGTAACACGTGTTAATTTAATTTAAATTAGAGTAATATATATGTTAAAATAATTTTAATTAGTTGTGGTGGTAGAGTATGATAATTGGTGGTGGTGGTGGTGGTGGTGGTGGTATAAGACTAATGGTGGTAGTAGTGGTAGAAGAAGCGATTAGTAATAGTAACATATATGTTAGCGATATAAAAATTATTTATTTTAACAAAATGATAAAGTAACATATACGTTACTTGTGTGAAAATGTTGTTTTCAAATAAAAAATTGAATTCTGAATTTTAAAGAAAATTATGTATTTTCTTAAAAACTATAAAAAGAAAATAAATTATAAATTATTGATTCTAATGAAGCGAGGAAGTAACATGTATTAACACATATGTTACTCGTATAAAAAATGTTGTTTTTAAATGAAAAAATTGAAAATTTGATTTTAAATGAAAATAATATATATTTTTTAAAAAAAATTATAAAATGGTATAAATTGTAAAGTATTAATTTTAATGAAAATTATGAAGTAACATATATGTTACACGTGTTGTAATCTGTTTTCAAATGAAAATTAAAAATTTGATTAAAATGAAATAATATATTTTAAAAAATTATAAAAAATTGTAAAATATTGATTTTAATGAAAAATGAGGATTTACCCATGTAAAAATGTTGTTTTTAATTAAAAATTGAAATATTAATTTTAAACTAGTATATCACCCGTGCGATGCACAGCTTTTATATCACCCGTGCGATGCACAGCTTTTATTTTTTATGATAGTGATTTTAAAATACTTTAAGAGTAATTTGTTTATTTATCACATTCAATAAAAAGAATTATCATATAAATAACATTTGATTACTCATTGATTAAAAAAACAACAACATAACTAATGTCCGATAATTTTAGTTAACACAATATTTCAAAGACATTTAGCATTTACCACAAACATATCAAAGTGTAGAAATTACAACACATATCCCATTGTATTAATTCCAACCCATTTAGCTTTTACTGCAAATATATTAAATATATCAAAACATATAAATAATGTGTTAATTTTACTCAAATAATTTCAGCCCATTTAAATAACTCGTTGAAGTGAATTTGGGTCCAAAATTCCATACAATTAAAACCTTGACAACCTAAATATTTTAGACCATTAGACAATTTCCTTGACCCATTGAGAATTGTCCGCTCATAAAAGCCCAAACACTTTTAAGAAATTGCTAAGCCCATGATCCATTTAGCCCAATTAACTCAACACAAAATGGTGGCCCAAATTTTGCACAATATAAAATATTTTGTACCCTAATATCCCATATATCCTATACTTTCTAGTTTATTCTACCCTCAAATTAGCACAACACCCAACCCCCATCCAATCTCACCTTATTTCTCTCTATAAATCAATATCTTTCTGAAATTTTCTAAGAACATGACGTTTTTATTTGTTTCGTTGTTCAGCTGTTGTATGTAATTTTTGTTTTATGCATATTTAACAATTTTTCGCTGTTCTAAGTAAGATATGACAATTTCGTTGCTTGAATCACATGATTTTTTCTCATTTTCTCTTTGATTTTTTCCATTTTGAACACAAATAGTACGATTTATTTGGAGTTCATGCATAACCGCGTTTCCAAATATGATGGAAATATGGTTAATGAATCCAAAATATGTTCAGATTTAAAAGAAATCAAAAAAAAAAGACTGTTTCACCAAAAGAGCTGGATGTGTCGGGTATATCTCTGATTTTTTCTATTTTGAACACAACTAATTATTTTTTTGGAGTTTATGCATAACCGGTTTCCAAATGTGATGGAAACACGGTTAATGAGTCCAAAATAGACTTGGATTTAAAGGAAATCCAAACAAATCATATAGTTTTCCTAGATGTGTTAGATGTGCGCTCAGATCTGACTGGAAAAGGCAAGCTGTTTTTTTTTTTTTTTAATTCTATTTTTGATTTATATGTTTTTTAAAACATCACGTCTGTATTGTGTTATAATATAAGTTTTTCTTTATAATTTTTTTTCGTAATCACCGGATCGCAAAAAATAGATGACACCGTACTCCGTTCAGATATTTGGTTATTTCGTTTACATTTTTGTAGTATATTTAATCTTAAGGTTATATTCCAA
This sequence comes from Forsythia suspensa, assembly GCA_023638005.1. NCBI lineage: Eukaryota > Viridiplantae > Streptophyta > Magnoliopsida > Lamiales > Oleaceae > Forsythia > Forsythia suspensa. The sequence goes on along the minus strand of CM042664.1, from coordinate 17,786,371 downwards.
TAAAAAAAATATGTGCATGATAAATGTTTTATAAAAGTTTTTAAACCATAAAATAAATGACAAAAAAAACTGAGAAAAACGTTAAAGTCATAGATGTATTTTATAATGATATAACATGATTATAGGATTTTTCATAATATATTAAGAATTATATCACTGCAATTGAAAAAATCAAGCCGTTCATAAACATATAATGATATAAATAATGCAAGCAAAAGACATATGTACCTACGTACACGTTAATACGTAAAGAGCAAACCTTTCAAGCAGAAAACTTGAGAATCACAAGAATATGGATGTTAAATAAATTTATACTGACATGGAGATTGATCTAATATGGCCAATTAATTTACAGATTTATTAAGAACATTTATTTATATTAGCTCAACAGCCATGATTAAATGAAATCGCAAAAAAAGTTAATATATTCTAGCAAAATAATTCTGGATGACTATAATTTATTTTGTTTCTTTAATATTAAATAAAGCATGAAGGACTAAAAAAATAACTTACAAAAAAATATTATTACATATAGGAAGAAACAATTTTGTAAATGAATTTAAAAAAAAAAAAAAAAGTATTGTCTATGCTAAGGAACATAATATCTTCAAAAATGAAGAAATGGGTAAGTTTCTTACCATCTAGCTAAAAAGTAGATAGTTAATAAACTAACTCTACAAAAAAAATAATGTTATAATGATTGAAAGAAATCTTACATGATGTTTGAATCAATGTTCTCTGTCGCTTTTCTAATATGGTCGAAGCAGTACTCCTCAATCTGTTTATGTTAGGCGTGGTATCCATAAGTTTTTTGGCCTTGGTGTGTTTGTTCATGCTTTGACACATTGCTATATTAGAAGATAAAATTTTAGATTGACAATAATGTAAAAAGATCAAGACCCCAACTAAGAAATTTATACAACAGAAAATGTATGTGTAAACGTGTCTAGTTTTGGAAATTGTTATCTTAATTATAATTGACATTGGTTATTTGAAAAGTTTGACTGCTCTAGGGCATGATTCTTGCGGTTGAATTCAATAATATTAATTATTAGTGGTTTTTCTTCAATCTAATTTTGTTACAGCATCTAAATAAATAGAAAAGCCGAAATAGGTGAAAACCTCTGCATCTGCGAAGACCATCTCTAAACTGCTTGTTTCTGCTTTATTGTCAAATGAAGGAACCTCCCAAACTCTTACAACTTGAAAGTTAACCTCCATTGAGTTTTTGTAGAATCTACTTCACTAATGAAGTTACATAGTCCCACCATATTCGGATGAAGAATTGTTTTGCAAGACGGGTTTGAAGTGGTTTATACTTGATGTGGTGCAATGAGTTTCAATTGATTTTATTTTGTAATGAAACATGTTTATTTTATATTTGAAAAATGTCAATTGTTGGAATGCTGAATATATTCTACCGAAAATTTTGTGTAAACGGGTTCGAAATTGCTTTCTTGAGCAGGGTTGGCATTGGCTATTGGAATGGTCTGACAACTCATTAATAAAATATTTTCGATGGTGAATATAAAAATATTAATAATCAGTGAATTTTTTATCAATTAAATTATGTTTCTTTATGAGTTGTGGTAGATAATTCTTTCTCCATTACTTTTTGACAATTCACCGAGCACTGTTCTGGAAATTGCTTTCTTGAAAAGGTTGGCATTGGTTATTGGAATGGTCTCGACAACTCATTAATAAAATATTTTCGATGTTGAATATAAAAATATTAATAATAAGTGAATTTTTTATCAATTAAATTATGTTTCTTTATGAGTTGTGGTAGATAATTCTTTCTCAATTACTTTTTGACAATTCATCGAGCACCGTTCAGATTAATAATAATAGTCAAAGCTAATGCATCATAGAAATGTTTGACAATTCATCTAGCACTGTTGAATTTCAAAATATGTGTAAACAGGTTCTGAAAATTGCTTTCTTGAGCAGTGTTGGCTTTGATTATTGGAATGGTTTGACAACTCATTAATAAAATGGATTGTTCTTTTTACGTGTATTGAAATATAGATGATTATTAATCAAATGAACAGTTGGGTATATAATATGGGATGCACATTAAATATGAGTATTAATTACTTTGACTAAAATGTTTATTTTTTATTTTTTATATACATTAGAGATGATTTGGGCGGGAAAACATGTTGACTTTTTTTTTGCTTGATTATCTTACTTTTTATATATTAAGATTAGTTGTGGTGGTAGAGTAAGGTAAATGGTGGTGGTGGTGGTGGTGGTGGTGGTGGTGGTGGTATACTTACTGAGTGGTGGTAATGGTAGAAGATTTATTGATAATAGTAACGCATATGTTACTAGTGTAAAAATTATTGATTTTAATGAAAATGATAAAATAACATATATGTTACTCGTGTAAAAATGTTGTTTTCAAATAAAAAATTGAAATATGAATTTTAAATGAAAATAATGTATTTTCTTAAAAACTATAAAAAGAAGATAAATTATAAATTATTGATTTTAATAAAGACGGAAAAATAACATATAGTAACACATATGTTACCCGTGTAAAAATATTTTTTTTAAATTAAAAAAATTTGAAATATTGATTTTAAATGAAGCTAATGTATTTTTTAAAAAATTATAAAAAGAGACATTTTAAAATATTGATTTTAATAAAAATAAAGAACTAACATATGGTAACACATATGTTACCCGTATGTTACCATGTAAAAATGTTGTTTTTAAATGAAAAAATTGAGAGATCGATTTTAAATGAAAATAATATATTTTTAAAAAAATTATAAAAAGAGAAATTGTAAAATATTGATTTTAATGAAAAATGAAAAAATAACATATATGTTACCATGTAAAATGTTGTTTTTCAATAAAAGTTGAAATATTAATTTTAAATAAAAATAATATATTTTTAAAAATTAATAAAATGAGTAAGTTATAAAGTATTGATTTCAATGAAAATGATGAAGTAACACATATGTTACTCGTCTAAGAATATTGTTTTTCAATATTGATTTCAATGAAAATAATGTATTTTAAAACAATCATCAAAGAAAATAAATTGTAAAATATAATTATAATCATTATTATATTTGAAATAGTATACAAATATGATATTTTTAGATAAAAATAATATAATTTTAGATAATGAAAAACTATAATATAGATTTTAAATGAAAATAATGTATTTTTATTAAATTATAAAATATTGATTTTAATGAAATGGTGTATTTTTTAAAGAAACCCATAAAAATGAGGTATTATTTGAAAAATTAAAAAGAGGTATTTTAAGGCTCTTGTCAAGTTTCCACTAATTTATGTATGTTGATTGTTGGTTGGACTTGCGAGCTTATTATTTAATTAAATGGGTCTGCGGGCTTATTATTTATTTAATTAGATTTTTGTGTTGTTTATTTAATATGGGCATGCGCGTTATTTATCTGGGCCCGTGTGCCAACTAGTATATGATATATGTTGCAACTGGGCCACAAGGAAGCAACTAGTATATGATACATATTGTAGCATGAGATGAGATGCTTGCATTTATCATTTAATGGTCGAATGCAACGTCTCTTAAGAATTGGCTAACTAGTCTTCTTTTTTGCTCAACGAGACTAGATAGACAAAGGCTATAATCATTCACAATTATTATTATGTATGATTGATTGCATGTTTTATGTTAGTTAATATACATAAATGTGATGAGACATACTATTATATATATCAAGATATTAAATTCATATTAAATAGTTAATACAACGTACCTTCCGTTGTTATAGTGAAAAATCATAGTCCATTATCGATGTTAGTTTATTGAGTCGCTCAAGGCTTCTCGCTCATGGATATGTTAATCACTATAAAGCATTCGATTATTCATTGTTTATCACTATGAAGCATTCAATGTTTATGAATAATGTGTCGAATTTAAATAGAATTTTATTTTTTGTGCGACAATAAGTTGTTTTCTTGATGATCTAGGAGTCACATAAAAATGTGAATGATATGAGCATCTATCTAGATGTTTTATTAGGGCTTGTTGAGTCGCTCAACGTTCTAATAAAACAAAAGGGATTCAAGCCCTAATGAGAATCTAACAGTTGTATCAATTAATATTTGAGGGTATTTAATTCAATTAAAATAGCAAGATTGTCATTTCAAAGTATTGAATTGTGAATAACCATATGATTTTGAGAGGCATACTGGACGCCAACAAACTTACTGGATCAAATTTTCTAGACTGGCACCACAATTTGAGAATTGTTTTCAAGCATGAAAAAATTAGATATGTTATTGAGCATTCAATGTCGGAGGCTCTTACCGAGGAAGTGTAGGCTTATAATAAACACCCCTTATGACGATAATATTACATGTGTGATGCTTGCAGCTATTTTAACCAAGTTACAAAAGCAACATGGGGGTATAGATGCTCATACCATTATATTCATCTCAAAGAGTTTTATGATGAACAATCATGCACTGAACGATATAAAATATCTAAAAAGTTATTAAAATGTATGATGGTAGAAGAATAAGTGTCAATGTCAGTGTTCATGTAAAATTAAACCAAAAAATTGCTTGTATTGAAAATTAAACTAGAAAAAATAATTTAACACTTAAATTTGATCGATTTGGAGAATATTTAGGGGTGAGTTTTTAAACTATCTAAGAGATAATGTGATTCTCACGCAGTGGACTACATCATATACACTATAACACTTATCTCTTCTACGCCTCATCCTACCCATCTCAGCTATATAATTATAATCAACCCCATCCTCAAATTCAGTCATTGGGTTATGATCACGCCTATCCCGTCTCATATCATTAGGGATCCCGTATTGTTGCTCCTTTAGTAATGTTATAATCACCGTATCATACCTATCCATCCTACCCATCGTTTTTTTATTATTATCCCTCACCTCGTCAAACACCATGTTCATCCGCTCAAATTGTTGTTGCATGGCTTTTAATAAAAAGATTTGGTTATTCTCTTCCCTAGGTGTTGTTTATTCATTATTAGACATTTTTGGGACAAAAAATTAGAAATTAGGATTGAAAGAAAAATTTAACCTCACGTGTTTATACTCGTGTTTCACTCTATTTGACTTTTTCTCGATAATAATCTCACCACTCTTGCCTTTTTACGTCTCTTTATGTTTCTTACTCTAAGGAACTAACTAAACTCAATCAAGAATCCGGTCTTCACAGTGTTCAAGAACAAGAAATAAGAAGGACAACGAGAATAACTAAAGAAGAAAAGCACAACAAGAATAAGATATAAGTACCGGATGAAAATACGACACAAGAATCTAAAAAGAATACGTTTCTTGGCTTTTCTTGAACTTTCTTGAATTTTCATTTTTTGTTTTTATCCAACACAAGAAACTTATAAAAAAATTAACACAGGACAAGAACTAGAAAAGAATTATTTTTTGTGCTTTAATGGATCGTGCCCAAACAATTCTTGAATGTTTTCGGTGCAAGAGAATTATTATTATTATTATTGAATGATTTTATGATGTGATGAATCTAAACAAGAAAAATAAAAAGACTCTATGGAAGATGATTAATAAAGAAAGAGAATTTATTTTATATGATTCAATATGAATCTGATGGAAACAAAAAGAAAAAAAATAGAACCTGATTTTAGAGCCAAAACTCTGATACCAACTTATGCGAACCCGCCAAGAATTGAATCTCGGAACCCAAAGCTAAAATCAAGCCGCAAGACTTGACCTGATGATTACTTTAATCAAAGAATTGAACGCCACAAAGATCTGCAAAGTCTTTGATAAGGTTTTATTTAGTTCAATTAAGAACAAAAAATAAATAAGTGGATCTCACTTAATTTGAATTTCTCAATAAATCAAAGTTGTTTAATGCTTACAATCAGAAGTGCTTATATAGTAAAATTAATGAAAACTTAGTCTAATTCGAAAATATAACTAAAAACTTATCAAAATAGAGTTCTAAACAAAAAAGGAAACAAAAATCCAAAAATACAAAAAAAATCCCGAAAATGCTTGAGCGATCCAAATGCATTCTGCTTCTAAAAAGTCGCCCATGCCTTTTTTTGGCCTCCCGCGTTTTGACCTCCAATATTTGTTTCATGCTTATTTTGGCCCTCCAATCTTCGATTTGCCTTTGATATGGTCTTTAGTTTGAGTCAATTGTACTAAAGGTCCATGGCTTGCATGGAGCACATCAGATAGAGAGCGAGTGGTTGAAAATGAGAGAGATTTGAAAGTGAAGTCTTTGGATAATATGGGAGAATGCGTAGATGATGACTTCAAGCACTACTATGTTGACAATAGAATCAAGATGAAGAAGACGATCCCAAGAAAACCTCAATTGAATGGTGTGGATGAGAAGTCGAATAAAATGTTGAACGAGTGTGCTAGGAGCATGAGATTATATCTTCGGGTTACCAAGATGTTATGGGTTGAGGCTATTAGAACTGCAGCCTATTTGATCAACAAAGGTCGGACTGTAAAATACCATATGAGATTTGGAGCGGTAAAGAAGTACGCGTTTCTTCTTGAAAGTGTTTGGTTGTGTTTCTTATATTCACATTGATTCTGCTACTAGAAATAAACTTGACGCGAAATCTATAAAATATTTCTTTATTGGCTATGGTGATACTGAGTTTGGTTATTGTTTCTGGGATGATCAAACTCGAAAGCTTATTAGGAGCAAGGATGTGATCTTCAGTGAAGGTGTCTTGTATAAGGACGGTTGGGAACAGGCCCTAAAAGTACAAGTCGTAAAGTTAAGAAATCTGAGGTGGTTCTAATAAAAGAACTTTTAGTGATTGGGGTGGAGAAAACTGATGTCAAAGATTGAGAAAATAGAGCTCCATGAGAAAATCATTTCACCCCTGTGAATGAGCTCAGAAGATCTAACATAACAATTAGACCTCTACAGATATACTTCCCGACGTTGTATTATATTATACTAACTAACAGAGGTGAACCAGAAAATTATAATGAAGCCGTGCATGTTGATGAATCAATCAAGTGGGACTCATCCATGAAGTCAACCATGAGGGATGGGATGGACTCATTATTAACAAATCAAATATGGTAACTAATAGAGTTATCAAAAGGAAATAAGGCTTTATAAAATAAATGGGTTTATCGGTTTGATGGCAGCAAACGATATAAAACAAGGCTAGTTGTAAAGGGATTCAATAGAAAGAAGGCATTACTACACTGAGGTCTTCTCTCCGGTGGTGAAATTAACTACAATCAGAACAGTGCTTGACCTAGTGACAGATTAAAATCTGCACCTAGAGTAGTTGGATGTAAAGATATTTTTTTCTTCTTGGTGATTTGGAGGCAGAAATTTACATAATGCAGCCACAAGGTTTCGAAGTACAAGGAAATGAGAAAATGAGAAATAATAATAATAATAATATATTCAAATATGTTTAGAAATCACTTGATGCAATTCGTAGGTCAATATACTTTGACAAATGTTTATTATATAGAGTATATCATATTATTTCAAACTAATTGCGATATATTTTATAATTGAGCAATGACCAATTACTTGACTAATGATTGTCTAAGCTCATCCTACGAGGCCAAAGGTTTAAGGTTTTTCGTGATTTGACTTTGTTTAAAAATTAAGTTAAAACTTAGAAAATACAAGTTTTTAATAAAAAAATATAATAATTTTGAAAATAATATTTGATAAAATAAATAATTTAAAAGTAAATATGTTAGAATTTAAATCCTTATATTTTTTTTTGGAAAATTTGCACTTTTCGTCCTCGATCTTTACAATTTGTTCGTAGTTTACCCTCAATTTTTTTTTTAGCATCAAACATCTCCAATCTTTCATTTAATTGCAAAACACTTTTCTATTGATATATGATGATGGATTTGCCCTCCTCTTTAAATAAACCAAAAAAAAAAAAAAAAAAAAAAACAAAAACTAAGAGAAAATTGCAAAAGAAGTTTTATAACTTTTTAAAAGTACAAATAAATCCCATCTGAAACAATTAAATACATATTAACCCAAAAAATAAAAAGAATTTAGAAAACGTAAACATTTCATTTTTCCCAATCAATATCACCCACATCCACATCCACATCCACATCCACATCCACATCCACATGTGGCCAAACATCACTTTCACCCTCACACCCACCCAGCCACCTGTGGCCAAACATCACCTACACAAATGCAATGACGGCGTCAACATCGTTGCATTCACCTTAGAAAATTAATTCAGAAAACAATTGATTGGATAAAAGAAGACACGAAGAAGACAAAACGAGATAGTTAAGAAGAAAATTATGGACAGCCTAGAAGAAATTTTTTCTAGGAAGTTAAAAAAAGACAGCTTTTTTCCGAGCTCCCACAATTTGATATTTATCTGCAAGTTTTGAAATGATCACAAATAATTTCATCCATTCTCAACTCAAAGAATGACCCATAATTTTTCACCTCAAGAGAATTTTTATGGGACTGTTTTCTCAAATTTTTGATGGGTTTGGATTTCTTGATTTAATTTGAATTGTTAAGTTATAGTGTTTTGTGGTGGTGGAGTTGAGAAAATGTTGGAGCTTGATTTTCACCACCCTCCATTGTACTTTAAATTCATTGTTTTGCAAATGTCCCCGTCGACGAGTGGTGGCAGCTTCGGTGGTGGCGACACTGCCGATGGACGGTGGTGATTTGTGGTGGTGGGTTTTGATGAAGATGAAGACAAGACGAGGGTGGGTGAGGCGAGCTTGGATGAGAAAGACCAAACATTTAATTTTTTTTTTGTTAATCTACATCTAAAAGGCCTTAAAAGGGAGAAATATTTTTGGACTATTTTATCTTTACAATTTTTTAAAATTCTATGTTCACCCTTATTATTCATTAATATATAGTTATCTTTAATATTTTATTTGTTACTCTTTTATTGTTTATCATTATTGTAAATTAATTTTTTTACAATTTATTAAATTTACAATTAAATTTTTAAATATTTGATTTATTAAATTAAATATGAAGGTGTAAATAAAAAGAATGCATGGAAAAAGTTGTAATTTTGTTTATTACCGCAATAAAAATTTAGATCATGGTTGTAAAAACTGAAATGAAGATGAAGATGAAAAGATTATTTTTAATTTCTTAGATTACAGTGATTATGAGCATGTTTGGTTTAATTTTTTTTTAAACTCTTTTTTTCTCAAACTCATTTTCAACCACATATTTTGTAGAACCCACAATTTTTATCAACCTTTTAATCACACATTTTACTAATTATTTTTTTCAAAATCTCATAAATAACTACTTTTAAATCTCGCCAAACATATACTATATTTCAAAACTAATGTTTGAAACTTTTTAATTTTTAATTTAATTTAATTTAATTTATATATATATATATATATATATATATATATATATATATATATATATATATATATATATATATATCGTTCTTCTCATCTTACAAATTGACAATTCTTTAATTTTTCTTTTCACTTACATTTATGACGCTTTTCATTTACGTCGTCAAATCAAACACGTCTAATAAAAAAGAACATATAAAAAGAATATAGTTTACAAGGAACTACTAATCCAATAATGTACAATATTACGTAGTCAATCATTACATTCTCTCACAATAAAATTAGTAATTATTAATTTTATTTTTCATGAAATGTAGCCTTGGAGATCATATAAGATTTGATATCAATAACTCGTTAATCATCAAAGCTTAAATATCCAAAAGGTCTTCACTCGATTTAAATTATTGTTGATATTATCACTATATAAAACCCATCTATAATTGTAATTGTACTTCAATAAATACAATCTTTTAATATTTTATTTATTACTCTTTTATTGTTCACCATTATCGTACATTAAATTTTTAATAATTTATTAAATGTACAATTAAATTTTTTAAAGATTCAATCGATTAAATTAAATATGTAGGTGATTTCTAAAGATTTTAACAAAATCATGTGATATTCAACATTAAAAGTTTTTAAAAGTCATTGGATATTCAAGCAATAAGTTTTTAAAAGCCGTTGGTTAATGCAAGCAATAAGTTTTTTAGTATATGAAAATCACAATGTATTCAATGTACCAATGACTTTTAATGCTTTTTAAAAAATTCTTTAGGTACTAATTTTTAAGCAGAAAGTACAATATAAAATCTCACAATTTGTCTATCATTAACCATCAAGATTTTGAAAGACTTTCACACATAATCATGATCAATTATCAACTTTTTGTCTCTCTTCAACTTCTTAATTTTTTCTCTCTTTTAATTTCCTTTTGATTTTTATTTCTCTCTTTTTTTTTTCATTGTCTCCAATTTTTTTATATGAAAGATAGTATTTATCCTTTTGTTACGTGCCTTACACCTCACGAACCTCAATTTTTAATTAAAAATTCTTACAAGATTTTTGAAAAAAAAGTAGATTAATTTGTAATTAAATTCTTATATACTGATGGATTGTTAGTTAGATAATTTTCAACAAGTTTAGGTTATGATAAATATTAATCTTTTATAACTATAATTTTTTTAATTATTTTTTCTCATGGGTGATTTTTTCATTTTCTTTTTGTTGCATGGATCTAGAGTTGGCAAATGGGTCGGGCTGGGTCGGGTCGGGCAAGCCCGCCGAACAAAGCCACACATGTAACTAGACCGGTCCAAATCAAAATTTCAAATTTCAAATACCAATAAATGACCAACTTAGTCTTAATTTTATTATATTTTAAATAATTTTTTATACAATCTAATACATTACATCAAATATAATCTTATATATTTTAAAAAAATTACTTATAAGTTAATTTAAAATAAATAATTGACTTGTCACACCAAACATAATTTGGATTGAAACTTAAATTAAACTAAATTTTAATTAAATCTAAACAATTTTATGTTGGAACTTGAGATTTTTGGATTAATGTTTCAAAAAAAGACAATTTAAATTAGAAACTTGGATTTAGGCCATTTTAGATTGATATTATTTGGATTATATATTGGGATTATTCACAAAATGAATTATTATGTTATAAATCATAGTGTCATTTTGTTATACTTATTAAAGTGCCACTTTGTGTTTTAAATTAAAGATATTTAAGACTTTTACCATGATTTGAGGCTTTTTAAACTTAAAATCATAGTCATCAAACTCGATCCAAACTTTGATCCAAATAAACTACCGAGTCACTGGTTCAACCGAATGATTATTAATGAATTGAAAATTTAAATAAAAATTTTCTTTTACCTTAATAAATTATTAGTTGTATTTTGTTATTACTCAATATTTGACTTCTTTGGTCATTTTCACGAGTTTCATTTATTATAATTTAATTTTAAAAGTAAATGATAAATTACTATCAATAATTTGATTACATTACACTACGTCATACTTTTATTCTCGAAATAAAAGAATATTTAAGGAAGAATTCTTCAAAAAATAAAAAATATATCTTTTTTTCTAAAGAATAAAAATTTAAAAATTCTAATAACTTATTTTCTTTTTTGTATTTAATCACGTCCATGTTTTATCCGCTACGGGAAGAAAAAAATATTTAAATATCCGTGTGTCAATACGTCTTCAATTTATTCCCTCACAAAATCATCTCCTTTAATTTTTTTGACCACTTCAATCCACCTCCTTGATTCGATTATTTCCTCTCAACGATCATCTCTAAAATTTGTTCACATCCTCAGTCGATATCTCTATACCGATTATATCCAAAATCTGTTCACCGCTTCAATCCATCATTATAATAGAGCATACGATCGAATTCCATCATTATAATAGAATAATCCCTACTCTCACTACTATCACTATTAGTATATGGGAAATAATCTCCTCCATCTAGTGGGGGGAGTTTATTTTGCCCACTGGATACTTGTTCAGTGGGTATTGGACAAATAAAAAATATTTGACGTTAAAGTCAAACACTTATTCAATGCCCACTGGACAAATGTCTAGTGAGCAAAATAACTCCCGGAGATCATTTCCCATTAGTGTATATACCGCTCATTTAGGATCCGAATTCAAATTCAACTCATGGCAACGTATTTTTTGTTTTCGGCATCTGCAAACGACATCGTATCCGTTCAAGTGTAAATATTTAGGATTGTTCAGTTTTCAAGCATTTTTTTCTTAATCATCAACCATAGGAAAGTTTACTCCGCTACAAGCACAAAAAAAATATTTCTTTATCCGTCACTACATCTTTATCATCTCAAACCAAAACTCATATATCTCTCTCAATTCATCAATTTCTCCATATTCTTTTCCTTATTCATCAAAATCAAAGTCCCCACAAACAAAACTCTCTTTGTCTCTCTCATTATTTTCAATTTTTCAATATATTAAAATCATCTACGGTTGAATTCCACCTCATTGAAAAGCGGTATATTAGAATAAGCGTTGTTTGGCTGGTAATGTTCAATTTTTTTGGGCCAAAGAAGTTGTTTTGACTCTTTTTGTTACCCCCTCAACCCCCCAAGTCCATATCCACAGCGCACTATCTCTCACCAAAAAAACCGCCGTTCTGGCCCCCAGGGCATATCCCTAGTGGCAAAGGGGAGGGATGGTAAGTGCTCAGCGCGTCCGGGTGCAGGGTTCGAATCCTGAAATACTGGATTTGTTCCTTGTGGAAAGCGAGAGTTATTGAGATTTGCTCATGCTTACATAATTCCCTCCACCCTGGCTGCTGGGAGGCACATCCTGCGATTTACCTCCCCCATGTGGCTCCAGGGCAGGGGTGGTGGGGGGGCCCCTTGGGGTTGGGGGTTATCAACCTTTTTCCAATAAAAAAAAAAAAAAAAAAAAAAAAAAAAAACCGCCGTTCTGAATTAGACATGGATTTTCTTCGTTGCTCCTCCACTATTGTCGCCATTTCCGTGTTGATTTCTTCTTCCGCCAAATCAAAGACCAGACTCTTCCTCCTACAATTTACAAATCATACGAGTAAACAAAAATTGTTGATTTGTCATGAAATAAACAAAGTTACTCGGATAATGACCCAAAAGACATTTTACGGACGACGAAGACCCGTAAAATGAAGTTCATCGTGTTCAAATCTCTTTTACACACACGTGCTTTGTTTGTAATCTGCCCATTAGGAATTGTAAATTGTAATTTTTTTATGGTTGGTTGTCGGATCGTGAAATTTTCGGTAGATCTGTTCCAATTTTTTAATTTATTGAACGTTCCGTTCGATTGAGGATACTTTTGGAGTTTTGGGCTTTAGTACATTCGAATTGGTGTGTCTTTTTCACTGTTGGGGGTCCTCCCTCATTTTACACATATTTTTCTTGCATTTAACCTGGGTTTTGTTGTTAATGGTGTAATTAATTTTTCTTTTAATGTGTGAGTCTTGGAGTAACCCAAGGTAACATTTCAAAGAATTTTTAGCATTTTCATAATCCTCTATTTCATATATGAAAAGGGATAGAAGCTGATTTAGGTTTTCAATTATTGATTCTATTTTCATATTCAGTGGGGTGAAAAATAGCTTAATCATTGAAACTCGATTTTAACAATGTTTCTTTCATTTTAATGTATGGAATTATTGTAAAACTTGAATTTCTAGATCCTCAATTTTATGTCTAAGCATGTTTATAGTTGGAGAAACGAAAATCTAATAATAATTATTGGGAGTTCAGGAGTGTCTTGGGATATTTTTCTTTTGATAATGCCCTATTTTATATGCTGCTGGTTCTTTGTCCAATTGAAAGCAAAATCTTGGTATTTTATGTCACTTAGATCCAAACCCCGACTGTTAGCGTGATTATGTTTGAGACTGGAGTTGTGGGATCTTATCCCACTTAATGGAAATGACACGATAATAAAATAAAGATTGAAATCTAATGGCTGTAAAAAACTGTAAAATTGCTTAGGTAACGAAACAACCAAATATTTTGTTTGAACATGTGATTTTACTAGCAGCTACTTTTTAATTCATTTGTTTTTCTTCTTCAGATATTAATTTTATTGAACATTCCGAGTTTCGGGTTTTAGTCAGTTTGAATTGGTGCGTCTTTTTCACTGTTGTGGTCTTCCCTCATTTTACCAGTACGTTCCTTGCAATTTTCCGCTTCTAGACTACAATACAGCAGCTTTGAAAGGGTTGGAGTGTATGGTTTTATTGTTAAATGTGTGCTCCTTGTAAGCATATTTGTTCAATTAATTCAAGAAAAACTTAGAAATGTTGATCTGACCTTTGGAATTCTTGGTGGTTTTTTTATTTTCTTGATTATGTCAATGGAGAAAAGTGGAATGGATGTTGCTTTTTTAGTGACAGGAAATCATATCTATGTATTTTAGGAGTGGATATCAAATAGTCATTTTTGGCTGCGTGTTTTGGACTTCAACTACCTTGTTTTTATTGTTTGGAATTGTAATTCAATTTGAATTCTTGTGTTTGGAACCATGGTAATTAATACAGTCTTTTGCTTTTCAATTGATATCAAATAGCACATCTCAGGTCTATGATCTTAGACGCCGTGGTGACACAGCTTAAACAAGTTGGAGGCTCCTTGGAGCAATACTACAATGATCTTCAAGGGTTATGGCGTGAGATTGATTTCCGCGTCCCTAATCCAATGGAGTGTGCAGTTGATATTCATCTGTATAATACTATCATTCAAGAAGACCGGTATATGTTTTCTTGGATGGCCTTGACGACCGACTGACAAGATTCGGGGTGACGTGCTACAACTTCGTCCATTCCTACCATCAGAGCAAGCATATGCTCACGTCCGTCTGTAAAGCACCGCCAGGCTGTTATGATCAGCGGCAGCACAGATGGTGTTCCTAGTGCTGCTCTTGCCACCAAAGGACTGCGACTTGGGCCTACCAATGGGAAGCAGAAATCTCGTGCGCCGTCTGACGGCTTGAAATGCACTCATTGTGGAAATCAGAGGCATACACGTGAAACTTGCTTTAAGTTGCACGGGTATCCTGATTGGTGGAATGATCTCCAAACTAAGAAACGCTGTGACACAGCTCGCATAGCGACGAGGGGCTTGGTACCGCAGCAGTGGCTCATGCAGAACCTCACTTGTCTTTTTACACCAGCGGCTGCCCACAGTTCAAACTTTCCTTCTTCTCCTGACTCAGGTAATCTTGGCTGTGTTTGTTTTAGTTCACCTGGTAAGGCTGAACGTGGTGGATGGCTGCTAGACTCCGCGCCACTGACCACATGACATTTGATGCTAAGGATTTTACACAGACTTCTTTACCAAGACGTACTAATATTGCCAATGCAAATGGTGTTATTTCTCCCTGTTACTGGCGGAACCATAACCTTAACCCCTAATCTGCAACTACCCAATCGCTACTTGTTCCATCGCTATCTCATAAGCTTCTCTCTGTAAGTCAAGTGACGCCTCATTTTTGGCTGCGTGTTTTGGACTTCAACTTGCCCGACCTTGTTTTTATTGTTTGGAATTGTAATTCAATTTGAATTCTGTGTGTTTGGAACCATGGTAATTAATACAATTGGAATGAAATTTCAAACTTTGTTTTATTTAGCTTAGATTTGAGTTGCATAAGGTTTAAAAGGCTACTCCGTCTGTTGACCGCTCAATGCATGCTGGATAAAAATCAGCATGCCTTTTGCCAAATTCAACTTAGTGTGATTTGAATTTTCTAGAAAATATATCCTAGTGAGACCTTTTCTGGTTGTTCTTGTTGTCTGTACAGCACCATTTGAATTTGGGTTTTTCTAAGAGAAATGAGAGGGACCTTTGTCAATTATAGACAACATTGTCAATGGATTTTTCGCCATCGATATCATTCTTACATTCTTTGTAGAGTACCTGGATATCACTACCTATCTTCTTGTTGACAACCCAAAGCAAATTGCTTGGAAATATGCGAGTTCTTGGTTGGCATACAATCCCTTTTAAACTTGCTCTTAAGATCTCACTAAAACCTATACAGACATAAAGCTTATTCAACATGCTTCATCTCTGGTGTCTCCGGAGAGTTAGTGCATTATTTGCCCAGTGAGATACTTTATCTTCTATTTAAGAGGAATGTTGAAATATATGTTATGTATTTGCTCAAGCATAGAGGACGGTGCCTTATTTTTGTATAATATCAATTCTTCTTCTTTCAAAACAGATCGGAGAAAGTTCAGGAACTTCAACTACTTTTGGGTTAGATGTGCAAAGCTTATTTGTGTAAGTTCATTTTATATACAATAGGATTCTGCTATTGAAAGAAACGGGGTCTGTTTACTAAACTATCGCCTCTTGTACTGTAGGTTACTCTATTTGCCATTCATTGTGCTGGTTGCTTCTATTATCTACTTGCTGCTCATTATCACGACCCAAAAAAGATGTGGACTGGAGTAGCTATGGGCGACTTCCTTCAACAGAGCCTATTGGTTCGATATGTTACATTAGTTTACTGGTCCACTACGACTCTCACTACCGTAGGTTTTGCATGCTGATAATATGAGAGAGATGATATTCGTCATTTTCTACATGCTTTTCAACCTTTGACTCACAGTATATTTGATCGGAATTCGACAATTTGTAAGTAATTCCTGTTATTCGAATACCTTAGTATGAAGAGATTAAATGTAATTCCTGCACTTATTTGCTTCTATATGACCTTTGATTCATAAAGATTTGGTCAAATTATGTTTGTTATGCAACAATAGAGAGATACCATTCACGCTGCTTCAATTATGAGTGTCAAGATCAGTTTAATAGAAGCTGCATATAATCTTAAGTTTAATAGAAGCTGCTTATAATCCTAAGCTGGATTTTATAGCTCTCACTCTCACATACTTTTCTCTCTCTTGTAAGTAACTTATAAGCCCCAACCGAACATGCTATATGTTAATTCCGACTCCCATTTGAGGTGGATATTGTTATTAGTAGATCCTTTTTTCTTCATTGCTTGTGTCTAATTGTTCGTGTCTTCCTTTCCCCTATTTTAAACCCCTGGCATTGCTTGGGTCTAAATATTCTAGAAGATTATAGGTTCTATTTCTTCGTATTTGGATATCATCTCTCTTTCTTACGTCACTTTTGCTAGAACTTTCTGAAATTCATATATCATTATTTTCTTAAAGCAGCTTAATATGAAAATTTCAGAATTCAACAAGTTCTTAGAAAGCTACTACGAATCAATTCAAGTTGCCGAGACGGTAAGATATTTATTTATTTAGTCATTTGTTTCTAGGAAGCTATTTCTTCATGATGTTTTTGTTGGAAGAGATGTGATGTGTAACTAGATACTTGATATGCATGTGCACATGACAATTAAAAATGTATCTGAAAGGCTCCAATTGGAGTATTTTAGACTCCCTCTATGTTCTGTATATTTAAATATGTAGAAGTTTTTCACGTAAGTCGATAAAAGGCTGCATTTTGTTGTTTTGAATATGCTTTTGCAAATTTCTGCATGATTTTGAGATTAGATAGATCAATAATATCATGCATCTATATTAAGAAGTATAAATAAGTCCCAAACTCAAGTTTGAATTTTACTTCTGTTAGAAGCATTTGATTTTACAAATGTTAATTGTGGTCTTTGAGTGAGAACATAGAGTAGATGCATGTGCATACTGGAATTAACAAATGAATGTATTATGCATCTTTTAACTTTTACAACTTAGTTTTCCTGAATTACTAATTCATATGTATAGCAACAAGCTTAGGTCTCATGAGCTTGATATGAACCCAAATTTGTATAATAAAATAATGCTCAAGTTGCTTGACGATTTGTCTTTTTATTTTGAAGATCAGGTATTTGAGAAACCTATCAGCAAGGCCCAACTTCAAGCAACTATAGAACAAGTTGAGATGTTGGGAGTGAAACTCAAAACTCAAGGACTTGAGGTATTTTTTATTTATGTTTTTGATTGATTCAATTGGTAAATTTTGTGAGTAGCATCATAAAAATAATCAATCAAATCTCTGTACAACTTTGCAATTATGTTTTCATCAATGGAACACATTGAAATTTTGCTGTCATGTCTCTTATATATTTTTTTTGGATAATGTGTATTTTGTGAATGAGTATATCTGTTTAGTTATGGAGATAGGAGAAATAGGGTTATCTTTCAATCACAATCCATTGTATACGCATTCTCTTTTAAAGCTTCAATTCGTTATTTCTTCACAAATAATTTACTCTTCATTCTCATTCCTCCATCCATTTAAATATATTTTTGTTCTTAGGTATCAAAGTTAGGTTATGGTTGTACGGGGCTTAGTGGAACTACAATTTCCATGTTCGTGAGGCGGAAAGAATTGCAATAATCAAAGAGGCATTTAGTAAAGGGGTTACATTTTTCAATACATAAGATATTTATGGAACCAACCATGCCAATGAATAGTGGGAAAGGTAGGTATTTTTTGAGATACTTATTCTT
The DNA here is from genome assembly GCA_023638005.1 of Forsythia suspensa. Taxonomy (NCBI): domain Eukaryota; kingdom Viridiplantae; phylum Streptophyta; class Magnoliopsida; order Lamiales; family Oleaceae; genus Forsythia; species Forsythia suspensa. Next base: position 17,767,996 of record CM042664.1, on the reverse strand, counting down.
GTTTGTGGCAGCACATTTAAATTTATGTGGTGGCAAGATAATTTTTCTTCTTTTGTCGTTAAAGGATGACATTTAGGACATCAACTAGAACTAAAACGAATTCGTCTCATATAAAATCAAGTTATTTCATTCGATATGCTCCATTTGCCTATATTTAATTCCTTGATAATAATAATAATAATAAAAGAGCGCAATTGTAGTAACAAAAAGAAATGAATGACGGACAACTTCATTTTTTGAATATCATAAACTGCTTAAAACTTCTTGTCACTTGTCAAAATTTGTAAATTAGTATCGAACTTATGAGCATGCTAAAATTTCCCTACTTGTTGGAAAATATGTTTGATAAAAGTTTAGATATTCTATCTGTGTTTCACATAGTTTACCAAGGAAGATAATATTACAATATAAATTTGTGAAGAAGTTTTCCTTGAAAAAAGTGATATCAATTGTGTGTGATGTGGAGTCTTTTTTCACTTATATAGGGTTTATTTTTTTGGGTGTGTTAGTTGGATAGCCTTGCCAGCCAATGATGATGTTACTTTGAACTACTTTTGATTCATGAACTGTGATTAGGTGGTGCTACTTATATTTATTTTGTTACTTTGTTTATCCATGTGACACTTTACTAATTTTGAGCATAATAGTCATGACTATCATTAGTTTTGGTTGGTTATATGGATAGAATATGTTGATTTAATTGTGGACCTAATTAGTTGTTAAAATCAAGTCCACCAATTGAAAATGATTACTTAACCAATTGAAAGGAATGTTTATAGTTGGAGAAACCAAAATCTAATAATAATTATTGGGACTTGAGGAGTGTCTTGGGATATTTTTCTTTTTCGCCACATGATACGTCATGGCTGTTCTGATAATGCCCAATTTTATATGCTGCCGGTTCTTTGTCCAATTGAAAGCAAAATCTTGGTAATTTATGTTACCCATATCCAAACCTCGGAATTTTTAACTTGATTATGTTTGAGACTAGAATTGTGGGATCTTATCTATCACACTTAATGAAAAGGAAGGACATAACACGATAATAAAATAAAGATTGAAATTTAATGACTGTCAAAAACTATAGAAATTGCTGAGATAATAAAATAAACGTATTGTTTGAACATATGATTCTTCTAACAACTACTATTTAATTCATTTGTTTTTCTTCTTCAGATACTAATTTTATTGAACGTTCAATTCAATTGAGGATACTTCTGGAGTTTCGGGTTTTAGTACGTTTGAATCGGTGTGTCTTTTTCACTGTTGCGGCTGGAAATAAGGCTGTTGAAGTTGAATCACTGGGTATTCTTCAATTTCTTCAAAATACCATTGTTTTTGGTTTTGTGGGTCTTGTGATTGTAAATAAAAGTTGCAATATTTCTGCGGGTGTTTTACTTTAACTAGAATTAGTAGAACTTTTAGCCGATATTTATTGATTTGTTTGTTGAGAGTGCTAAAAGTGTTTCTCATCTCATATGCCCTTTTGATCTTCAGTCTTTAATCTGCTAATGCTTCAGCACATCTTGACCTCTGTTCTCACCTGTTTCCAATTTTAATGAATAATTTCAACAGGTAATGATGCTAAAGTGGAAAATAAATATGTTGTTTCTCTCCCAATAATGCAAAAACAAAGAAGTCCGCAGAGATCCTCTGATTCGCCCACAAAGATGCCCAAGGAAGAAAGTATACAGGAGTTGATGGAATATCATTCAGGAGATGAATCTATCTTCAACGCTAAGCAAGAGAAATCAGGTTTAAAGTTTTTTTATATGTTTAAACATATTTGACTTGACATTTCCACAATATCTTATTTAATTTTGTGTTAGAACTATCACTTATCAGCTCAACCATCTTTTGCTTTCATTAATTAACCTTTAATTCGGCACTTGATCATCAGAAGGAACAGTTTTTTAACCTTTTTTCCTCCCCTTATATTTTCCTTATGTTTGCACTTTACATGGATACAACGTTATCAACATTTAATTTACCATGTGTAGAAGGATATTACCATCAATACAATGTCATGCCTTGTGACCTTAAAAGGCTTGACCTATATATGCTATTTATAGTTCTTTGTCATGAAAAAAAAATCAGGTAGTACACTTTCGTCAAGGGGAAAAATGAAATTATTAGTGCCTTTGAATTTAGTGTATTAAAATTGAGATACATATTCTCTCTTGGTTAAAAACCTTGCAAGTATCAAAAGAGATGGTCATCTCGTATGCCCTCATATTTCTGGTTTTGTGGATCAAAAGATTCAATTATGGGGACTGTTGCTACAGGCAGCTGGGACATTTCATTCTTTCGTTTCTTAGGGATAATAGACTGGCAAAAGAATCATCTAAAATTGTTTGTCAAGTTCTTGTACATCCGTGGATCCTTCAGCAATTTCTTGTAGGTCATCATCTATTTTGATTGTAGGTGATAGATAAGAAACTAGAGGAATCATGGTTCTACCAAATAAATTTAGAGAAAATCTGTAGAATTTCACCATCAGTCATTTGTGTTTATTATAATAGGCAGGGGAACTAGGATAATGTTTATATTTATATTTTTCATTCAAATTTGTTTTGTTCTCTTTCTTTGTGTTTTTTGGGGTTTTGTGTTATGTGAGAAGAGTTTTGTCCCAGAGTGGGCAGCTTGTATGGCCTCGCTCCTATGTTCAAGATTGATAAAAATTTATTCCCTTTATGCTAATAATATGCATGTAAAAAAATATCATAAATAGCTCGTCATGTGTAAAACATTATCCTTAATAGCGCGTCATGGATCTAAGATATTCTAATATGCTTATTTTGTTTTAATTTTCAGTTGTTATTATCTCTGCAATCGAGTTTGATAAAACTGGTGACCACCTTGGTACCGGTGACAGTGTGGAAGATTGGTATTATTTAAAAGAGCTGTTGCGAAAGATGGGACATTCCAAAACATTTAAGGGTTTAGTTTATTAACAACGTAGTCAAGTATCTTCTTACCTTTTCCTTTTGCCTCTTTATTGTGCAGCGTGGTGGAAATCGAAGAGATTTGGAGAGGATGGACTATCTCCCCGGTACTTGACATCCAGAGTTTCGTTACAAAACTGAGTTTCAGAGCTATGAACCTGTGGTATTTATTTCAACTTTTTTCCGTTGCCTCCTTGTGGGACCTAGATATTAACAGTGAAGTAGTGAATGGTCAACTCGATGTCTTTACTGTTTAAACTTGCCCCCTACCCCATTCTTTTCAAAATGGGGAAAAAAGAAATCAACAAAATGAATAAATAAATAAACAAATAGAATAAAAAAAAATCTTCAAAGTTGTTTACATATGCATGCACATATTTTCTTTCAGTTTGATTACCTCAAGAGTTTGAAAATTAAAATCCGATGGTGCCAGAGAGCTAATGGTGCCATTTTTCTTATGTTCACTAATGACAACCATTAAATTTTGGAAGGTGAGATATATTTTATGTAAGCATTGTTCATGGAAGTAAAGAGAAAGATGTATGACATTAAGTGTTCTAAGATCATTGTTACAGCTGTAATGGAATTTCTAGCCTTGTGTTCATGGTATCCCGGTCTTGTATTTATTGTGCACAAGATGTGATGTTTTGATTTCTCAATGCACAGGATCCTTCATATTCAGCTGTCTTGATTTGTTAGTAATTTATATAAACAGAAAACACAAAAAAATAAATTATTACTTGAGATTTCTGAGCAAACGATTATGATAATTAATTATGATCCAGAATTTCTTATGTCACTAAATTATCATGTTTCATATCTTCTTTCTTCTTGATTTATCTGATTATTTATTTATTCTTGTAAGGCAAGATTTTCATTTCTTTTTTTGTCCGCGTTTCATTTGTTTCAAAAACAATGACAATGAATCTTACATAGATTATTTCTCACTAATTTGCTATTGTAGTATTTTTAATTTATGCACTCGATCTTTGAACTTAAACTAAAGGATGCTGATGATTTCTTTTTCTCTAATTAGATATAACTATTTTGCTATGTTTTAATTTAGAAATACTAAAGTTGTAGTTTGATTAATATCGTGCACTACTTTTGCTATGTTTGAATTTATGGCTATCTGAATTGCAAGTCCGAGGTGTTTTTCGATAAATTGTACAATCTATCTCGTATATGTGCACCAAACATTGTACTAAACATGCCTGAATTGTTTAAAAATGGATTATACATATCAGTTGATCACTCCCTGATCTTGAACTTCATAATGGCCGTAATTGGAGTGATTTTTATAATAAGCTTCAAGCTGGCCGTGTTGGATCAATATTTATAAGTACACGATCAGGAACTATATATGCAACAACATTTTGTGTACCAGAGAATTGGATCAATTCTTGTCCGGAGTTGGGAGGTGGGTTTAGGTTGGATTGACATGTGTAGGTATTAAGATCAAATAGTGCTCATTTATATCTTTAATTATATTTGTCTAATTTTGTTGGGGGGAAATTGGGATACCATAGATTGCATTGTGGCAGACAATATGGGTGCTTGGAAGAACAAATCCATGGCAGTCAACGCTTGTTTTCCCCATCTTGGTTGACTTTAATAGCTTTAAGACGACGCCCTTTCTTGGATTCACTCTGATAAATATGTTGACACGTATTATGGATCATATTGGAACCCGACTTATTCTTCATTCTCCTTTTAACATATTTATTATTAATTTTCAATGTAGTCCACTCTGACAAATGAATGTGTTTTTTTCTTTGATCTGAGAATACGCTATATAGCTTAGAAATGCATGACAGTGTTGCTGAAAATGAGGAGCGTATTCATTAGCATATTGGTATACATTAGCCTTCTCTGCCATATTTATCTAGTCACTTAATATGATGTGTTGAAAAATGAAGAGAATATTTATTAGCATATTTGTGTACATTAGCCTTCTCTGCCATACTTATCTAGTCACTTTATATGATAGCATAAATTTTAGAATGCTAACAATTTTTTAGTTTCATCATATCTCCATTGTAACATGGTTGTTCATAGTGCAAAATAGAGCCATGGTAATTTATCTTGTTGGGTTGATCTTACAAAGCTGAACTTTTTAATGTTCCTATCTAGCTCTACATGAATATATATCCATTCTCACTACAACAAAGAGGGTCTATAGCGGCGACATATATTGCGGCGACAAAAAAGTCGCCTCTATTAATTCTACGTGATTAGCGGCGACAAAGAAATGTCGTCGCTATACTGAACAAAACCTATAGCGACGACAAATGTCGCCGCTATAAAACCTAACTCGTCATTTGTTGTATAGAGGCTATAACGACGTCTTTACGTGTAAATGCGCCACTAAGATTAGGAAAGGGCGGGAACTAATGGCGGCATTATGGTGCATATATATAGCGACGACAACCGCCGTCGCAATTGATATGCCGATGATGATGTAAGTCACGCGTGAATCATGTATTTTCTCGTAAAGTGCGAGAAGGGTCTATAGCGACGACATATGTCGTCGCTATATACCAACATCAATTTAGGCGGAAATTTGGCGCCCAATTGTTATATATAGCGACGACATATGTCGTCGCTATATACCTATTTTGATTAAATTTGCGGTAGCGTGAATAATTGCTTGCCTCGAAAAATGGGAATGATTCTTTAGCGACGACTTATGTCTATAGCGATGACAATGTCGTCGCTATAGACTCTTCTTTATCTTCTTCCAATGTCCGCATTTCTGTATTACATCTCTGTATTTCTTCCATTTCTGTATTGCATCTCTGTATTTCTTCCACTACAGCATATCAATTCTTCTCCATCTCCATTTTTTCATCTCTATTTCTTCATAATCATCTCCAATTATTAGCAGTACTGTATTTGTAAGAATATAGTATTTTACAAGTATGGATATTGATAAAAGTTGGACAACAATTAGAAATCGCACAAAGTCTGCAGAATTTCGGAACGGTTTGCAAGCATTTATAAACATGGCGAGGCCATACGTTAACGACAGAGGAAGAATTAAATGTCCGTGCAAAAAATGTTTAAACGGTCTCACACATCCATTGGAAATTGTCGAGGCTCACATATTTCGTAATGGTTTTGCGGAGAGTTATGTCACTTGGATATATCATGGCGAGATTGATGTTCGTACTGCGAATGTGTATAGACAGAATGAGCGAGATGGTGTGGAAGATGAGATGATGGATGTAATAGACGACGTAGTTGGTGATGAGCATGCAGGTACAAGCACCGATGGTTACTATGACGAACTGTTTCAGGCTCTCCATTCAGAACTGTACCCGGAGTTTCATCATTTTCATCCCTAAATTTTTTAGTCAAGTTGATGCATATTAAAGTTATGAACAAATGGACAAACAAGTCTGTCGATGATCTTTTGAAATTGCTGAAGTTAGCATTCCCAAATATGAACTTGGTTGACTCTCACTCTGAAGCTAAGAAGTCGATGACGAAGCTTGGTTTGGGTTACAAATCTATTCATGCTCGCAAGAACGATCGCCTTTGTTTTTGGAGTGAACATGCCGATAGACAAACTTGCCCGATTTGCGGAAAGTCGTTGGGTTCACACTTACGGGAAAGTGAACGGGAAGAATGTTCCGCATAAGGTGTTGCGATATTTTCCTTGGCCCCGAGACTAAAAAACGTATGTTCGCGACGAAGGATACTGCAAAACTTATGAGGTGGCACAAGATAGGAAGGTCTAGGGGCGATGATGAAATGCAACATCCCGTTGATGGAAAGGCATGGCGGGATTTTGACTTGAAACATCCAATGTTCGCAAGTGAGATCGGGAATGTCGAGTTAGGTTTGGCCGCGACGGATTCAATCCATTCGGTGACATGAGTCTGTCGTGACAACATGTGGCGATGGTTATAACGATTTACAACTTGCCACCGGTTATGCATGAAGCCCAATATCTCATGCTTACTCTATTGATACCGGTCCTAAAGCACCGGTAAGGACATTGATGTATTTTTACGACCATTAGTGGATGAGTTGAAGGAATTGTGGGCGATGGGATTGACACAGAGAGACGGTGGAACCAACAACAAGTCGGTATTCAGATGCGTGCGTCATTGTTGTGTTGTGGTGATTTCCGATTTCCCGGTAGTAGTTTGTCCGGTTGGGTGGTCGGGGGTACAAGGCATGTTCGACGTGCAACGAGGATACTCCTTCAATCCGTGTCATAGGTAAGACAAACTTATGTGGGTCATCGTCGGTTCCCGCCCATCCGGCATCATTTTCGGAGTAATTTAGACTTGATGGGAGGATGATATGGCGACCACCTCCGCGTCGGTTAACGCCTCTGACATTTTAGCACGCTTAAGTCGTGTCGATATAGAAGTCCGTGAAAGCACCCAAATTACGGTGGCGCTACAATTCGAGAAGTGATGACGAGCTCAATTGGAGAAAAAGAGCATTTTCTATGAGTTGCCGTATTGGACTTCTACCGAGCTCAAACATAACATCGATGTCATGCACGTAGAGAAGAATGTTTGTATAGCTTGCTCGGCACAATTATGGACGATCCATTCAAATCAAAAGACACGGTCAATGCGAGTAGCGATCTAATGCAATTAGGGATCAAAAGGAGTTGCACTTGTATTAGAACGGAATAAGTGGATGAAGCTCGCCGCATGTTACACCATGTCGCCTTCAAATCGTAAGAAATTTTGTCAATTTATCCGATCGGTTGAGTTTCGGATGGCTTCGCTTCTAATCTTCTAAGAATATTGCTCCAAATGACGGTACCAGACATCGGGTTGAAGTCACATGATTGCCATATTATCATGCAACGGTTATTACCAATCGGATGTCGGGCGTTCTTGAATAAAACAATTTCCACGGTCATTATTGAACCGCGTGCGCGTTCTTGAAAGCTCGTGCAAGAACACTAAAGGTTAGCGACATGATAGCTTCCCACGATCACCTTGTACTCATTCTCTGTAAGTTGGAAAGGATATTTCCGCCAAACGCTTCTTCGACATCATGATTCACCTCGTAATGCATTTACCGAAGAGGCAATCCTTGGAGGTCCGGTGCACATGAGATGGATGTATCCATTCGAGCGATACAGAAGAAATTGAAGGGCTACGTCGTAAATCGAGCTAGGCCGAGGATCAATAGTCAAGGGTATGTTGTGGACGAGGCATTGACCTTTTGTTCGAGGTACTTCCGGGACTTAGGTACAAGGTTCGATCGACCGAGACGAGCGAGGATGCTCTTGTTCCACGACACAACTTTACATTTTTCCATGCAGATGTCACCCACTTGAAAAGCGATCACCAACGACGCTTTCTACTCAAGTTCAAATCAAGCAATTTTTACATCCCGAACAAGCTGTTTTGAAGTTGAGCCATTCTTGCGATAAGATCGGCGTTAATTCTTGATTATTATGCTTTTATCTCGAATTAACTTTATCATTTGAAACGAACTAATGAACGTTGATCTTCAATACCTTGTTCAGGGAACATAGGCAGGAACTACTGAACAGTGGCTGTCCAAACATCGAGATAGTGCACAGAAGAGACTTTCACGGTTGGTTCTACAGAAAGGTAAACGAACATCGACTGAATAAAATTGCAAGTTTTCAACATACTTACTTTCAATAATCGAGAATAATTCTTGTCATGCAAACTATATGCAATGCGCCAAAGCCACAACCATCAAGTTTCTCATGAGTTATTTGCGTTGGCGATGGATGTTACCAAAGTTATGTCATACACGGCTTGTGTTGTCAAAGGAGTTCGGTTCGTGACATATGATCGTGATATTCAAGAAAAACTCAAAATAGTGGTGTGTCCGTCCCTGTGGACCGAGGTGAGGTTTACTTTGGGCAACGTAAAGATATCTGGAGCTACAATATGGATCGAAACTTTCGATCTATCATTCGATGCAAGTGGTTTAGGTGTGATGGGAGACGGATGGTAACGAGAATAACGTTACCGATGATTGACATCGGTCTGAGGCGTTCAAGGATGATCGCCCATACTTGCTAGCCAAGCACAACAAGTGTTCTACATTGAAGATCCATCTCGTGGTCCGAATCGGCGAGTAGTTCAAATTGTCCATCACGAGAGCACGTGGGGCGCACAGCCGGGAGCTAACATCACGAGATTGACCTGCTCCCACAATAACAACTCTTCCGGTTTATCTCTAGTCGTTGATCTTGGCAACATAGAGCATGTATCCTTGCACGCGATGATGATGAAGTCGATGAGATCGATGCATCGGTTATCATGAGAGCCTCGTTAGATAGTGCGGGAGAAACTTCGTTTATAAACGGCGATGATGTTGAAGACGATACAAATGCGTAATACGAGGATGAAGAAACATCGAGTGAAATCAATGAGGACGCCGATGATGATGGCGTGAGATCAATCGTATCATGATAGTGAATCGATTGAAATGTTATTGTGCGTCACTAAATTTGTAATGAAATTACTTTAAAAAACGCATGTTCAAATTGTTGTTCTTGTTTTCGGCTTGAATGTTTGTCATTCATTCATCGGTTCATTGTTATTGGTCAAAACGCGAGTTGAAGGACTTCAGTTGCAAATAAAATTTAAGGAAATTGAAATAAAATAAAAATTAAGAGGACTCAAATGAAATTAAATATTAAATATTAAATACTAATATTATATAATAATAATTATTATTGATAATATTAAATATTAAAATAATTGATAATATTAAATATTAAAATATTAAATACTAAAATTCTTATTCATAATATTAAATCTCATTAAATATGAAATATTAAAATTAAAATTAAAAATTCCATATTAAATACTAATAATTTATAATTGATATTATTAAATATCAAATATGAAAACATAAAAATTAAATATGAAATATTAAATACTAAAATTTATTATTCATAATATTAAATATCATTAAATATGAAATATTAAAAATAAAAATTAAATATTAAATATTAAATACTAAAATTATTATTCATAATATTAAATATCATTAAATATGAAATATTAAAAATTATAAATTATAAATAAAAATTAAATATTAAATATTAAATATGAAAAATAAATATTAAATATTAAATATTAAATATTATATACTAAAATTATTATTCATAATATTAAATCTCAATAAATATTAAATATTAAAAATTCAAAATTAAATAATAATAATTATTATTGATAATATTAAATATTAAAAATTATTGATAATATTAAATATTAAAATTTTTTCATTAAATATTAAATATTAAAAATAAAATATTAAATATTAAAAATAATTGATAGTTTTTTCTTTTTCATTAAAATTAAATATTAAATATTAAATACTACAAATTCTTATTCATAATATTAAATCTCATTAAATATGAAAATTAAATATTAAATATTAAAAATAAAAATTAAATATTAAATATTAAATATGAAAAATAAAAATTAAATATTAAATATTAAATATTAAATACTACAAATTATTATTCATAATATTAAATCTCAATAAATATTAAATATTAAAAATTCAAAATTAAATAATAATAATTATTATTGATAATATTAAATATTAAAAATAATTGATAATATTAAATATTAAAATTTTTTCATAATTTTAAAAAGCGGGAAAATTAATAATTATAAAAATTATTGCAATTAAAATATTCCCTTCAAATGAGAAAGCAACATATAATTTTCTGCTATGTATTGTCAATAGCGACGACATATGTCGTCGCTAGTGTGCTGAAAATTGGGCGCCACCTTTAAGGCGCGTGTTCAAAAAACCTGAAAACATGTCGTCGCTATAGTTGTAAATAGCGACGACATATGTCGTCGCTATAGAGTCAGACCTTTTAATTCACACAGAACCTTCTTCTTTTCCATTTCTGCCTTGGTTGAGGTACTTCCGTTGCTGCTGTCGCGCCGCCGCCGTCGTCCAGAGACTCCCATCCCAATCTCAAAGGTGAGCTCTCTCTCTCTCTCAATCGCTCTATCTCACTCTCAAACTCCACAAAAAACCTCATTCATGTCTTCAATTTTACCTTCTTCTCTCTCTGTTTTTTTTTAAAGATCTACCTTATTTCTTCCATTCTTCACTGATTTTCTCCTATATCCGATGCTTTATCTATTGAACCTGCAGCTAAAGCATGGCTGTTTTATTGTTCATCAACAGTTCCCCCTGCATAAATCTGTAGTTCTTTTCCATTTTATAAAATCTTGTCAAACCCTAAAATTTGGTATAAGTTGACATAAATTTCCACAAGTTCGTCTAACAATATTTTCATTAGTTTTGCTATGTAAAAGCCTGAAATTTCTCCCCCGGAAATTAAGATAACGTGGGAACAGTATAATCCAAGATGTGAAATAGAAAGATAGATCATTAGATAATGATGAAGTAATGAGAGATAGAGGGACATTGAATGTTTTGATGTATAGAACAGAAAATGATTTTGATATAGTATTGTAAATATTGTGTTGAATATTCTTGCTATTCTTAGTGTAATTTTGTTTGGTAGATGACACAATGTATCTTAAACGTGCAAAATAATTGTGTATGTTAGATGGAATTGTTGTTCTACGTTATTTTCATTCTAAGATTGCATTTTGACAGGTTTATATTCATAAATTTGTTATTGTGACTTTAAGAGAAATGAAATGGATGCTTATGGCTGTTTGCAGAAACTATTGGATCTACGTAGAAGCTTTTTATGAATGAACTTTGACCTTATTATAATTAGGGTTTAATTTTTGGAAATGGGTTCAATTTGATGGTATAATTTGGGAAAATGTTCAAATTTCTGCTTATAATCCCTGCTGCAGTACTGTTATATACAAACATACTAGTTAACCTTGAGATTTGGGAGTAGCAGCAGTCCATATTCAAGTGTGTAAAATTAAGAAATTAAAATTAAGGCAGTAGTTATATGTCAGCATTTTCTATTTTTGGTTATTCACGTGCAATGTCTCTTGCGTTCCATTGTGTAGATATATGGCACGTACAGTAGTTCTGAAAATAGATTTAGTTGGGCAAATTAGTTTAGGGACCAATTTATAATTAAATTTAATAAATTCAAATTTTACTACAAATTCAAAGTTTAGGGACTTATTTGCAATAAAATAAGTTTAGAGACCAATTTATAATAATATATAATAAAGTCAAATTTTCCCATAAATTCAAAGTTTAGGGACTTATTTGCAATAATAGTAATTTTTGGGACCAATTTATAATAAAATATAATAAAGTTAAAATTTACCATAAATTCAAAGTTTAGGGACTTATTTGCAATAAAATAAGTTTAGGGACCAATTTATAATAAAATATAATAAAGTCAAATTTTTCCATAAATTCAAAGTTTAGGGACTTATTTGCAATAAAATAAGTTTAGGGACCAATTTATAATAAAATATAATAAAGTCAAATTTTCCCATAAATTCAAAGTTTAGGGACTTCTTTGCAATAAAATAAGTTTAGGGACCAATTTATAATAAAATATAATTAAGTTAAATTTTTCCAAAATTCAAAATTTAGGGACTTATTTGCAATTTTACAATGAAGTATAGGGACCAATTTATAATAAAATATAATAAAGTCAAATTTTCCCATAAATTCAAAGTTTAGGGACTTCTTTGCAATAAAATAAGTTTAGGGACCAATTTATAATAAAATATAATAAAGTCAAATTTTTCCATAAATTTAAAGTTTAGGGACTTATTTGAAATTACAGTAAGTTTAAGGACCAATTTATAATAAAATATAATAAAGTCAAATTTTCCCATAAATTCAAAGTTTAGGGACTTATTTGCAATAAAATAAGTTTAGGGACCAATTTATAATAAAATATAATAAAGTCAAATTTTCCCATAAATTCAAAGTTTAGGGACTTCTTTGCAATAAAATAAGTTTAGGGACCAATTTATAATAAAATATAATTAAGTTAAATTTTTCCAAAATTCAAAATTTAGGGACTTATTTGCAATTTTACAAAGAAGTATAGGGACCAATTTATAATAAAATATAATAAAGTCAAATTTTCCCATAAATTCAAAGTTTAGGGACTTCTTTGCAATAAAATAAGTTTAGGGACCAATTTATAATAAAATATAATAAAGTCAAATTTTTCCATAAATTTAAAGTTTAGGGACTTATTTGAAATTACAATGAAGTTTAAGGACCAATTTATAATAAAATATAATAAAGTCAAATTTTCCCATAAATTCAAAGTTTAGGGACTTATTTGCAATAAAATAAGTTTAGGGACCAATTTATAATAAAATATAATAAAGTCAAATTTTCCCATAAATTCAAAGTTTAGGGACTTCTTTGCAATAAAATAAGTTTAGGGACCAATTTATAATAAAATATAATTAAGTTAAATTTTTCCAAAAATTCAAAATTTAGGGACTTATTTGCAATTTTACAGTAAGTATAGGGACCAATTTATAATAAAATATAATAAAGTCAAATTTTCCCATAAATTCAAAGTTTAGGGACTTCTTTGCAATAAAATAAGTTTAGGGACCAATTTATAATAAAATATAATAAAGTCAAATTTTTCCATAAATTTAAAGTTTAGGGACTTATTTGAAATTACAGTAAGTTTAAGGACCAATTTATAATAAAATATAATAAAGTCAAATTTTCCCATAAATTCAAAATTTAGGGACTTATTTGCAATTTTACAAATAAGTTTAGGGACCAATTTATAATAAAATAGAATAAAGTCAAATTTTCCCATAAATTCAAAATTTAGGGACTTATTTGCAATTTTACAGTAAGTTTAGGGACCAATTTATAATAAAATATAATAAAGGCAAATTTTCCCATAAATTCAAAGTTTATGGACTTATTTGAAATTCAAGTAAGTTTAGGGACCAATTTATAATAAAATATAATAAAGTCAAATGTTCTCATAAATTCAAAGTTTAGGGACTTATTTGAAATTAAAGTATGTCTAGGGACCAATTTATAATTAAATATAATAAAGTCAAATTTTTTCATAAATTCAAAGTTTAGGGACTTATTTGCAATTTTACAGTAGTTTAGGGACCAATTTGAAATAAAATATAATTAATTCAAAATTATCCATAATTTTAAAGTTTAGGGACTAATTTGCAATAAAATATGTTATGTGTTAGTATGGGCGACGTGATATCGCACGGAGGTGATGGTGCAGAGATCCTCACAAGTGAGCCCATCTCACACATTCCCTTCTAATGCGAGTCCAGTAAGACGTTTCTTTCAAATTGTAATTATTTATTATTTTATACATATCGTTGAAGAAAATCGTATGATCAATACATTTTTCGAATTTTCATTTTCAAAGACCCATGAAAGCGACGGGGTATATCTCGAGGCATCAATCTCGAGATGGTTTGGCAGGCGAATGGGAAGATGCCACTTCCTATCGCGTTCGACAATGTCGAACGCACAATGCAGCCGATCGGGAATAACGCGAAGTATTTCACGCGCTTGGTTGGGAACCAAGTGAGATTCACCGTGCCCCCGTGCTACCCTTCATGGACAGAGGTTCCAGAGGAGCAGCGGGCACGGTTACGTAGCATTATCGAGGTATGAACGTAAATTAGTTTTGTTATTAGTACACTTCATTAATACTTGTTTTACGACTTGTACACTAACATATTCTTTTTTCACTCTTGCAGAGCTACTTCGATCTGCAGGGCGATCGGTCGCCCGACGAGTACCGGGCAGTATGTGCCGCAGTAGATCGTCTGGCGGCCGATCGTTATCGCGATTACAAACTCAAGGCGCATAATCACTTAAAAGCGCATGGACCGAGCCGACCATACGGCGAGATGTCCACGAGGACCCAAGGGCGAAGCAGTGCATTGACTTCTTCACCAGTCCTACTTTCGTAGTAAGTATTGTTTATATATTGTTTACGATATGTTATATACTCTTTTAACTAATACATTTTTGCTAATCAATAATATGTTATACTTTCGGACCGGTCCTCCAAAAATAAAGCCAATCGGGTAAGGCTAAATACCCGGCGTGCGAGGGGTCGAAGAGCTTCTCTGCCACGCGTTACGATCAGGTACAACATATAAATTTTCAATATATCTTCACTACATTACGTAAAAATGTATACTAAATTTCACGTTTAAATTGTCGTAGCGGGACCCCGAGACCCAGAAGTGGCCGGGGATTATTGATTCGTTCCGGACGTTTCACACCTTCCGGGATGGCAATTGGGTGAACCCGCAGGCGGCTGGTGACTATGTGAGAATTTTTAAATTATGTGAATATAATTTTATCTGACATGCATGATATTATTATTTATTATTATTTTTTCACTAAACAGGATAAGCTTGTTGAGTTCAGAGAGACTCAACAGACACAAGTCGCCTCCAATAGCGCGTCATTAGACGAGCGTGCTATTGCAAAGGAGGTGCTCGGAGAGCAGCGAGGTCACGTCCGTGGGGTTGGTCGGGTTCAAAGGCACCTCTCACTCGCCGATTCGACCGCCGCATCGTTTGCCCCACAAGGAACTTCCCATCGGTCCTCTGCGGACCCCGGTGTAATGATGTTCATTTGCCATGTACGAGGAGGCTTACGCCAAATGCAACATGTGAAATTGAGCTTTTAAAAAGTAAAATACCAACTGCTCCTCGGATGAGGAGGACGGGGACGGGGACGACGGTTTCTGAGGTCTCAGTAGATTTTTGAATTTTTATATATTATTTATATTATTTGGAAAAAAAAAAATTTTTAAAAAAATTCAAAAGCGTTTATAGCGGCGACAATGTCGCCGCTATAGGTAATTTCATTATTGAAAAAAAAAATTTTAAAAAAAATTCATATAGTTTATAGCGACGACATTGTCGTCGCTAAAAATAAATACATTATTTGTATTAGCGACGCCTTTATCGTCACCGTAATGGATGAACGTGTGGGCGACGACACAATGGTCTCTATTAGTTTATCTATAGCGACGGTTTTATGCGACGACTATGTCGTCCCTATAAGTCGATTTTTCGAGATATGGTCACGACTCTATTGAGACGACAATGTCGTCTCTATAAATACAAATTTTTATAGAGGCGACTTATAGTCGCCGCTATAACTCTAGAGACACTAACTTGTTGCGGCGACATATTGCGGCGACTTTGTCGTCTCTAAAACCTTAAAGATACGACTTATGAACATTTAGCGACGACAAATGTCGCCGCTATTTCCCTCATTTCTGGTAGTGTCTGTGCCTTAATTGGATTCTTCTGACACTACGGGTATGTGTACGAGTAGAGGAACACCACCAAAGAAGAGCTGCCATGGTATAGCCATGTTGTTGATGTCACTTGGCAAAGCTGCAGGTCTAGCAGGAGGAGGAATACTATGAGTTTGTTCCGGCTCGTAGATTCATCTAACAACCACCTTATATTATACTATTTTCGAAACAATCATTATATCGAGTTCACATTAGTGCCTAAGGCCCTAATTTATAACACACATTTATAACCGTAGGTTATGGGGAAATAGCATGCTGATAATATGAGAGAGATGATAATTGACATTTTCTACATGCTTTTCAACCTTTGACTCAACAACATATTTGATCGGAAATATGATAAATTTGGTGGTCCACAGGACTAGTAAAATTCGACAGTTTGTAAGTAATTCTTGTTATTCGAATACCTTAGTATGAAGTGAAGAGATTAAATGCAACTCCTGCACTTATTTGCTTCTATATGACCTTTGATTTATAAAGATTTGGTCAAATTATGTTTGTTATGCAACAATAGAGAGATACCATTCAAGCTGCTTCAATTATCCCTAATAATAATTAAAGATTAGCTAGAAGTAATTTTTTGCCTACAAATCTAGATAGATTGAAATTATGAGTGTCAAGATCAGTTTAAGAAGTTGCATATAATCATAAGTTTAATAAAAGCTGCATATAATCCTAAGCTGGATTATAGCTCTTTCACTCTCACATACTTCTCTCTCTCTCTCTCTCTCTCTCTCTCTCTCTCTCTCTTGTAAGTAACTTATAAGCCCCAACCGAACATGCTATATGTTAATTCCGACTTCCATTTGAGGTGGATATTGTTATTAGTAGATCCTTTTTCCTTCATTGCTTGTGTCTATTTTTTCGTATTTGGATATCATTTCTCCTTTCTTCGTCACTTTTGCTAGAACTTTCTCAAATTCATTTATCATTATTTTCTTAAAGCAGCTTGATATGAAAATTGCAGAATTCAACAAGTTCTTAGAAAGCTACTACGAATCAATTCAAGTTGTCGGACGGTAAGATATTTATTTATTTAGTCATTCATTTCTAGGAAGCTATTTCTTCATGATGTTTTTTGTTGGAAGAGATGTGATGTGTAACTAGATACTTGATATGCATGTGCAGATGACAATTAAAAAGGTATACGAAAGGCTCCAATTGGAGTATTTTAACCTCTATGTTATGTATATTTAAATATGTAGAAGTTTTTCATGTGAGTCGATAAAAAGCTGTATTTTGTTGTTTTTGAATTTGGTTTTGCAAATTTCTGCATGATTTCTGAGATTAGACAGATCAATAATATCATGCAACTATATTAAGAAGTATAAATAATTCCCAAACTCAAGTTTGAATTTTATTTCAGTTTGAAGCATTTGATTTTACAAATATTAATTGTGGTCTTTTAGTGAGAACATAGAGTAGATGCATGTGCATACTGGAATTAACACATGAATGTATTATGCATCTATAACTTTTACAACTTGGTTTTCTTGAATTACCATATGTATAGCAACAAGCTTAGGTCTCATGAGCTTGATATGAAGCCAAATTTGTGTAATAAAATAATGCTCAAGTTGCTTGACAGTTTCTGTCTTTTTCTTTTGAAGATTAGGTATTTGAGAAACCTATCAGCAAAGCCCAACTTCAAGCAACTATAGAACAAGTTGAGATGTTGGGAGTGAAACTCAAAACCCAAGGACTTGAGGTATTTTTTATTTCCTACAGAGATGTTTTTGATTGATTCAATTGGTAAACTTTGTGAGTAGCATCATAAAAATAATCAATCAAATCTCTGTACAACTTTGCAATTATGTTTTCATCAATGGAACACATTGAAATTTTGCTGTCCTGTCTCTTATATATTTTTTCGGATAATGTGTATTTTGTGAATGAGTATATCTGTTTAGTTATTGAGATCAGAGAAATAGGGTTATCTTTCAATCACAATCCATTGTATACTGATATTTTCACTGCATTCTCTTTTAAAGCTTCAATTCGTTGTTTCTTCTCAAATAATTTACTCTTCATTCTCATTCCTCCATCCATTTAAATATATTTTTGTTCTCAGGTACCAAAGTTAGGTTATGGTTGTATGGGGCTTAGTGGAACTACATTTTCCTTGTTCGTGAGGCGGAAGGAATTGCAGTAATCAAAGAGGCATTTTGTAAAGGGGTTACATTTTTCAATACATAAGATATTTATGGAACCAACCATGCCAATGAATAGTGGGAAAGGTAGGTATTTTCTGAGATACTTATTCTTGGTTGTGGCAGCACATTTAAATTTATTTGGTGGCAAGATAATTTTGCTTCTTTTGTCATTAAAGGATGACGTGAACATCGAGAATGATATTTAGGACATCATCTAGAACTAAAATGAATTTCTTCTCATATAAAATCAAGTTATTTCATTCGAGATGCTCCATTTGCCTATATTTAACTTCTTGATAATAATAATAATAATAACAATTAGTGAGTGTATTCTCATTTTTGTATTGTGCTTACAGGGTATTACTTCTTTAACATATGTATAGCATTCGACATAAGAGTTTTATTTAACTTGTCTTCAACACGCTAATTTTATAACATGGTTAAGTATATCTTATAATTCAACTCTAGATTTGCCCCCCATTCCTCTCATCTCTTCTCCTTTAGTTCACTCGACATTTGTCCTTCTCATATAGGACTTGTACTCCTAAGTTATTTTGACAATTTTTTAAAATTCTTATGTATGTTAATTTCACTATTAACATGCAACTAAAGCCATTTATTATTCATGTTGTTTGAAGTTATAACTTACACAGGTCAACATCTCTTTTTATTTTTTGTATAGATCAACTTCTCTAATTATGAGTAGAAGTTGTTGTCGATGCGAACAAGGCAATTAAGTTGGACCCTGCAAAGCACATCTGCATAAAACGTGAGTTATTTCAATGGAATTTGGATTGACCTGTCTTCATATGATTAGTTTTATTGGTCTGAAATTGTACTTTATGATGTTGATTTGTGTTGCTAGTTCTGGTCTCACATTGCATAGGAACCTTTTTGTACCTTGGGTTTGAGAGTTTATTAAACAGATTATGTTGACACGCTCGATCAGATTTTCAATTCCGTAAACTGCTTTCCTTGTTCCTTTTGAGGTATTCTTGTTCCTAGTAGGGGATTGGTCAACACATAATAAATTATTTGTTTTAGAACCTAGTTATTTATTTATAAAAGTGAATTGTTTAAGCATGGCCAAGCATGCTCAGAGAAATTCCATGTTAAGCCCTTCAAAACACATCAAGCACCATGAATTTGTTTGAATCTTTCTCACACACACATACGTGCTTTGTTTGTAATATGCCCATTAGGAATTGTAAATTGTAATTTTTATGGTTGTTAGTCGAATTGTACAAAATGTGAAATTCTATGTGGATTGTTCATGTGCTTTAATTTATTAACTTTCAGTTCAATTGAGGATACTTCTAGAGTTTCGGGTTTTCCATTGTTGCGGTGCTTCCCTCATTTTACAGGTATGTTCCTTGCATTTAACATGGGTTTTGTTGTTAATGGTGTAATTAATTTTGCTTCTAGTGATTTATGTGTGGGGTATGTGATTAATGTGTAAGTATTGAATTAACCCATAATTCAAAGAATTATTAGCATTTTCATAATCCTGAGAAGGGATAGAAGCTGATTTTAGCTTTTCTAGAAGAGCTTTATTCTATAATCGCATTTCATTTTTCCCTGGCATGCTTGTTTCAGAAGTTGAGCTAGAGAGATAATCCAATTTTTGACATTCTGTACATTCTTAAAAGTTTAGAAGGAAAAAACAGGTCAGGTTTCATTTGAAACAGAGAGTGCTTTTGGTGAAGGGAGAGCACTCGATTTGGATTAGTTAAATGTGGCAGTTTATTATGTCCCTCAAAATGAATTTGTGAGCCGTAAGTTGATACAAAACTAGAGTAGTAGATGCAAGATCCTTTAGCTATCTTTGCCGGTGCAATGCCATCATTGTGTACCCAGTTAATGTCTTGCTGCCCATTCTTATTTGGTTTCGAAGCAAGATTTAAGTACTTCCATTGCAGATTTAGGCTGATCTACTGTTGAAACTCATATATTGTCTCTTAATATAGGAGGTTCAAGCAGTAGAACAAAATAGTGGCAACTTTATATGTGCTAAGTTTATGTTCCATCGGGGGGGCTTAGGGCTTAGCGTTGTTCGTTCTTCATTAGAAGCGTACGTCTGATAAAAAAAGATTCATTTCGTTATTCTTGAGATTGACTTATCCATTCTCCTTTTTATGCTTTTCTTGCAGTTTAAAAGAATACAAAAAAAAAAAAAAAAAAACTTCATTTATGAGAAGATTATGTTGGTTGTTGCATTAATGAAAGATCTGGTTTTTCCATCTTTACTTTTGTTCTTTACCGGCGGCTTATCATTGGTTTGAAGATGTGGCCTTCTTGAATTTGAAGGATAAATGTTGCATCTCTCTCAAATGTTTTTTTGTCAATTTTGTTAAAAGAAATTTAAAGTTACCTTTTTTATATTTTTTCGAAAAGTAAATTTTAAGTGCGATCAAAATTGCAATTGTTGTTTTATTACTAACCGATCTTGTAACTATGAAAATTGTTTGATATTTTGGATACAGAGAAGTTAGTTTTCTCTGAAGGTGCAGTGAAATTCTTGTATGAGATGTGCAGGTTCGATTGTGACAAAGACGAGGACGGAGGTCGAAGAAGAACAAGAAGAAAATGCTATGATGGTTTGTATTTTTCATTTTAGTATGGGTAATATGGAACTTATATTAGGATTGTTTATTTATGATATATGTAAATAAGCTGCTAGAAATTATAGTTATATTAGTTATTGATTTCTTTTGATGATTTTTCAATGTATAATGCGCAGATAGAAGCTAAGTGTCATAGCGTCAGATGGACTGCAATTTTTAATAAGGAACACACAATATTCGAGTTAACGGTGCCAAGTTTGTCAAGAGGGAAGGAACAAATCATTCTTGAATGAGAGGTATGTCCACACAACTCAGCCTATAAGGCGCAAAATGATCAGGAGTGAAAGTGAATAAAAATACACGAAGTTAACATATTTATATCATGTAGCTTCAATTCTACTAGTATAATCAGAAATATTTAATCAAAGCATACTTTAGGGAAAAATTAAAATAAGAAAAAGATAAACTATCTAAACATGTGTAGTTCTCTCTCTCTCTCTCTCTCTCTCTCTTGGTTTTGTTTAAACTTGGCCAAAAACATGCTCTTTTGTTATCTTCTTTGTGCCATGCAAATAAAAACAATGTTTTTCCCTGACCATAAATACTGTATGAAATACCAAAGAGAAGTTTAGAATGGCTACTTACTTTATTTGTGCCTTTTAACTTGTGTTATACATTTGTTTCTTCTTTTTCATCATTGTGCAGCAGCCAGCAGACCATAATTTATGAAATATTGGAGGACGATTAGTATAAGAAAGACTATATAAAACCTCCTATATATATTTGATGAGAACGATGATACGAACTTAGATGATTTGGAAGTTGTAAGATTGATGTCTAAGATTTAAATTATTAGGTCGGACTTAATTACTTATTGAGCCAAATTAATTAATTAAGTTAATTTATTGGGTCCAGTAGTTGTGGACTAAGAACTTGGCGTCGCCTTAGACCATAGTTTGTGAAATGAAAATCTGTGTTCAGTACTTGCTATCACAAGCAAGAGATAGCTTAATACAATTATGACCAAAATTCCTCGTTCATTTGTTATTAATCTTGGAAGTCCATATCTATTCCTGTTGTGTGGGTTGCCATTGGAGGCTAGACAATTGGTTGTAGATCCAGCTAATCAGATAATCAGATTCTACAATGTTTATCGAGGTATTTTTTTTTATCACGAATTCTATCTAAGTACAAGGTTGGTCCGACTTATAGGAATTGTATATTTAATTTACGTTGTGCAGGTATATATCAATTCCTTACAGTGGTATCAAAGTCTACCTTGTTACTTGTTAGAGTTCGTTATACTGTTTTGATGTATCGATTAATAATTATTATTGGTATATTAATTTAATTTGAATTTTGACATTGAAATAAAATTGTGAATTTTTGAAAGAAAAATCTGAACTAGATTTGGATATCTAGCCGGTAACGGGTGGGTGTCCGGCAACAGTTTGAAGAAACCAAGAAACCCCTTGCCTCTTGTTTCTTTTGGGGACGTGGGCTCCTACACAATTTTGGAAATTATATGAAATTGTAAGGGAAGTCCTAATTTAAAAAGGTTTTAAATAGTCCTTTTATGCAAATTTGGAAATTGCAAAGGATGATCAACTGTTTTAAAATAAAAGTGGGTCTAGCGTGTAATTTCAAAAATTATAAAGAAGGATGTTTTAACATTTTAAGAGATTGACTGTGTAATATCTGTAAAAAGAAAATGGGGTCTTAAATGCACTTTTGAATTTTTTTTGAAAAATTTGTAATTATTTAATTTTTAATAATGGTCAAATATTTAGTATTGACTAAAATTCTTTTTAATCTGTATTGACTAAAATTCTTTTTAAACAATATTTTGAATTTTGACCAGATTAAATTTTAACTTTTTACGTTGTAAAATTATAAACTTGACCATATACTATTTTAACCCTAATTTAGAGTATGACTTGAAATTGGGAGATAAAATGAAATTTGAAATATCCATTTTATTAGTAAAATTAATTGATTATTTACGTTGTAAAATTATAAACTTGACCATATACTATTTTAACCCTAATTTAGAGTATGAATTGAAATTGGGAGATAAAATGAAATTTGAAATATCCATTTTATTAGTAAAATTAATTGATTAATTGTTTAATTTTATTTTTGAAAATTAATTAATTAATTAATTAATTATTTATTTATTTAATTCCGTCTAGTTCGTTTTAAAATGTCTAAAAAGTTTAGACTTATACTGTCATTGCTACAAATTTTAAAATTAATATATTTTTAATTTTAGTTATTAAAATAAATGTTTAGTGGATGATTATGGACTCGTCCTATGTGATTGGTTGTATGGTTAATTTATAGGAAAAATTAGCCACAATACCCTTTTTTTTTTAATAAAAGTTGATATATACCCTATTTTTATGTTTAATAATTTTTACCCTAAATTAATAAACTAATTGCTGAATTTACCTCAATCTGATTAGATTGCAAAACAAATTTCAGTTCCCATTCATGTG
Organism: Forsythia suspensa; assembly: GCA_023638005.1. Classification (NCBI taxonomy): domain Eukaryota; kingdom Viridiplantae; phylum Streptophyta; class Magnoliopsida; order Lamiales; family Oleaceae; genus Forsythia; species Forsythia suspensa. Next base: position 17,744,584 of record CM042664.1, on the reverse strand, counting down.
CACGTTGACTTTAAAACACCCAAACCCACATCCACATTATCAAACATCCACCACCATCACTATAAAATCTCTGCTGCTGCCACCGCCTCATTAAACTACCTCATCTTCCTCTTCCTTCTTCTAATCTAAAACATGAACTTGAGTGGGGTCACGATTAGAGTTCGCACCTATCCTCCACCACCACCACCACCACCACCACCACCACCACCACCATAAAATCTCCACCGCCACATCTCCTTTAAACTGCCATTGTTACTTTATCTTCATCCTCCTTCAAGATCTAAAATATAGACCTGCGTGGAGTCGTAATGTGGAGTTCACACTTTCGTCGGTGACCACCTCCATCACCACCGTGTCCAATCAATAAAATAAAATCACCTTCTTGTAGATCTGTACTTATATGTGTTCTTCCATATTATTATTTTTCAATCAGGTAAATGTTCAAAATTTTATCTATTTATCAATTGCATTGAGTGCTTCAAAATGGAATTGCACCATTATCAATTGCAGCTTTGTTATAGGTTTAGTTATGAGTAGGAATATTTACAATTATTTTTTCATGCGTGTATCTCTGACTTATGTTGGATAATGCAAAATTCTTTGTGCTATCTAATTACAAATGTGTGAATTGTTTTTACAGTTCAAATTTTATTGCAAATAAAAAAGATTGATGTTCTTTTATTTTTTCTGAACCGCATTTTTTGTTTTCAACATTGAACAAATAATTAGCAGAAATGGAGGCATGTTTCATTATGGCTGCTAGAAATCCAAAGGCAGCTAATGATTTGATAAAAAAAATTGGTAGAATGAATGGTCAGGAAAGAGCCTTCCTTTTCATATTGAGGTAGAATAAAAGATTGCTAAGTGTATATATTTGAAAAGAAGAAGAATAAGAAGAAGAAGATTTAATGTTTAAAAACATATCAGCAACACCAAAAGTTCTTTTTATGTGATATATGTTTGAATATTACTCTATTGATATTACGGATCCAACATTTGTTTGAATATTATCAAGCATATGTTTGAATATTACGGTCCAACATTTAGTATCATCAATATTGCATCAGTTTGCTTTTACAGTAGGATTGACTTTTGGTTTTAGGATTAATAAGAAATCCAACTTCTAAAATTGTAACATCTAAAGGTGATGCCCCTAGTCACTCAACTTATAGTGTAGTTTCTTTTGGTTACTGAATTTTATTTGGTTCTGATATTATGTTTTGTTTCAGTTTGGTTACTTGGTTTAAATATGATGTAATTACTTCCATGTTGATTACTTGGCTTATATACTCATAATTTTATTCTAATTTGGATCTTGATAAAATCATGATGCCTATGATTTTTGAAATTTTGTTCTACAAATTCAGCATCCTTTTATGTATTATTACTCTACAAGTAAAACATGTACTATCCTAATTTATATAGCTGCGCGGTGGTGGTACTAGTTGTGTTCATAACTATTGTGAGATAACAAGATTCTATTGAACATTTTATGTTCATACTAAGCTGATAGTAGCATTTTAAGAATTAATTAGTTTTTGTGTACTCATTTAAGTCATTTCTCGAAAGGATTACTTTGAAAGTTTCAAAATGACGAAAACACGGTGAAGAGAGAGATGGTTTTTGCTAAGAGGGAAAAACTGATTAAAACTCATGAAAAGATGATGGTTGTTTAGTTTGAGTTACATACCATGTGTACTTTAGTGTGTCTAACTTGTATTGTTACTTGCTTTGTTATAATTGATTTTCTAATATAATTAGCATGTTAAGGTATTTATTGCATTCGGTAACATGATATGTTATATGTGCTATAAAATTTAATAAACATATGTTAGTGTGTATTAAAAAGGCGTGAATCATGATTATTCATCTTTAGTAACATATGTGTTACTATATGTTTCTTTGTGCATGTTGAATTGAGTAACACATATGTTACTTTGTATTAACAATATATGAATTATAGTTCTTTTTCTTTAGTAACATATATATGTTACCATATATGCTACTATATAAAGTTTCGAAGTGAGTAGCATATCATGTGTAGTGTGTCTAACTTGTTAATGTTACTTGTTTTGTTTTTGTTGATTTTCTAATATAATTAGCATGTTAAGGTAATTTATTGTCTTCGATAACGTGGTATGTTATATGTGCTATATAAAGTTTAATATACATGTTACTATGTATTAAAAAGGCACGAATCATAGTTATTCCTCATTAGTAACATGTGTGTTACTATATGTGTTATCGTATGTGTTACAATATAATGTTTTGAATTGAGTAACATACCATGTGTACCTTAGTGGTGGTTAACACGCATGTTACTTTACAAGTAACACATGTGTTACTCTAATTTCAATTAGGACAACACATCTGTTACTATAATTTAAATTAGTGGGTGGTGGTGGAGAAAGATGGTGGTGGTGGTAACACATGTATTACTATATGTTTCATTGTGCATATTGAACTGAGTAACACATGTCACTTTGTATTATGTGTTAGTGTATATGTTAATATAAAGTTTCGAAGTGAGTAGCATATCATGTGTAGTGTGTCTAACTTGTTATTGTTACTTGCTTTGTTTTTGTTGATTTTTTAATATAATTAGCATGTTAAGGTAATTTATTGCATTCGATAACATGGTATGTTATATGTGCTATATAAAGTTGAATACACATGTTACTATGTATTAAAAAAGCACAAATCATAGTTATTCCTCTTTAGTAACATGTGTGTTACTATATGTGTTATCGTATGTGTTACAATATAATGTTTTGAATTGAGTAACATACCATGTGTGGAGAAAGATAGTGGTGGTAACATGCGTGTTACTTTACAAATAACACATGTGTTACTCTAATTTAAATTAGAACAATACATGTATTACTATAATTTAAATTAGTGGTGGTGTGGGAATATGACGAGTGGTAGTAGTGGTAGAAGGCGAGTAACATATATGTTACTTCATCATTTATATTTCAATTTTTTTTTGGAAAACAATATTTTTACACGAGTAACATATATGTTACTTCATCATTTTTATTAAAATCAATAATGTATTTAAAAAAAAAATTGAAATATAAATTTTAAATGAATATAATGTATTTTCTTAAAAACTATAAAAAGAAGATAAATTAAAAATTATTGATTTTAATGAAGACGAGAAAATAACTTATAGTAACACATATGTTACTTGTGTAAATGGTGGTACTAGAGCCATACATTAGTGGAAGAAAATTGTAGTGGTTGTAATACAAAGTGTTATTCTAATTTTAATTATAGTAAAACATGTGTTACCTTGATTTAAATTAGCAGTTGTATAGCGGTAGTAGTGTTGGTGGTGGTAACACTTGTGTTATCCTAATTTAAAATATGGTAACACGTGTTACTACATTTGTGATGGATGTGATTATAGTTTGTGGATAGTGATAGCGGATTTGAACACGATTGTGGTTGTGGTGGTGGTATAAGACCAGTGGTAGTAGTGGTAGAAGGCGATTGGTAATAATAACACATATGTTACCACTATAAAAATTATTGATTTTAATGAAAATGATGAAGTAACATATATGTTATTCGTGTAAAAATGTTGTTTTCAAAAAAGAATTGAAATATGAACTTTAAATGAAAATAATTTATTTTCTTAAAAACTATAAAAAGAAGATAAATTATAAATTATTGATTTTAATGAATACGAGGAAATAACATATAGTAACACATATGTGTGACCATGTAAAAATATTGTTTTTAAATAAAAATATTGTAATATTGATTTTAAATCAAGCTAATGTATTTTTAAAAAAATTATAAAAGGATATAAATTGTAAAGTTTTGATTTTAATGAAAATGATGAAATAACACATATTGTAACATATGTTACACGTGTTGAAATCTGTTTTCAAATGAAAAAAATTGAAAATTTGATTTTAAATGAAATAATATATTTTTAAAAAAAATTATAAAAAGAGAGAAATTGTAAAATATTGATTTTAATGAAAATGATGAAGTAACATATATGTTACACGTGTTGTAATCTGTTTTCAAATGAAAAATTGAAAATTTGATTACAAATGAAAATATATATTTTTAAAAAAAGTATAAAAAAAATTGTAAAATATTGATTTTAATGAAAAATGAGGATTTACCATGTAAAAATGTTGTTTTTCAATTAAAAATTGAAATATTAATTTTAAATAAAAATAATATATTTTTTAAAATATAATAAAATGAGTAAGTTATAAAGTATTGATTTCAATTAAAATGATGAAGTGATACATGTGGTGGTAGAGTAAGGTAAATGGTGGTGGTGGTGGTGGTGGTGGTGGTGGTGGTGGTGGTACTCTGACGAATGGTAGTAATGGTAGAAGGAGATTGGTAATATTAACACATATGTTACTAGTGTAAAAATTATTGATTTATAATTATAATAATTATTATATTTGAAATAGTATACAAATATGATATTTTTAGATAAATATAATATAATTTTAGATAATGAAAAACTAAAATATGGATTTTAAAGGGTAATTTGCAGCATCCGTCCTCAACCTTTGAACTTTTGGTACTTTTATCCCCATTCTTTATTTTTTGACATCAATATCCTCAACTTTTTTTATTTTTGTGGCTGAAGTTCCCAACCTTTGAATGTTTGGCACTTTTATCCTCATTCTTCATTTTTTGGCACCTATATTTTCAATTTTTCTTAATTTGGTGGCTGAAGTCCCAAACCTTTGAAAGTTTGGCATTTTTATCCCCATTCTTCATTTTTTTGCATCCATATCCTTAACATTTCTTAATTTGTGGCTGAAGTCTCCAACCTTTGGACTTTTGTATCATATTTTTTAATTTTTTAATTGAAACTTTTGAAAAGTCTATTTAAAGCCAAGTTTTGTGAGTAATGTTGTCTATAAATATTGGTTTATTTAAAAACTTATTTTAAAAAATTTTATGAGATTTTTAGATTAATTTTTAATTTTTAATTGAAACCCAAGGTTGACCTTGGTTCGACCTTGGTTCGACCTTTGACATTTGACCCGTTATTTTTTCTTCGATAACTTGATCCTGTTTTCTAAATATTGTATTATTCAGATAAATAGTTTTATTTAGATAACTATATTTTGATTAATGCTCCATTTGGGGATATGGGTGCAAAAAAAAATGAAGAATGAGGATATGTGTGCAAAAAAATTAAATTTTAATTGAAATCGGGTCGACTTTGGTTCGACCTGATTCGACCTTTTGATATTTGACCTGTTATCTTTTTTAGGTCGATGACCAAATCCTATTTTCCTAATATTGTATTATTCAGATAAATAGTTTTATTTAGAAAACTATATTTTGATTAATGCTCAATTTGAGGATATGAGTGCAAAAAAATGAAGAATGAAGATATGGGTGCAAAAAAATGAAGAAAATCTCATAAAATTTGTAAAAATAAGTTTTTTTTTAAATAAATCAACATTTATAGATAAAACTACTCACAAAACTTGGCTTTAAATAGACTTTTCATAAGTTTTAATTAAAAAATTTAAAAATATGATACAAAAGTCCAAAGGTTGGGGACTTCAGCCACCAAATTAAGAAAGGTTGAGGATATGGGTGCAAAAAAATGAAGAATGAGGATAAAAGTGCCAAAAGTTCAAAGGTTGGGGACTTCAGCCACCAAATTAAGAAAGGTTGAGTATATGGGTGCCAAAAAATAAAGAATGGGGATAAAAGTGTCAAAAGTTCAAAGATTGGGGATGAAGGTTGCAAATTACCCGATTTTAAATGAAAATAATGTATTTTATTGATTTTAATGAAATTAGGTATTTTTTAAAGCAAACCATAGAAATAGGTTTTTTTTGAAAAATTAAAAAAAGAGTATTTTTCAACTTTTTTTTTTTTTACAAAAAGTATGGCTCTTGTCAAGCTTGCACTAATTTATGTATGTTGATTATTGGTTGGACCTGCGAGCTTATTATTTAATTAAATGGGTCTGCGAGTCTATTATTTATTTAATAGATTTTTGTGTTGTTTATTTAATATGGGCATGCGCGTTATTTATCTGGGCTCGTGTGCCAACTAGTATATGATATATGTTGCAACTGGGCCACAAGGAAGCAACTAGTATATGATATATGTTGTAGCATGAGATGAGATGATTGCATTTATCTTTTAAAGATTGAATGCAACGTCTCCTAAGAATTGATTGACTAGTCTTCTTTTTGGCTCAACGAGACTAAATAGATAAAGTCCATAATCATCCGCAATTATTATTATGTATGATTGATTGCATGTTGTATGTTAGTTAATATACATAAATGTGATGAGACATACTATTATATATATCAAGATATTAAATTCGTATTAAATAGTTAATACAACGTACCTTCCATTGTTATAGTGAAAAATTATAGTCCATTATCGATGTTAGTTTATTGAGTCGTTCAAGGCTGCTCGCTCATGGATATGTTTATCACTATAAAGTATTCGATTGTTCATTGTTTATCACTATGAAGCATTCGATGTTTATGAATAATATGTCGAATTTAAATAGAATTTTATTATATTAATTTGCAAAGTTATATGGATGGTTTAATTATTTTAGCGTTTTTAGTAAATTACATAAATTGTAAAAAATAATTACTTTTAAAATATTTAGTAGATAATCATGATTTTTAGAACAAATTAGCTTTTATAAATAAGTAATTCTTTTTAGATTTAAATTTAGTTGTATAAATTTTTTTATGAATATATTATATTATTAATAAAAGTTTCTATAAGGGTATTGGAAGATTTTCCATGGAAAATGTCTAATCCATGGAAAATCTTGTCACATCAATTCCATTGCACATAGAAAATGAAAATTTTCACAAATCGGCGCATATTAAGAAGGTAAAGTTGAAAAATATTTTCTTGCCAAAATAGGTGGTTTTTTTTTCTTACTGTGGAAAATCTTTTCTTTTCCATGGAATCAATCAAACACACTAAGTATAAAGTTAATTTTAATTCCATCGGGTGATTTTACTATGCAATGGTGTGTGAATGTGTTTCTACAGTGTATGGCTAGATTATTAGAGGTCTTTGGGATCTACTCTCGTCGTACACACATAGACTTTGGGCCGTGTACGATTGTGCTTAGCCTTTTGGGGACAACTTTGCGCACGTATGACCAGATTATCAGAGGTGTAAGGTTAACCATTCATTGGGTAATTTTTTGGCGTATTTTTTACTAAAATTTTTCAAAATTATTATTAGAATTTATAACTACTTAAATGTATGATAGAAAAATTTAGAATTTCAGTAAATGTGTATAAATGAGAAAATGTATACTTATTTGTAAACTCTATACTCCCTGAGTTACAAACTCATATATTTTATCACATTTTTTCTTATTAGGACGCAGTTGAGATTCTGAGTAGCTTTTAAAAAAACTGCAGCTACAAGAGCTTGAGTCATCTAACCTAGTTGATTGTATGATCTTATTTTGTTAAGCAAGTTGTTATCATTTGTTTGTCACATGTCCACTAGTTTTGTATGTCTTTTTTTATCGCATGTGTAGATGTTAGATGGGCTTGCAGACCTAGCCAAAAGTCCATTTAGTCATATGCTAAGCAATTATGTCTGCTGCAAGACGCCTTTGCAGGCTGTACCATCAGTTCTTTTATATCTAATCTCATGAGTGTCATATTGTAGTTTGTCGTGTTTCCATCGAGCCAGTCTCGTCCGCTTTTTCTCCATTCGGCCTGTTTTATATTGTTGGGGTTGGGGTTACTACCGCCACTTCAAAAATCAGAGGACCCTCTTGGTCTAGGTGCCTTAGGTCATTTGGAGTGTTAGAGCATATAGAAGACGTCCGATGTGAAATACGACGTTGACAATTTTGATGGAAAAATTAAATTTAGCTTGTGCGAAGTACGAGGTAACGATGCTTTCATTCAACCTAGATTGCAGTATACTTTGAATGGAAAACCAACATCTATTTTCAACAATGAATGATAAAGATTGGAAAGATTTGAATTTGAAAGTTACAAATATGATATGTCTCTTTCTAGCCAAAAAGGTCTTTTAAATGTACATGGAATAACTTGGCAATTGAGTTTTGAGAAAAATACAAAGAGTTGTATTAAATAAAAAACATTTCAAATCTAAAGGAATAGTTTCATTCATAGCAAATGAATGCAAATATAAAAAATCTCAGACCATCTTAGTGATATCAATAGGATCATTTTTAAATTAAAGGTTATTGTGGTTAAATTTGATGATGAGGATAAAATGTTAATACTCATTTGATATCTTTTGCCTTCTTATGAGCACATCAAACCATTTTTTATGCATGAAAAAGAAATTGTGTATTCCACAAAAATTACGATTAAATTAATTTCAAAAGGAAGAAGGTTGATTAGTGGAAGTCATTTAAATATGAAAACTCGTTACTTTTAGCTAAAAATTTGAAGAAGAACTACTCAAAGAAAAAGAATATTTTGTTGGAATTGTGGACAACTTGGCCACGTTCGCAAAATTGTCCAAAACATAATGCAAGCTCGACTAACTGTTCGAAGTCAGATACAGACATTGTGTCTCACTTTATGAGAGATGTTCACGCTTGTTTCCGGGCGTGTTACTACTAGTTAGAATACATGTCTGCACATGGTATTAACTTGATATTAATGCAGGGTATGTGGTGAAATTGACACCGATGGCTGGCCAACTCCCAGAAAAGTGAAGCAAATAAATTGCACCATAATTTATCAACAACTTTGTATCTAGCGATTGGAAAATTTTTCGTCTTCTAATTTCAAAGAGTTAAAATTTTAACTTTCAGCGTCGCTACAATTTCTTAGTATGTTTTAAAATATTTTAGTAGCGTTAATTTTTGTACGTGGTTGCCTTATATTTTTTCATGAACATGAAATTTTATTAATCACTGAGACTAATTTAATTTTCTTAACCCGAATAATTTTTCTCAAATCAATTTTGGGTTAATTGTAAACTAATTGTTTAACTTAAAAACCAATGGAAATTTAAACATTTCCTTGGCTCACTTTTCGGTCATTTTATTTAGCTTACTGTTAATCTCTTTTCAGCCCTATTCTCCTATTTTCAGCCCAAAACCTGCACCTAACTGCTAAAAAATTACACCTAAACAGTATCTTCATTTCTTGCCAAATAAACACACCAAACAATCCCTTAACCTCAGCAAATTTTTGACTCCCAAACAGCCCATAAATTCTAGTGAAAACCGCCCATGATCTCCACCCCCACATTTTAAGCATTTGCACCAGATTTTCAAATCAATTATTTATCAGCTATATTGCCCCATGTATTATGCCAAAAATAGTCCACCACTTGCCCATTTTACCACCTTCTAACCCACTTGATTTGCAGCCAAAGTACTTCTAAGAAACCTGCTCGAAACCATCAACAACAGCCCCCCTAACTTGATGAAAATCGTCTCCCATTAACTCCCATCTCCATCAGTTTTTAGCCATAAAAGATCATTAGATCTCTGATTTTTCTCTGCTTTTCAACCACAAAAAAATTGGCATTAATACCCTCCCTTAATTTTATAATTTCGGCCCCCAAAATACTTCTCAACTCTACTTAGTTCAAATACTAATTTACCCTTCCAGTAAGCATTGTTTCCCTTTCATTTTCAGTCTTTGAAATCCCTTATTTCCCCTCAAGTGTCCAGGTATAAAAATCACTGCAGACATTCCTTATCTCCTTTCTTATTTTCGGCCTTGCAGTAGCCAACCTAGTTCAATTCTCATCAACAGCATTTTAGTTTGGTTTTCCTCTTTCGGCCATCAATTTCTTCCTTTTTTTTTGGCTTATATATCCTGCACTATAATACCCTATTTTTGAGAACAAAAAGGCAAAGGCACGAATTTTATTTTGAGGAAAAGTGTACTCAATTTCTTTACTCATTTCAACTCAACAAAGCTTTAAATTTAAAACGTAGTTTATTATTTATTCTAAGTAAAGCATGATTTTATGAATTTTATCTTGAGAAATATACGTAAATTTTATGTCATGCAATGATTAAGGATGGAAGATAATGATAGTGATTGAAGGTAATCACTTATGTATGTTGTGATTGAAGGTAATCACTTATGATTTCATGTGGTGTTGGTTACCAAAATTATGTTGTTCCTACGTATGTTTGAATGACATGTTGCATTTAATTTCATATAATTTCTCATTTGTGAGTATAATTTGATATTGAGTGTTTCTTATGAAATACTCGTCTCAAAATTATTAAATTTTCAGATTGATATGGTTGGTGTTTTCACGACGGCGTAAAGTATGTTTTGACGTCGATATAATCGAACCATTTATGATGCAAAAATTAAATACAATATTAAAATTTTTTTCTTTAATATTGTAAAGTGGTGGAAAACCGAATTTATAATTTAGTTTGCCGTTTTGGAAATTTGAAGAAGTGTTAACTTGTGATTCTGAAAATTCTAGCATTCTGGCCATAATTTTGAAATATCATAACTTTTGGTGTATTTTGAATTGAGTCAATTTAATGGTTTTTGATAGATATATAAGTTTTATAATAGAAAAAATTGAAATCACCCAAAAATCATGTCGTATGAATTTATTATGACCATTTTATCGGACAGTATCACTGTGCTCGGGACAGTTTTTCAAGCAATTTTAGCTACATTTTTTGCATATCAAAAGACATGGTTACGGAGGCTTTAGAAGTTTAATTCAATTTTTCTTTGCACGCTTGTTCCATTTCTGCAATTGTTAAATTTAAAGCCATTCAAAGGCACGAAAAAATTTATTTGAAGTCGTTAAATGTTATTTAAATATTTTTAAGTGATTCTCTGAGTTGAGAAAATTCGAGGTGTTACATTGTACAAAATCAGTCGATTTAATATTTTTAAGATTTGTAAATTTTATGAGTATTAATTCTATGTTTTGAGAATTATGACTGTCAAAGTTTACCAATTTTTATCAAGAATCGCAATGAAGAGCTACAAAAGAGATTGACAAAAGTTTTAGTTCGTTATTCGTCAGGGTGGAGATTGTTGAAATTTTTTCTCAAAAGTGTCAAAGTAAAGGGTCCTCAATTGTAAATAAGAAAGAAATAGGGGTGATGAAAATATTACATTTTTTGCAATTTGTGCGTGCCTTTTATTTTGCTGGAAGAAAAAGATGCCATAATTTGGTAAGTAGAACGTGCATGTCCGTTGAATTGCTTAGCGATAACTACATGTCTTGTTAAATCTAAATATAAAAGTCCCACCCACCCAAAACCGGTTTTTTTTTTTTTTGGCAGTTGACACAAGGGTTATTAATATATAAAATTATAAGTTAACAGCTTATGTATTTTATTGTTCTGTTTGTGGTTTGTACAAAAAATAGAATATTTACAAGTGTGATGAAACTTGGGAGAAAATCCATTCTACGATACTTGAAGGTTTAAGTGTGAAATACTACGTGATTGTAACAAATTTTTATATAATGAAAATTTGTCTTTGGCAGTCCATAAATTTTTGTATTGCTTTTTTCTATGTATTTTATTTTTTTCGTTCTTCTTGACATTATCTCTAAATGTGAGTATGGAGACAAATAAGGAATTGATCACACATTTCCAGAAAATTGGAGATAGTGGGAAAGATCAATAGGAGCAGAGCTGCAATGCATGGGATAGAAAAAATTTGAGATGCAAGTTCAAGACTTTAGATTCAATATGTGAAAACCCATCGAAATAAATAACAAAATAACATAGGTTGAAATTATACATAAGTGATTACCTCTTGAAGCGATAATAAAAAATTTCACGATTTTTGTGAATCCTAAATGTTTTTTCAGATTGAACGTGAACGATATGCACACGTGCTGATGTTCATCTTCCTTCTCCTAAATTATAATAACTAATGAAGTAAGCCAAAAGTGTCTAGAGTTTCATGAGAAAAGAGAGATGCTCTAGTCTTAACTTGCATATTTATAGTTTACTAGTTTTTGGCTCGTGCGTTGCACTTGTTGTATTTGAATATTGTGTTTTTAATTTTTTTTTTAATGTTATCGTTCTGGTAAATTGTATAATTAGTAGTGTAATGTAAGTAAGAAAAATTGTTTGTTTGTAAACATGAAATTTTACATTAAGGCATTATATTTAAAATTTAATAAGCATTTTCAATATTTAATAATAAAAATACAAAAAAACATTATTGATATCAATAATAATCAAAAATGGAAGAGAAAGGATCATATTTACCAAGGGAGCACCTCTCAGCACTCTTCTGTATTTTCACACATATCATTGAAGAAGAAACACAGTACAGAATATATACAAGATTGATCCAATGAAAGCATGACAGCTCATCTAACTAACTAACGAGAAAATGATAAAAGAGAACATGTGAAAGAGATAAAAATAAAATATAAAAATGAATATGAAATATATTTCTTCATCCCCCTCAAGTCGGCAATTGGTGGAGATTAGCCAATCCCGCTTTGCAAATTAAGTTAATGGAATTGGGGCCGCTAATGCTTTGGTGAAAATGTCTGCAACTTTGTTGAGAAGAAGTAATGTGTTGAGGCAAAATGAAACCTTCTTTGAATTTGTTTCTAACAATATAGTGCTTAGTTCTTTCATGGAAAAGCTGATTTGCACTAATGTGTAAAGGCTGATTTATTGTCACACCACAAAGAGATAGGTAAAGGGATAGGAACAACAAAGTCTTTCAATATATAAGCGATCCGGATGATTTCACAAACCTCTTGTCGCTTACATACTCGACCTCTGCTTTGTAGATCGAGAGATCGTAGTGCATTTCTTGGTTTTCCATGAAACCAATGTGTCTCCAAGATAGATACAAAAACCCGGTGAGTGACCTTCTAGTGTCACCGCAGAAAGCCAATCTGCATCCGAGTATCTTTATTAAAGTGAAATTACATTGTCTTTGGAAGTAAAGTCCTAAAGACGGACACCCTTTCAAATATCGCAACAAATGTATAGTTGTGTCCCAATGAACTTGGCAAGGACTATGAACAAATTGACTTAATTGTTGTATCCCATAGGTAATGTCCGGCTGGTCGATTTAAGTATAGAAGCCTTCAATCGGCCTTCTATATCGCTTACGGATCCGAAAAGGAGGACTCGAGTTACGTGAAAGCTTTGTACCTTTTGGAATTGGAACCTAAACTGATCTTGCACCTATGAGTCCAGCATCTTTGATGATGTCCAAAATGTATTTTCTCTGGTTAACATATGTCCCTTTTTTTACCTCTAGCAATCTCAAGTCCCAAGAAGTTTTCGCACCAATGTCTTTGATTGTAAATTGAGAATGTAAGTATTTCTTAACCAACACAATGTCAGATTCATGAGTTCGATGATTAAGACATCATCCACATAAACCGGTGAAAACAAACCGTGATTGGATGAATGCTTGATGAAAAGACGATGGTCATGGTTGGGTGAACAAACCCATATTCAGCGAGCTTAAGACCGAGTTCGATATTCCATTGCCTTGAGGCCCGCTTCAATCCATATAAGCTTCTTTTCGATCTGCAGACCGTGTTTGGTGTGGTTTTGGCATATCCGGAGGTGTTTGCATATAGACCTCCTCATCAAGGTATCCATGTAAGAAAGCATTGTTGATATCAAGTTGATGGAGAGGCCAAGATCTAGCTGAGGCTAATGCAATGAAGATTCTTACTGTAACAAGCTTTGCCACAGGTGAGAAACAATCAAAAAATCAATCCTTCTAATTGATTGTAGCCTTTTGCCACTAATCTTGCTTTAAGCCTATCCACACTTCCATCTGGTTTAAGTTTAACTTTGTATAACCATCTGCATCCTATAGCCTTCTTACCCTTAGGTAGATCAGTGAGTTCCCAAGTTTTATTTGATTCTAAGGCTGCCAATTCTTCATTCATAGCATGTATCCAACTTTTATCTTTACAAGCTTGATGGTAAGAATTTGGTTCTTGAATTTTTGATACATTTGCCAGGTATGCCACATATGTGTGATGTAAGTTTGGTGAAATTGTGTAAGGATATGAAGGTGGTGTGAATTGTGAATTGAGTTTTGTTTGGTTGAAAGAGGATTGGTGATCGTGATTGGAACAATTGAACTTCCGATTACATTAGTCACATAATCTTCCATCCATCTTGGTTTGGCTCACGTCCGGTACTTTGTCTAAGAGGTTGAGTTTCGGACATTATATTTTACGGAGATTCATGAAATGGAACATGAACAAGAGGAATTGAATAATGATCGGGGAGGAGGAATCGGCGGTGGCTTCACCAGAAGATGAGTCTGTGGTTATGTATTGGAAAGGCTCATTATGTTGATCATCACAAGGGGAAACAGAGGGTATTGCAGTAGGATAATCATCATAGCATTCAGGATATGGAATGACTGGAGAGGATTTATCAGCAATAGGATTGATTTCAGATTTGAAAGGAAAACAATTCTCATAGAAAGTAATGTCTCTTGAAACTTGAACTTGTTTATTGGATAAATTGTAGACTTTGTAAGCTTTTTGTCTAGGGTTGTAACCTATAAAAACACATTTGTAACCTCTCGTTTCAAATTTATCTTTATGAGGTTTGGTATTGGTTATGTAACAAAGGCAGCCAAAAGTTTTAAGGGAAGAGAAATCTGGTTTGGTGTTATATAGGATCTCAAAAGGGGTCTTCCAGTTTAGCACGTGTGGGAATTGCTTTTTATAATGTGTGTGGCCATTAGAATAGAATGTGACCCGAAAATAACGAGGTAAATGTGCTTGGAACATGAGGGATCCGCCATTTGGAGTAAGTGCACATGTTTCCTTTCTACAACTCCATTTTGTTGTGGAGTGTAGACACATGATTTTGGTGAAGAATCCCAAAGATTTAAGTAAAATCGACACTCATTTCCGGTGAATTCACTTCCATTGTCTGCTTCTAATGACTTTGACATCCTTTTTGAACCGGGTTTTAATCATTTTGAAGAATACCTCCAATGTTTTCTGAGTTTGAGATTTGTGAAGAAGCATAAAGGTCCATGTGGCTCTACTATAGTCATCCACAATTGTAAGCATAAAAGGTGTTCCAATCGGTGTGTGTTTGTCTATAGGGACCCCATAAGTCAATGTGTGTAACAATTCAAAGTTGGATTTGGAATGAATTTGGGAGTTTTGAAATGGAAGCTCTGTTTGTTTTTGCCTTGTGACATATATCACACGGTTTAATATTCTTGATGATGAGAATCATTGCAAAGTCATTTAAGGAAGCTAAGGTCTTTGTAAGCATTGGAATGAAGCATGTCCAAGTTTAATATGCCAATCAACAAGAGAAAAGAACAAGCACTTATCATCAAAAGAAGTTTTATTTACGGAATTCAAATTTTCGATGGATAGAAGGTTCTGAGACATTCATTCTCCTATTACAATCACCATCTCTATTCAGGAAACTATGTTCATCAAGTGTGTATAACTTTCCATTCAATTTTCCAACTGCCAAAGTCCTATCACTCTTCAGGTCCTGCAATAAGCAATATGTAGGATAGAATACAAATTTAATCATGCGCGTTTACTAAGTTTAGGAACTGATAGCAAATTGAGTTTGAAAGTGGGAACATGAAGAACATCAGTTAAAATTATTTTGTGATTCATTGCAATGTTTCCAGTGTGTTTGACAGCTTTAATGGAGCCATCGGTAGCAAAACAGTAGGGTAGTGTGGCGACGAGTTTTAGGTTGGACATTTGTCTTTGAATTTGTGCATATGTGGTTCTCGCTCCAAAGTCAACAATCCAAGATCCACATTTCAAATTATCAAGTGAAGTAAAGGCAAAATGTTGAGTGTACATACCGAATAATCTCTGAGATGTGCAAAGTTTACTTGATCCTCATTATCAGTGAGCTTCTTTCCTTTCAGCATTTTCATTAACTCTTGTTGAACTATGGCAGTAATATTAGAAGAGGGTGCTGTATCCTTTGAATTTGCGTGACATAACCATCTTCAAAATCAAGGGGTGAGTTATCCATTTTCATCACATTGTTTGCAGTATTTTTCCATCCAGGTTCCTTTGTCCTTTGATCTTTCTTGTACCAATCTGGAAAGCCAATTAACTTGAAACATCCTTCTTTCAAATGCCCATTCATTCCACAGTGGTCACAATACATATGTTCCTTATCAACATTTCCATATCTTCATTAACTCCTCTTGCCTCCAAAGATAGTTTCCTTTACCAAAATTGGATTTCCTGTCCAATTCCTCGGCCGAATCCATTTCTTCCATGTCCATCATTCACGGTGTTAACTCCCCGACCATCATTGCGGATTATCATTAGTTTGAGGATATAACATATGCACTTCTCTTTGTTTCTCCACCCTTAGAACCATAGAATAGGCCCTATTTACTGATGGCAAAGGATCCATCACAAGAACTTGATTTCTAACATTGTCATATGTATCATTTAGGCCCATTAAAAATTGCATAAGCTTGTTGAAAGAAGCTAAATCAGAAACTTCCTTTGCAGCTCCACATGTACAGACTGGCGATGGCATAAGACAATTGATTTCATCCCATAATTTTTTAAGATTGGTGTAATACTTCTCTACTGTTAGTGATCCTTGTGTCATGCTGCTGATTTCTCTCTGCAGCTGATAAAGTAGTGGCCCATTGCATTCACCATATCTCTCATTCAATTCATCCCATAGATCCTTAGCTGATGTTGTGTAAATAAATGCTTCCACAATTTCCTTTGAGATCGAATTTAAAATCCAAGATCTAACCATACAATCAACCCTATTCCATTGATCAGAATTTGGAGATTCACTATCTGGTTTTTCACATTTCCCATTTATGAATCCCAGCTTTAACTTTGCACCTAATGCTATCTTAATGGATCTATTCCACCGAGATAGTTCTTACTGTCGATGGTGAAGTTACCGGATCATTCCCCGGATGATCCGAACTCTGTAAGTCCAATGGGTCTCCATTGAAATATCCTTTGCTGTTGCTCCTCCACTGCTCCATCGCCAATGGTGTTTGCGAGATCATCATTTTGATCATTGTTG
Organism: Forsythia suspensa; assembly: GCA_023638005.1. Classification (NCBI taxonomy): domain Eukaryota; kingdom Viridiplantae; phylum Streptophyta; class Magnoliopsida; order Lamiales; family Oleaceae; genus Forsythia; species Forsythia suspensa. Next base: position 17,727,573 of record CM042664.1, on the reverse strand, counting down.
TCACCATCTTCAATACTTCAAATGTTTATGTGAGATGATTTATGGCTCGATACCATAATCAAAAATGGAAGAGAAAGGATCATATTTACCAAGGGAGCCTCTCGGACTCTTACGTATTTTCACACATATCATTGAAGAAGAAACACAAGATGAGAATATATACAAGATTGATCCAATGAAAGCATGACAATGACTCATCTAACTAACTAACGAAAATGATAAAACAGAACATGTGAAAGAGATAAAAATAAAATATAAAAATGAATATGAAATATATTTCTTCAAATAATACATAAAATAAAACATTATTTGGATTGAATTGTACTTGCTGAGGATGATTGTACTTCTGATTTGTTATATTTTGTATTATACAAATAATATATATAAGTTTGTAATAGAATTGTATTATTTTTAAATTTGTATTTAAATTGAAATACATTCAATCATTAGTTGTAGCATATAGCTCTTTTATGTAGATCTTCAATGTCTGCAGTTTAGAATAGATTGTAAGATCGTCATCGACCATATCCATAAGCTCAAGGTGTAGAAAAATTGAAGAACAAAGATATGGGTTGCAGTAAAACCTCATGTTTGTCTGCCATCTAGATTATAGCTTGTAATTTTGCAACAAATTTTGAACGTTGGATGTTTTGGGCTATTGAATATAGAGTTTGTCGGAGATTAGAGAGAACAATTATTTAATGTCTTACTTCTTGTATTTGAATATTTGGTATATATATGAGATCTCTATTGCAGTTTAGATTACAACCTACTATATCATTAATGTTGTAGTCATCTTTGAATGTAATACATGTAAAAAGTTCATCTATTCGTTCTGATCTTGTTTGTTATTCTGATTTTCCTTTGTAATTGCAAAACAAATTTCAAATAGCATGGCAGATTTCAATTCTTCCATGTCCCTAGAAAATTCAAGGAGAGCAAAGCTAGAGTGCAATCTATAGTCACACACACACACACACACACACACACACACACACACACACACACAGGTTTTTCCAACGTTGTTTGAGGTTGATGTGTGTGATTTTCAATACATTCTCGAATATCTGCTATTATTTATTGTACATGGCTTTACGATCTTGTTGTCATTGTTGTTATTGGTTATCTTCAACTGCTAAAAATAATAAGATTTTATATGTGCTAGTGTATATAAATTTGTAGATTCTTTATTATTATTGAGGAAAAAATACAATATTTAGAACTAGAACAAATTAAAATTTTTGATAATTGATTATAGTTTCACAAAATTAAAGACAATAATAATATTGTATATAATAATGAGCTAGAAAGATGAAACTTATGTGTAACTAAATTTTTATAGTTTTTGTTAAAGTAGTAAAAGATAGTATTTTTTGAATTGCAATTATAAAACTTGAAGCAAATAATTTGTGCTTATAGAAGTTTGAGTGTGCATAAGGTTTTTGATTCTTTGTTGAAATACATGTTAGTATTTGTAAGATTTATATAGTTGAATGTGTTTTGGAAGTTAGTATATTGGTATTGAATAATTTTACTATTTATGAAAAAGAAAAAGAGGAAGTGATTGATAGTATTGTAAGTTAGAATTTTATGTTTGTATTTACTGCAATAGCATTTAGTACTTTAAGAATTTGTAGAAAAGAGTAAATTTTTGGTTCTTAAAAAATTATTATTGAGTATTTGTAGATATTATGAAATAGTGTAATATTTTGTGTTGTATTATTTGATACTTTGTTGTTTGGTGTGATGAAAGAATATTGGTTTTCTAATACTTTATTAGTATGTTTATGATTTTAATATTGATAGTTTTTATATAATTATTATGTTAGTTAATATATTATGTAATTAATGTAATATATTTTATTGGTTATAAGTTGGTCTTTTGCAACCAATTGGATAATAATGGAAGTTGTACTAAGTTTGTTTTATATTAATATTCTAATTGTTTTTTTTTTTTTTTTGCTGAAGTCTTTTTTTTTTGTTTTTTTTTGTTTATGTTTTGTACATTTCTACAATTATATGCTATTTAAATATTCTTTTGTCAGGGTACCCATCCGTTACTGACTACTATTCCTTAATATGCTTCAGCTGTATGGAAGAAGCAGAAGCACACACATTGCTTGGAAATTAGAGCGTGGGCAGATATTCTTTTGGCATACTGTTGAATGGGCGAGTCTACATTAACTGATCAACACCCACACTTGCCACATTTTTCTATCCATGTTAGAGACTTATTTTATGATACTAGAGGGAACATTGATCGATTTCTTCACCTAGTACTGTATATTATTGTTGAGTAGATAGGGATCATCCCTATCATTGCTAAGGTTCATAATCAGATTATGTGGAATGATACTTCGGATTGTAGATTTGCTACCAAGTCTACATGGCAGCTCTTCGCACGGGGTATACTATTTAGGCTGTATACAACATGATTTGAAGTTTTATTATCCCGACGAATGTCTCTTTCTTCTATTGGAGACTACGGCAAGGTCTTATCCCAATTGATGTTGTGATTCAGAGGCGGATTGGGAGTCATATGGCTTCTCGTTGTCAGTGTTGTTCGACTATTGAGACTATTCAACATTTATTTATTGACAGCTGTATTGTCGACCATGTTTGGCGCCATTTTTTTGACATTTTTCATATAACCCTTCGGCCGATGGAAGGTTTTCAGTATCGCTTTCAGTCTTGGCATTTCTCGGGTCAGTTTGTCAGGTAGTATTATATTCATACGATCATTCATCTTTTAATTATCTGGCTTATTTGGACTGCGAGGAATGATGCAAAGTACCAGGATATATCTATAGAGCTGAGACGGATCATCTGGATAGTATACCATACTATCTCCCTACTACATACAGGCCGTTTATTTTGGGTCATTCATTGGCGAGGGGATATGAATATTGCTCCTCTTTTGGTCTCTCTTACTACTCCATCCCTTCCTCCTCCTGTTTTGGTTTATTAGCATACTCCACCAGTTGGATCTTACAAGGTTGACACTGATGGATGAGTCAAAGATGGATTTGCAAGTGGAGAGGGATTATTAGAGATTCATTGGGCCAGTGTTTCGCGCCTTCTTCTCTTCATATGGCTAGTGCCCTATTCTGGAGGTCGAGCTCAGGACTATTCTTGACAGTATCATTCTTGCTCATATGATTGTACTCTCAGATTTATGGATTGAGCCCGACTCTACTTTAGCTATTCACTGCATCACTAGAGGTGGAGGACCTTGGTCAATTCAGGCCACTCTTCGTCACATAAGATATCTTCTTGCCTTTGACCGTGTTAGTATTTTTCATATTTATCGCGAGAGCAACCAAGTGGCTGACTTACTTGCTTTAAAGAGTTGGGATCGCCGTTGCTATTTCAAGTACATCGCTCAGGACTTACCACGACGTTACAGCAGCTTAGTTCAGATTGATAGACATGAGCTTCCTACAGTTAGGGGTCTATAGAATTTTTTAGGACTATTTGTTTAGGAAGTAGTACCTCATTATTTATTGCTTTATTATTTATTCATTTATTTGTTTGCTTTAGCTTTTATGATTAGAAGTCAGGTTTTATGCTCCTCTTCCCATGTATTTATTATGAGTTATTTATATATGGTTGGGGTATCCGAACTCTCTCATTATTTTCTGGTGGAGGCCTGACAACCACACTTGAGATGTGATGGTGTGTTGAATTAAAAAAAAATGCAGACACTCCGTTTTTGAACTATTTTGATAACGTCCACCATCAAATGTAATTTATATTACATTAGCAGAAACATTGCTTCACATGTTTGACAATTAATGTATTTTGAAGTTTTATATTTTCTAAAAATACTTTTATGTAGGTGCGTTTTCATATTTCACTACTACTAATTTCCTTATCAACAAAAGAATTGAATATGGTACTACATAGTATCTTTCTTTTTCATTAACTTCATCTAAAATCGTAGGAGCCTTCAAACTTCAATGTTTTAGCTTTCAAAAGAATATTTAAACATTATATAATTGTAGAAATGTACAAAACATAAACAAAAAAAACTTCTTCAATAGAGAAAAGAGAGAAAACTAGAACGTACCAATGCAGACACTACGGTTAAAACTGCCGGTGTGAATGTTGGAGTGAATACATGGACAAAATCATGTGTAATAATCTCCAACTTTTCTGAAGCTTTACATAACAATGCAGACACTACAAATAAAATCACATGGGTACTTCTTGATGGTTTTAAAAATTAACTTTATATTTACTGAAACTTTTAATAATGATATAATATATTCATAAAATATTTTATACAACTGAATTTAAATCTCGAAAGAATTACTTATTTATAAAAGTTCATTTGTTCTAAAAATTATGATTATCTACTAATTATTTTAAAAATAATTATTTTTTACAATTTATGTAATTTACTAAAAATGCTGAAATAAGTAAACCATTCAATAACTTTGTGAATTAATATAATATAATTAAATACTTATTTTCTGAAAAATAAGTTTGTTTACTCACAGAACTTTTGACTACAGATTAAGTTGGTCGATACGTGGCACCAATCCCCTCGTCACATCCTAAAGCTTGAATTAACAATTAATCATATCAAGTAGCACTAATAATAAAAAATAGGCAAGACTAAGCTTAATCTACCCTTACTTAAGAATAACTCTCAAAATTCCTTTACTCATTTTGGTCTAATCCTCAATCTAATTCATCACTTTCTCTCTTTCATATGTCAATCTAACAATCTTTTTCATTATGTCAATCTAACAATTAAAAACAAACAAGTATAATTTTCTAAAATTTCGTAATATAATCACTAAACTAGAAACTCATTTCCATGAACCCAATACCATATAATTTTCCTTAGTTTAATCTTCTTTATCACTCACTCACTCACTCATGAATAAATTCATTTATATAACTACATTCATTTAAAAGACCTAATTAGAAATTCAACGGTTTGCTTTAAATCTCCATTTCTTACCTTAATAAATATGCGAATTTAGCTCATAACTTGTCCGATTCAACGCACTTCACATTAAGCGTCACTGCCACAAACTTTTATTTATGAAAGATAGGGTCTCTTTCCTCTCCATAACTCGTTTAGAGTTTTATCGACTAATTTAGATGGGACATGGTTTAATGTGTGACACGCCACTGTATATCTCTAAAACAATTTTGAGAGAACCGTGCGACTCATCATTGATCGTACTATATCAAGTAAGGTGCAAAATCTCTTTTCAGATACACTATTTGTGTTGTAGTGTATACGGTGGAGTCCACTGCGTGAGAATCATATTATCTCTTAGGTAGCCTAAAAACTCACCCCTCAAATATTCTTCACATCGATCAGAACTAAGTGTTAAAATATTTTTTATGTTTTTCTTCTCTGTTTCTTGATTGAATTCTTTGAACTTTTCAAGGGCTTCACACTTGAAATTTATCAGGCACATGAAACCAAATCTAAAATGGTAATATATAAACATGATGAAATAAGAAAAGCCGCATCTAGCATCTGTAGCATTGGTCCATATACTTTAGTATATAAAAGACTCAAAATATCCACAAATCTGATTTCATTTTCAAAAAGGGAGTCTCAATCACAGTTTATCTTCTAATGCCCTTTTGTTTCCACAGTGAAAACACGAATCATCGTACTTAAATTTGTTTTTGTCTGCTTTAACTTTTTTCCAATAGATTGACCTTCTTGGATCTTTTTTTAAAGGTCTTTTTAGATTTTCCATTAGTTTACTTAGAAATGTCAATGGCCAAGTCAACACTTGGCTCGTGATCTATGGCAAAACCAATTGGTTTAATTTTTCAATATAACCAATTATCTACAACACATGAGCACTGACTGAAGATCCCTCTACCATAATACCTTTGAATAACTTTTTAGATGTCTCATACCATTCAGTGCAATCGTTCATCATGCAACTCTTTGAGATGAATTATAATGGTATAAGCATTCATATGCCCTCGTTTTGCTTTCGTAACTTAGGTAAAATAGCTGCAAGCATTACACATGTAGTATTATCATCATCAGTGTTTATTGTAAGCTTGCACTTCCTCCGACGTAGCTTCCTCGGTTGGAGCCTTCGAAATTGACTACTCAATGACATATCCAATTGTTTCATACTTGAGAATAATTCTTAGATAGTGGTGTCCAGAAAATTTGTTCCGATAAGTTTGTTCGCATCCAGTATGCATTTCAAACTCATATGGTTATTCACAATTCAACACTTTGAAATGACAAAATAGAACAATTAATTAAAATACAGAAAAGCAATTTAACATGAACTTCTATTAAATTAATTATACTTTCACTGTTTTAATTGAATTAATAACACTCAAACATTAATTAATAGAATAAGTTAGATTCCCAGTGGGACTAGGATCCCTTTTGTTTTATTAGAACGTTGAGCGACTCAACAAGCAAAAATAAAACATCTAGGTAGATGCTCATATCATTCACAAAATGTGACTCCTAGATTATCAAGTAAACAACTTATTAACGCGCAAAAAATATAATGCTATTTAAATTTGACACATTGTTCAGAAACATCGAATACTTCATAGTGATAAACATAGCCATGAGCGAGCAGCCTTAAGCGACTCAATAAACTAACATCGATAATGGACTATGATTTTTCACTATAACAATGGAAGGTACGTTGTATTAACTATTTAATATGAATTTATTTCTTGATATATAAGAGTATGTCTCATCACATTTATGTATATTAACTAACATCCAATATACAATCAATTACATATAATAATAACTTTGAATGATTATAGACTTTATCTATCTAGTTTTCTTGAGCCAAAATGAAGACTAGTCAGTCAATTCTTAGGGACGTTGTATTCGATCATTGAATGATAAATGCAATCATCTCATCTCATGCTGCAACATGTATTCTATACTAGTTGCTTTCTTGTGGCCCAACTGTAACATGTATCCTATGCTAGTTGGTACACATGCCCAGATAAATAACGCGCATGCCCATATTAAATAAATAGCACAAAAACCCAATTAAATAAAGTAAATATTAGATCATCTACCTCATTTTAAAAAAATATTTGAATTATACTGTATATATTAAATTAATTGTTAAAATATTTTATAAATTTCAATTTTACTTGATATAGCATTTAAATTATTTAATAAATATATTTCCATAATTATCTTGTAACTGATGAATCCATTTATTTAGGGACTAAATTTTATCAAGATCATAAATTAAGGAGCAAATTTCATTCACATACAGGATCTACTTTGTAGCCTTCATTCAAAATCCGTCTGTGATTGAAACTCTATCTTTCCAACGTCATCTACAGACTAAAGTCCTAAAATTGTGAAGATAGCATACTTTTTCAATTATCTCACCCAACGTTCATGAACCAAGATATTCAAACCAATTAACTGATAATGGCATCTGCTCGCAGCAGTAACAAATCGAGGTGCAAAAACAAGAACAGAAGAAGCAATTCAGCGGTAAAGAAAAACATATCATCAAGGTAAATCAAAAACAAAAATGTGAAGAAGAAGATCTATCATTCTAGTTCAAAAAGGAGAAAATGTTGTTTTTATACATATTATTATGCGGTTATATGCGTACATTATGATTTTTCAATTTTTAGGGTTTGGGAAAAAGACGAAAAAAACAATTAATTGGTGCCATTTTCGAATTAAACCTTATTATGTGGATGGGATGATGCTGCATGTTCATAATACATAAAGAATTAGATTTTTGATACATGTATATGAGTTTTTTTTTCCCCTGCAAAGTTAAATCGAGATTTTGGCCTTTTGGGCATATAATGTTTTATTCTTTTATAACCACTAATTTCGATCTCATTGTATCTTGTTTGCGTATAACGATCACACTATTTGGTGTAATTGCTAGATTTTTTGTTAACAAAAAAAATACAAATTTTTTGATGAACCCAATCAGCATCAAGGATATTTAATTGAATGAAAGTCGTTTTGTCATATTTAACCATTATTTCGTACTGTATTGCAAAATTTTTATTTATTTTTTTTTTTTTTGTTGTTATTGTTGTTGTTAGTGTGCACAACAATCAATTATGTTTGGTTGTTAGAAACCTTTCCAGAGGAGATAGTTCTTTTATTTACCTGTTATACGTTAGTAAAAAATTATCATGTGAGAAGTTGTAGTGAACATCTCAAATTTTGTATTGTATTCATATTACATCATTAGATTAACAGTCGTCACCAATGAGACTTAACAAGCTGAGCATGTGTCTATGTAATGTGAATGATCATTGTTAAAAGATACCGAAATTTGATACATTCTTGTGTGCACCATAATATATCAAGTACATTATAATGTTAGTGAACACCGTTATTTACATTTGTCTTAGGTTTTGCTGCAAATGACTTACTTGATACCTTTTACTAAAATTCATTCTCTTATTATCTTTATGTGTGAACAATATTTCTTGGACTATATTATATTATTAATGAACACCGATACTTACATTTGTACCGAGTTCTTGCTGTGAAGGATTGTCTCGATACTTTCTACAAGTATCATTCACTTATTACTTTTCTATGTGAACTATATTACTTGATACCGTGATATGACATTTTCAAGGTTTATTACGACTACATGTTACTTTTCTATGTGAACTATATTACTTGATACTGTAATATGACATTTTCAAGTTTGTTATGCCTACATGTTACTAATATGGTTGCTCATGTTTTGTATTTTCTTCAGTGTAAATGATTACCGATACTTACATTTGGTGCCACTTTATGCTTCAAATAAGAGACTCTGTTTGCGTGCTTCATGGATGTTTTGTGTTTACTAAATCGAATTTTGGTTGATTAAAGTATGTTTCGTTAGATTCGTTACCAATTAATGTCAATAAATTTTGGTTTTGGTGAGGTAATTAAAGTTTTTTCTTCTTTGTATTATTAAATTGTAATTGAGCACTGATACTTACATTTGTGATCATGTACTTCTACAAATATGAGACTGTATATATGTGCCTTATGTTCTCTAAATGTTAAATGATTCATTTTTATTATTTTTAATTCATAAATTTAAATTAAAGTATCCTTAGTGACATCATGACTACCGTTTATCTTGTTCTAAAATGCTAATATTTTGTTGACTTCTAACAGGATTGGGAATATCTCATTAAACATGTGCAATAGTGTCACGGTAAAGTCAATGCCTTTTCTAGAAATGAGGTTATATCCACATTGCGAGGTAGGATGTCTGATGTTCAAAGAAAGATGTTTTCTGAATCCTGCTTCGGATATTTTCTTGAAGTGAATGAGATTGTTTTAAATCATCAGCTCGTTCATCAAGTGTTGCTTAGGGAAGTAAAACAGCCCAACGTGGATGAGATGTGGTTCAATTTGAGTGGCAGTCTGGTACGTTTCAGCTTGAAGGAATTTTTGTTGATAACTGGGTTACGATACTTTGGTGAAGAGAAACGATCAAAGTATAACGAGATCAGGGGCGGACCCAGGATTATGGTTTAGTGGGGGTGATAAAGATTTATATAAAAAATAATTTAAAATAAGACAATAACGATAATTCAAAATGTAGTATTTTTTTAAAAAATTGTTCTTTACGACTTTTCATACGTTGAAAACACCGTATAATAGTCTCGTTATCAATTTCATTAATACACCTCTTACAACATACACAACTAAACCTTTTTCTATTCAAGAACTATTTAGAAAAAAATACTTTCTGGACGAATTTGCTAAAAAATAGCTTGTTTTGTTTTTATCTTTGTTTATGTAGATTTTTATACCTCCACTGCAAGGCCATGGAAGAAACAAATTTTTTTTGACGGCCGGGGCGGAGCTAGGATTCTGGTCCAGTGCGGGCAGAATTTAAGCACAAAAATGAAATATTGATATATGTCACAGCCACACACTTGATTCGCTTCCAACACTACGTAAGAAAAAGCTTAAAATAAAGCTAAATCTATGGCAAATAAAAAAAAAAAGAGAACAAAAACTCTGATAAATGCTTTCTATATTCTTCAATTTTAACCATCTTTTCTAAATTATGCAATTATTATATTAAAAAAAATAATAAATCCTTGGAGATTTATTCATGCAATTAGCTTATTTTTAAATTTCTCAAAGTTCAGGACCACAAATGAGATTTTGAATTTAAAATACACATTCTCTCTCTCTCTCTCTCTCTCACACACACACACACACACCTCTTCAAGGCTACAACCCAGTAACTGTAAGTTTTATATATACATATACATACACGCAGAATGAACACATCATATAGAAGGAAAAAAATTTGATGAAACCCAGTGGGGACGGTCACCCCCACTGGTCCTGAGTGGGTCCGCCCTTGGACGAGATATATTCCAGGATCAAACATGAGATACATTGCAGGATCAAACATGAGAAACTTGGACATTTACCTAATGTGCTCCATTTAGACGTTTATGATATTTTTCTCCATAAAGCACAGCTTAGTGATCGAGATGTTGTCAAGTTTGGCATTCTTCTCCTATTGACAAATCTATTTTTCACAACAGCGTACAAGAGATCCGTGGAAGAGTCACTGATGGTTCTGGTGGACTCGACTCCGAAGACATGAATTTGTATGCATGAGGTAAGGAATTATTCAAGTTTACTCTCCATTCTCTTAGATCTGGGCTAATGAATAAGTCTTTGATTGTGGAAGGCGACGAGAAGCCTTACATTGCATACAGACTCAATGGATCCTTAATTGCTTTTCAAATATGGATTTATGAAAATCTTTCAGTTCTTGATGGCAAGATTTGTACAAAAATTAGTCATCGATGTCCACATATTCTCAATTGGACATCCAACGTGCAAGGGAACTTCATATCAAGACTTAATCTTGGAAAAGACATATTCAGTCGTCCCAATGTTGTGATACTATCAATGTATTTTTGTACATTTTGTACTTATTTTTAATATATCCTGATCATCCATTTTTTTCTTTATTAGGTTATCCGTATCTTAGCTTCAAGTTGACCAATGAAAGGCATCAGCTTTATACCGAAGGATTTTATCATGACGTGCAAAGACCATGTATTGAAGATAGCGATGATGACTTTGCATCTCACGTGGTATGAAGATCTCCACATATTATGATGAAACATACTGCTGTGGGATGCAAAAATAGCAGTTCTCGATTGAATCGAAGGGTCACAGAGGTTTAAATGCTTTTAGTATTAAGTTTGTATTGTATAATTGTAGACAAATTTAATACAATCTATGAACTAATATCTTTCATTTATTTACATGAAGAACCTCTTGTGATTCAGTTGAACAATGATTCGAAGACAGAGTCACACCCTGGCGCAAAGGTTCTCCAATCACATGGACAACATGATGTTAATGTTGCTGACAAAAATCCATGCATCTAATTGTGGTCCACCAGTCAAGGGACAACAGACTGCTGTACACAAACAACAATCAACTGACAATTCCGAACCATCTATGATTAAGGTGTTAGAAATCTAAAATTATGAACATGTATTTACTATTAATTGTTTCATCATACACAATATGATTGTTCAGACTTTCATTTTACAGCCATGTTGTTATGATAATGACTCTGTTAGGAGACGTCTTATTGACATTTTCACCAAACACGAGAAGGTAGTGGCAGACCACTCCATCCTCAAAATGCAGTTGCAAAATCTAGTGTCTGAAATGGATAAGTCAATGGTTGATGCCATTCAAGCCGTTCATCATTATCCTCTGAATGCTTCATCGTCGGGTCACGCAAAATCAAAAGTTTACCCACTTCTACTTCATCTTTAAATATTATACAATAGGCAAGTGATGTATCATCTCAATTCTTATAAATATTGGCCTATTTATTATGTTCTCTTTTTTAATGAAGGATGCGAGATGAAGACTACCGGTCAAAAGAGAAGATCACCTTTACTTCAACAAGTAATGAGACCTCAGAAGAACATCACAATCGGTGAGATTGATGAACCTAGTTTTGATCTAAGGATTGACTCACAACCTAATGCCAATTGTCTTCTACTAGATGATGGCTTGGTAAACCTCCTTCCATTTTGGCATACGCGGTTGTCTCTCCATATTTCTCCCCTAAATACTCAACTTCTACTATTGATAGGTTTTTGGAAGCCAACATAATGCTTTTGATTCTTTCTCCTATGAAAATGTCAGAGTAATTATCTTACTCCCTGAGTTCAACAAAAAGAAAAAGCTCTCATTACCGTGCCATTTAAGTCAATTTTTTTTGATAAGCAAACTATTATAGTGATGATAATGCCGTTCCTTCTCATTTTTTGTTCTTTTGGTCTTCCATGACTATTCATTATTTACGAGTGAGAAATTGTCTTTATTTTTTCAGCAACCATATGAATATGATGCCAAATTTAAAGGAACATTTTGAACAATCTAGCCATGAAACATCAGATGGTGCTACTGGTATGGAATTTTTGTAGTTAATATTCAACACAGTGACAAAATCCATGTTCAAGTAACATTGAATTTATAGTCCAGGTGTTTGTAATTGTTTTATTGACCATCATCTCGATTATGTAATTTTGTGAAATGTTTAGATTTCATAGTTAAAGTGGATTATTTAGATCTTATTATAACATGTGTGTTCAAAACGTATTTTACTTTGCTTTTCGAACTTTTTCGACATCAATTCACACCTACAAAACCATATGTACTAGTTTGGAGTCACAAAAATACGTTTTGAACAACCATATATATTTTTCAGTGTCGAACTATTTTGATCGAAATTTGACATCATTCAAAAGCATAGCCCACCATTGGATGACTTAAACAAAATTTTTGCGAGATTTCACTACATATTCATCACCGTAGCACATTTGTGAAGCTATATTTATTTTATTTGAGTCAAAAAATACATTTAGAACAACTTTATTGGCCGTTCAATGTCGAATCTTCACAGTTTTTATAAAAATTTAACAACACTCAAGTGTATAAAATCTATTGTTGAATGTCTGAAATGTATTTTTAATTTCATTTTCAAAGTTTTTCGACATCACATCACACAAATGAAGCCATATGTTTTAGTTTCGAGTCACATAAATATATTTTGAACAACTATTTTTGTATAAATTTAACATCATTCAAAAGTATAAACCATTATGGGATGTCCTAAGCCTAAATTTAATTCAATGGGACTTTATTCTATATTCATCGTCATAATACTTTTGCGAAGCTATATTTACTAGTGTTCTAAAAGGCGTGCTTAGGCGGCGCCTAGGCGTGGCTAGGCTTGATACGTTTGCAAAAAGCATCGCATTGATGTTATGCGCGTAAAAATGAGGTCAACTCTTTTTGTTGACCGCCTAGGCAAGAATATGCGAGAATAAATGTGATTAGGCGAGAATAAAAGCGATTACTTTGGTAATTATTAGGTTTGGTAATTTAAAGTGTACTAAAAATTTTCAACTTCTTTCATGTAGGTGCACTCCAAGAAGAGGAACTTCCTAGATGCAACAAAGATGAAACATCTGGTTTATGCCTAATTTAATGCAAGGTTGACGAACAAAAAGAAGATGATGAATAATTAGAAATTAGAGGGTTGTACAACTTGTAATAAATTAGAAATTCTATTAGCATACACAATCTTAGAAACTTCTAGTACAAGAAGTACTAGAAATGGTCAAGTTTTAACAAATTTTATTTATTTATTATTTTCCTTCTCAATTCTTCGTGTTACTACTGAATTCCAGCTATTTTAAAAAGTTTCAGGTGTCGAGTATGTATGCGGCGTACAAAAGATCTTGATTTATTTGATTTAGACCCAAAAATCGAACGGAGATTTCACCAACGACAACGTGAACAAAGAAAAAAAAACAGCAAACAACGGTGAATTTTACACTTGAGTGTTGTTAAATTTTGACAAAACTTTAGAGATTCGACATTGAACGGCCAATGAGGCTGTTCTATATGTATTTTCGTGAACCAAAGCAAGTATTTAATATAGCTTCACAAAAGTTTTATGATGGTGAATACGTAGTGCAATCCCATTAAAATTATGTTTAGGACATCCAATGATGCGTTATACTTTTGAATTGTTTCAAATTTCAACCAAATGGTTCAACAATAAAAAACATTGAATAACCGTTCAAAACATATTTGTGATGTAGATGTTATCAAAGTTTGACAAAAACAGTGGAGATTCGACATTAAATGGCCAATATAGTAATTCCAAATGTATTTTCGTGACCCAAATCATGTAAATAAAGCTTAACAAAAGTGTTATGGTGATAAATATGTAATGAAATCACATTAAAATTATATTTAGGACATCCAATTGTAGGTTACACACTAGAATGGTGTTAAATGTTAACTAAAATAGTTCGACAATGAACAACGTACATGGTTGTTGAAAACGTATTTTTGCAATTCCAAACTCGACATATGTATTCGTAGGTGTGATATGATGTCGAAAATGTTTGAACATCGAATTAAAAACACGTCGGACATTGACCAAATGGTTCGGCAATAAACAATGTATATGGTTGTACAAAAAATAATTTTAAAACTCCAAACTAGTACATATGACTTTGTAGGTGTGACATGATTTTGAAAAAATTTGAAAATCGAATTGAGAATACATTTCGAACATTCAACGATAGATTTTACACTTGTGTTGTTTAAATTTTGACAAAAACGGTAATATGGATATTCCAAATGTAAATCAAGTATATACAGCTTCATAAAGTTGTTATGGAGATAAATACATTACGAAATCACATTATACGTTTAGGACATACAGTGGATGGGTTATTATACACTTGAATGATGTCAAATTTCGACCAAAATAGTTAGACAATGTACAACGTATATAGTTTTTGAAAATGCATTTTAGTAACTCCAAACTAGTACATATAGCTTCGTAGTTGTGATATGATATTAAAAAAGTCCGGAAATCAAATTAAAAATATGTTTTATTCAATCAATGTTCAATTTGTACACTTGAATGTTGTTAAATTTAGTAAAAAACAGTAGTGATTCGATATTAAACGATCGTATGATTGTTAAAATGTATTTTTGTGATCAAATAAAGTAAATATAGCTTCACAAAAGTATTATAGAAATGAATACATAATAAAGTCCCGTTAAATTAAATTTAGGCTTTGGACATCCCATAGTGGGTTACACTTTTGAATGATGTTAAATTTCTACAAAAATAGTTTTTCGAAACATATTTATATAACTCAAAACTAAAACATATTGCTTCTTTTGTGTGATGTAATGTTGGAAAACTTTGAAAATGAAATTAAAAATACATTTTGAACATTTAACGATGGATTTTTTACACTTGATGGTTGTTAAATTTTTACAAAAACTGTGGAGATTCGACATTAAACGACCAATACGGTTGTTCCAAATGTATTTTTTTTATCCAAATCAAGTTAATATAGCTTCACAAATGTGCTACGATGATGAACACGTAGTGAAATCTTGCAAAAATTATATTTAGGTCATCCAATGGTGGGCTATGCTTATGAATGATGTCAATTTTCGATCAAAATAGTTCGACAATGAAAAACATATATGGTTGTTCAAAACGTATTTTTGTGACTCCAAACTAGTACATATGGTTTTATAGGTGTGAATTGATGTCGAAAAACTTTGAAAAGCAAAGTAAAATACGTTTCGAACATTCAACGTTGAATTTTATACTTGAGTGTTATTAAATTTTGACAAATATTGGAGATTCGACATTGAACCGCCAATGTGGTTGTTCTATATGTATTTTCGTGAACCAAATCAAGTACTTAATATAGCTTCACCAAAGTTTTATGGTGATGAATACGTTGTGCAATCCGTTTAAAATTATGTTTAGAACATCCAATGGTGCGTTATACTTTTGAATGGTTTCAAATTTCGACCAAAATAGTTCAACAATGAAAAATATTGACTAACCGTTCAAAACATATTTTTCTGTGTTGTAGGTGTTATCAAAGTTCGACAAAAACGGTGGAGATTCGACATTAAATGGCCAATATAGTTATTCCAAATGTATTTTCGTGACCCAAATCATGTAAATATAGCTTAACAAAAGTGTTATGGTGATGAATACGTAATGAAATCACATTAAAATTATGTTTAGGATATCCAATTGTGGGTTATACTCTAGAATGGTGTTAAATGTTGACCAAAATAGTTCGACAATGAACAACATATATAGTTGTTGAAAACTTATTTTTGTAATTCCATACTCGACATATGGCTTCGTAGGTGTGATATGATGTCGAAAAACTTTGAACATCGAATTAAAAATACATCGGACATTGACCAAATTTTCGATAATAAACAATGTATATGGTTGTACAAAAAATAATTTTGTGACTCCAAACTGGTACATATGACTTTGTAGGTGTGACATGATTTTGAAAATATTTGAAAATTGAATTGAGAATACATTTCGAACATTCAACGCTAGATTTTACACTTGTGTTGTTTAAATTTCGACAAAAATAGTAATATGGATATTCCAAATGTATTTTTGTGACCCAAATCAAGTATATACAGCTTCATAAATTTGTTAGGGAGATGAATACATAATGAAGTCACATTATACGTTTAGGACATACAGTGGTGGGTTATTATACACTTGAATGATGTCAAATTTCGACCAAAATAGTTAGATAATGTACAACGTATATAGTTTTTGAAAATGTATTTTTGCAACTCCAAACTAGTACATATAGCTTCGTGGTTGTGATATGATATCAAAAAAGTCCAGAAATCGAATTAAAAATACATTTTGTTCCATCAATGTTCGATTTTTACACTTGAATGATGTTAAATTTAGTAAAGTATTATAGATATGAATACATAATAAAGTCCCGTTGAATTAAATTTTTACTTTGGACATCCCGTAGTTGGTTATACTTTTGAATGATGTTAAATTTCTACAAAAATAGTTGTTCGAAACATATTTATGTGACTCAAAACTAAAAGATATGGCTTCTTTTGTGTGATGTGATGTCGGAAAACTTTGAAAATAAAATTAAAAACACATTTTGGACATTTGACGATGGATTTTTTTACACTTGATGGTTGTTAAATTTTTACAAAAACTGTGGAGATTCGACATTAAACGGCCAATACGGTTGTTCTAAATGTATTTTTTTTTATACCAAAATCAAGTAAATATAGATTCACGAATGTGCTATGGTGATGAATACGTAGTGTAATCCCATTAAAATTGTGTTTAGGATATCCAATGGTGCGTTATACTTTTGAATGGTTTCAAATTTGGACTAAAATGGTTCAACAATGAAAAATATTGATTAACCATTCAAAACGTATTTTTGTGTTGTATGAGTTATCAAAGATAAAAAAAACGATGGAGATTCGACATTGAATGGTCAATATAGTTATTTTAAATGTATATTCGTGACCTAAATCAAGTAAATATAGCTTAACAAAAGTGTTATATTAATTAATATGTAATGAAATCACATTAAAATCATGTTTATGACATCCAATTGTGGGTTATACTCTAGAATGGTGTTAAATGTTGACCAAAATAGTTCGACAATGAACAACATACATGGTTGTTGAAAACATATTTTTGCAATTTCAAACTCGACATATGGCTTCATAGGTGTGATGTGATGTCGAAAAAGTTTGAATATTGATTAAAAACACTTCAGAAATTGACCAAATGGTTCAACAATAAACAATGTATATGATTGTACAAAAAGTAATTTTGCGACTCCAAATTAGTACATATGGCTTTGTAGGAGTGACATGATTTCCAAATGTTTGAAAATTGAATTGAGAATACATTTCCAACATTCAACGATAGATTTTACACGTGTTGTTAAATTTTGACAAAAACGATAATATGGTTATTCCAAATGTATTTTCGTGATCCAAATCAAATATACGGCTTCACAAAGTTGTTATTGAGATAAATACGTAATGAAATCCCATTATAAGTTTAGGACATACAATAGTGGGTTATTATACACTTGAATGATTTTAAATTTTGACCAAAATAGTTAGACAATGTACATCGTTTATGGGTGTTGAAAATACATTTTGGCGACTCCAAACTAGCACATATGGCTTCGTAGGTGTGATATGATATCGAAAAAGTTAGGAAATCAAATTAAAAATACATTTTGTTCAATGTCTGTTCAATTTTTACACTTAAGAATTGTTAAATTAGTCCTAAACAGTGGTTATTCGATATTTAATGGTCTGTATGGTTGTTAAAATGTATTTTTGTGAGAAAATAAATTAAAAATAGCTTCGCAAAAGTATTATGGCGATGAATACATAATGAAATCCCATTGAATTAAATTTAGCTTCGGACAACCATAGTGGGTTATACTTTTAAATGATGTTAAATTTCGACAAAAATGGTTGTTCAAACATAATTATGGGAATCGAAAATAAAACTTATGGCCTCTTTTGTGTGATGTGATGTCGGAAAACTTTGAAAATAAAAATAAAATACATTTCGGACATTCAACGATGGATTTTTTACACTTAATGGTTGTTAAATTTTTACAAAAACTGTGGAGATTTGACATTGAATGGTCAATACGGTTGTTCCAAATGTATTTTTTTTTTTTTTACTAAAATTAAGTAAATATAGATTCTCAAATGTGCTACGGTGATGAATACGCAGTGAATCGAGCAAAAATTACATTTAGGTCATCCAATGGTGGGCTATGCATTTGAATGATGCCAAATTTTGATCAAAATAGTTCGATAATAAAAACATATATGTTTGTTCAAAACATTTTTTTGTGACTCCAAATTAGTACATATAGTTTTGTAGGTGTGAATCGATGTCGAAAAAATTTGAAAAGCAAAGTAAAATACGTTTCTAACATTCAACGGTGAATTTTACACTTGAGTGTTGTTATATTTTGACAAAATATTGGAGACTCGACATTGAAGGGCCAATGTGGTTGTTCTATATATATTTCGTGAACCAAATCAAGTATTTAATATAGCTTTATAAAAGTTTTATAATGATGAATATGTAGTGCAAACCCATTAAAATTATGTTTAGGACTTCCAATGGCGAGTTATACTTTTGAATAGTTTCAAATTTTGACCAAAATAGTTCAACAATGAAAAACATTGATTAGCCGTTCAAAACGTATTTTTTTGATGTAGGAGTTATCAAAGTACGTCAAAAACTGTGGAGATTCAACATTGAATGGCCAATATAGTTATTTCAAATGTATTTTCGTTACCAAATCAAGTAAATATAGCTTAACAAAAGTGTTATGGTGATGAATACGTAATGATATCCTATTAAAATTATTTTTAGGACATTCAATTGTGGGTTATACTCTAGAATGGTGTTAAATGTTGACCAAAATAGTTCGACAATGAACACCATATTTTTGTAATTTCAAACTCGACATAC
Organism: Forsythia suspensa; assembly: GCA_023638005.1. Classification (NCBI taxonomy): domain Eukaryota; kingdom Viridiplantae; phylum Streptophyta; class Magnoliopsida; order Lamiales; family Oleaceae; genus Forsythia; species Forsythia suspensa. The sequence goes on along the minus strand of CM042664.1, from coordinate 17,708,161 downwards.
GGCTTCGTAGGTGTGATATGATGTCGAAAAAGTTTGAACATCGATTTAAAAACACGTCGGACATTAACCAAATGGTTCGACAATAAACAATGTTTATGGTTGTAGAAAAAGTAATTTTGCGACTCCAAACTAGTACATATGGCTTCGTAGGTATGACATGATTTCGAAAATGTTTGAAAATTGAATTGAGAATACATTTCGATCATTCAACGTTGGATTTTAAACTTGTGTTGTTAAGTTTTGAAAAAAAACGATAATATGCTTATTCCAAAAGTATTTTTGTGACCCAAATCAAGTATATACAGCTTTACAAAGTTGTTATGGAGATGAATACATAATGAAATCCAATTAAACATTTAGGACATACAGTGGTGGGTTGTTCTACACTTGAATGATGTCAAATTTTGACCAAAATAGTTAGACAATGTACAACGTATATGATTGTCGAAAATGCATTTTGGCGACTCCAAACTAGTACATATGGCTTCGTAGGTGATATGATATCGGCTTCGTAGGTGATATGATATCCAAAAAATTCAGAAATCAAATTAAAAATACATTTTTTTAAATCAGTGTTCGATTTTTACACTCGAGTGTTGTTAAGTTTAGTCCAAAACAGTGGTGATTCGATATTGAACGATCTGTATGGTTGTTAAAATGTATTTTAATGACGAAATCAAGTAAATATAGCTTCGGAAAAGTATTATGGCGATGAATACATAATGAAATCCCATTGAATTAAATTTAGGCTTAGGACATCCATAGTGTGTTATACTTTTGAATGATGTTAAATTTCGATAAAAATAGTTGTTCAAACATATTTATGAGACTCGAAACTAAAACATATGGCTTCTTTTGTGTGATGTGGTGTCGAAAAACTTTGAAAATGAAATTAAAATACATTTTGGACATTCAACGATAGATTTTTTACACTTGATGGTTGTTTAATTTTTACAAAAATTGTGGAGATTCGACATTGAATGATCAATACGGTTGTTCCAAATGTATTATTATAATCCAAATCAAGTAAATATAGCTTTACAAATATGCTACGGTGATGAATCCGTAGTGAAATTCAGCTAAAATTACGTTTAGGTCATCCAATGGTGGGTTATGATTTTGAATGATGCCAAATTTTGATCAAAATAGTTCGACAATGAAAACATATATGGTTGTTCAAAACATATTTTTGCAACTCCAAACTAGTACATATAGTTTTGTATGTGTGGATTGATGTCGAAAAAGTTTGAAAAGCAAAGTTAAATACGTTTCGAACATTCAGCTGTGAATTTTACACTTGAGTGTTGTTAAATTTTGACAAAACATTGGAGAGTCGACATTGAACGGCCAATGTGGTTGTTTTATATGTATTTTCGTGAACCAAATCAAGTATTTAATATAGCTTCACAAAAGTTTTATGGTGATGAATATGTAGTGCAATTCCTTTAAAATTATGTTTAGAACAACCAATGGTGCGTTATACTTTTCAATGGTTTCAAATTTGATCAAAATGGTCAACAATGAAAAATATTGATTAACCGTTCAAAACGTATTTTTGTGATTTAGGTGATATCAAAGTTCGATAAAAATGGTGGAGATTCGACATTGAATGACTAATATAGTTATTTCAAATGTATTCTTGTTACTCAAATTACTTAAATATAGCTTAACAAAAGTATTATGGTAATGAATACGTTATGAAATCACATTAAAATTATGTTTAGGACATTCAATATTGAGTTTTTCTACCTATATTAAAATGTGGAAGGCTTGTTACTGTTTAAAATGGTCAACCAAAAGACATTGTTTTTGGCCCATTTTGAACAGTAACTAATCCTCTCCACACGCGAACAAATTGGACCCACTTGAAACCCAACAATGGTCTTCTTGCTCAGCCACCACCGACCGACCGCGTCAGCCACCACCACCGCTACTTAAGCCGAACATCGTCTCTGTCGCCTAAGATCGCCACTGTCATCGCTGTCCATCGATCTACTCTCTATTTTCTTTCATTCTTCAATCAGATATCAATAAAATTTCCTTCAACAAATTGAAATTTATTTTCTACGTTACTGGATCCAATAATTCTCTCGAAGATTTGTCTTAGATCTTGGTCCACTATGCCTGCATTGCAAACGGCACAACGGTCCTCACTGAGTTCAATTCCAGGGACGAGAGTCCAGCTCGATTGCCGCGAAATGCCTGGAAAAAACGCCGCGGCTTCATTCCACATTCACCCACACCGTTAGGGCTCAAACCTACACGTTCTTGATCGATGATCCTTTAGCTTATTTCGCGATTTTCGATCAAAGTATGGAGAATTTGAAGGGATTGGCATTTATGAAGAGCGTGAAGGAAGCTTTTGATGTGGTTTTTAATGGGGATTTGGAGAATAAGAAATTGGAACGTCTGACTTCCCACTGTTTTTAGTTAATTAAAGATAGAGTGATTTTGTATAATGCACGCCATGGATTTGATGTCTTCCGTTTTCTAATTTCTGATCAAACTCACGCAGTTTCATCCTTTGTTGATGAACGTACAAGTCCTCTAGGTCATATTTAGCCAAACTTGTAAATATATTTTATTACTCCCTCCTTCCCTTGATTCGTTTTTCTTATTTATCTATCTCAAATTATAGGCCACTTACTTTTTTGAATGTATTAAATTTTTCATTTTCCTAATATACTTTTATTTAATTTTCATTGTTATCAACCCAAAACAAGTATTTAAATTTATTAGATTCATGAATGAGCAATATTAAATGGAGGTATAATAGAAAAAATGTGTGAAAAATTTACAAAAATTCTTATTACTAGAACAAAGTGCTTAAAGAAAGAGGATAGATTAGAATTTATGAACAAAATGAAGACTTAATTCAGATACAACCGTAGAGACTTTTACACACCCTAGTTGCATTCTTGTTTCTGCATCTTGGAATGGATTAGGAATATTTATATGCCAAAGAGGTTTCTTTTCTAAGCATCTCTCTTTTTTGGTAGTTTCTGCTACAATTTTACATAAGGGCAGCATTAATTCATAGATTCTCTCTTTTTATTTTTTCAATTCCTGTTCAGCTGACTTTTTGTATTCACCATTTTTGTCTGTGATGCATCTGCTTACATTGTTAAGTAAAAAAACTCATTCTATTTTGAAAGTTTCATCAACTGGACTCCGTGGTAACAAGTTACCATAAATTATGGTTGTCATACAGGTTGGTAACGAGGAAAGGATTCATGTATACTATGCACATGGAGAAGACAACCCAACTTTTGTTCACAGATGTTACTGGCAACTGAAAAGTATGGAATCACTAAACCTTGAAAATCTAAGTGTTGACCTAATCTTCATGTTATTTTGCTTATTGCTTTGACATTAACCATTACAAACTCCTTTATGCATTAGTATCGTACATGAGAAGCCTGGTCATACCTATTTTTTAATTGTCATGAATACCTTTGTTGCAGGTCACTTGAACATATTGTCCTTGTTCATTACCGTGAAACTCAAGAGGTTTGCTTCTTACTAATTGCATCCAATAAATATTTAATTTTTTATTTATATCTTTGTAATCTTCATGTAAGTTACCCTGTTGGTATATGGCAGAATTATTCTTTTGGAAAGGCAACACATTTCTATGTATTGATGATCTTATTCTGGATGTATATAATGTATATATAGATAATTTATGACTAATTCAGTAATTTTTTTACAGCCTCGATTTTATGTATGTGTTGAAAGAACTTTCATACTAAATGAAGTTCTTTGGTATGGTTTTAATTATTAAGTTTCATTAGCCATAAGCTCTGAAGAGACATGTCACGTGGTGTAACAAGCCAATACCAAGCCACTTGCATATGCCACAAGTATTTTTCTTGTAGACTAATTCAGCTTGAGATCTCTATTATCATAAAGAAAAACTCGTTGAAAGAGTTGTATGTGTCAACTTCTTGCTTTTTCATAAGAACTATTCTTGTTTGTGTGACTTTGGACTTCTTTTATTCTTGTTCTTTGATCTTTGGAGCCCACTTGCCTTTTATGCATATGTTTTCTAGGTTTACATGTGCATTTGCAAATGTGTAATAGTACTCTTGACTTCATGTTGTGCCTAATAACTTTTTATAATCACTTATCTTTATGGAACATAGTCCAAATTCTTTACTGGGGCTATAACTGAATCTATTGATGGTTGCTTGCCTTGAGTTTTGAAATGCCACTATGGATTCTGTGCAAATCTCACAGGTTAATTTTCAAGAGCAAATGATTATTGAGGCAGGTTAAAAAATATTGATGTCAATTTGTAGTGGTCTCTTTCAAATTCTATAGATTTCTATTCTGTCTGTGACACCACTAAACATATGTACCCTTGGGGGACAAATATATCAGTAGCTGCAGTTGGCTGTATAAAATTTCTTATCTTTATGTTTTACATCTGAGGCCATAGGTTTTTATGTAAATGCCTCAAGGTCATGAATAAATAGTTAGAAACCTCGGTTTCTGAGCATCTATATATGTTTCACCTGCACGAAGTCCCATTTACAAATATTTCTATATCTGAATGCAACTTGCGTTGTGGTTAACTCATTATACAGTTGCAGGGTTCTCCAGCCAGACCTGTGAATTCCAATTCCAGTAAAGCTGTCTCTGACCCATCTGCTCATTGGCCTTTATCAGAATAATCTAATTCTGCAGTTGACCGGGCATATTACAGCAGATCGCAATTAGGTGATATTATAAATAGACGATGATATCATCTGCTACCATTCAAATGAAAATATTCGGTCCATGTATAAAACCATTTTCTAAGACGATATGCTATAGAGTTTCCAAATCAAATAATATAAGCGATAACTGTGTTGTACATTAAGAAATGAACATATATTTGTATAATCAGGACCTTGGTCCTTGAAGTTGATATAAAACTACACGATCTTTGACATCTTCCTTGAAAATGGCTAATATTGAAGTACTCGTTTCTTAATGATTTTCCAGAAAATAACAACAGTACGTCTATAAAAAATCATGAATAGAGGCTTCATGAGATAAATACACTTGAATGGGATGAGCTTGTGGTGCCAGTTGATACAAATAAGCCACTTACGCCTCGAGAAGGTGAAGGACATGATATTTTTTAATTGCTTGCGTTATTAATGCAAGGTTCTCATGGACACGCTGATCATTTACTTTGTTCATGCGTGCAATTATCTCGTGACAGGAAAAACTTCAGTCTTTGATATACAGAATCAATATCAAATGAGCAGTTACAAAACTAATGTAAGTGAAGTGTTGATTTAAATTAGTGTCATCTCGTATTCTCACTGCATCCTTTTTTCTTGTGTCTGTAAAAGATTGATTAAAGTCCTTGCATTTTACCTTCTTTTGGAGTGGGTATGGCAATACTCTTTCAGGATTCTACCATTGAATACATGTTCATTTTATCATGGAAGACCAGACCATATCCTTAAATTAACCAAGGCCTGTCCTGTTGCTCTAAAGCTAAGCATGAATGACTAAAGTATTGCCATAAAGAGGTTTTTAGGTCTAATTTTTGCAATTTTTGATTAAGAGTGGTGTCTGAAAGTGAATATCCTTTCAGTTCGTGTACCTTATTTTACGGGATCATCTACAGTAGGTGACAAGTTCCTTTGTCATAAAATATAGTACTTCACACGACAAGACATAGCCATTATATTGTGTCCGACCTCTAGATAAATATGCCTGACTTTTTATTACAACCTCTGTTTAAAAATTTTGATTTAGCACGTTCTTGATTTGGTTTTATGTTATGTTCCTTTCTCTTTGCTTGAAGTTGACTGATGTGTAGATCCACATGCATATTCATTTGCTTGTTTAATTCAATTATTTCTGGTATTTTGATGCTGCTGTTTCATATGCTTTTAATGCAGACAATTTAAGATGTGAATGGAAATTTTGGATTAGATACGTGCCCATTTTTGCATTTAAAATTGTTAAATTGCTGATATTTGTTTGATCAATTTTGAAGATTGACCATTGTGACTTTTTAGTTGATTGAAAAGTTGTAAGGCTTTTCTCAATAACGATACCCAATTGCCTAAAAAGTTATGACTGGAAAGTTCTATAAACAATCTTTCTGGGCATGTTACTGGAAGTAATTCAATTAGTTCAATATTTTCCAGTAATATATCCTATTAGACCATGAGATGTAAAGCGATTTTGAATTTGCAGAATACAGTTCCTGGATTGAGGTCATTGGGTTACTCAGGCACATCATGGCACCAACGCAGGCACATCATGGCACACAAAGGCAGCAACGTAGGCACATCATGGCAGCAATTCAGGCACATCATGGCACACGAAGGCACCTACTCAGGCACATCATGGCACCAATGCAGGCACATCATGGCAGCAATTCAGGCACATCATGGCACACGAAGGCACCTACTCGGGCACATCATGGCAGGATGTTATTTTTTAGATAATCCGAGCAAAGATGGTTTGCAAGCTCAGGACAGTTTTGGAAGGTGGATAAACTATATAATTGCTGATTCGCCAGGATCAGTAGGGATCAGTAGACGATCAAACTTTGGAATCTTCAATTTCAGCTCGTTATCAGTCCTTCACTCATCCAATAAATGATAACCATGGCTCGTCTGTGCTGGGGCAGATACTCAACATAACAGATGTCTCACCTTCATGGGGTCTTTCAAATGAAGAAACAAAGGTTCTTTTGTGTGTCACTTTTCCCCCGTACTATTTGGTGTGGTCTTTTGTCGTCGCACTTCCCTTAGTAATATTAGCATGCATGAAACTTATAAACTGGTATACATATTACTCTTTGAGAATAAAGTGAGACGCTTTTTTCTTCTTCTTATAAAAGGATACTAATCTTTTCATAATGGACATTCCTTCTATTTCAATATAAATGTCTTGCGACTGTTTTCATCTATATTTAAGATTTGATCAGTTCAACTTTTTGAACCCAATATGTTTTTGGAAGTAATGTTTGATATAAATTTTATTATCACGTCACTGTTTATATCTTTTATATGTTTAGGATACGCAACTAGACAATCAATATAGATAACACTTTGCTGAATATTGATCATTGTTGTGCAGATCTTAGTGGTGGGTTTTTCCATGAAGGTCAACTACCCCTCCCCGAGTCCAATGTATTCCTTGTCTATGGAGATTCTATGGTTCCTGCAGTAGCTGTCCAATCTGGAATGTTTCGTTGTTCAATTTCTCCTCAATCTCCCGTATGAGTGAATCTGTACTTGAGTTTTGATGGTCATGCACCTATTAGCCAAGTTTTGATAAACCAAGTTGTAACTTATAACGAATGGTGGCTGCTTCAAAATACTAAGAATTAATGATACCGTATGTAGAAAGCATTTATGGTGTAGGTGAGACAAGAAGGAAAATCTACCAAATGGTTCGACAATAAACAATGTATATGGTTGTACAAAAAATAATTTTGCGCCTCCACACTAGTACATTTGGCTTTGTAGGTGTGACATGATTTCGAAAATGTTTGAAAATTGAATTGAGAATACATTTCAACATTCAACGGTTGATATTACATTTGTGCTGGTAATTTTGACAAAAAAGGTAATATGGTTATTCCAAATGTATTTTCATGACCCAAATCATCTTCACAAAGTTGTTATGGAGATGAATACGTAATGAAATCTTATTATACGTTTAGGACATACAGTGATGGGATATTATAAACTTGAATGATGTCAAATTTTGACCAAAATAGTTAGACAATGTACAACGTATATGATTGTTGAAAATGTATTTTGGCGACTCCAAACTAGTACGTATGGCTTCGTAGGTGTGATATGATGTAAAAAAAATTTCAGAAATCAAATTAAAATAAGCTTTGTTCAACGAGTGTTCGATTTTTACACTTAAGAGTTGTTAAATTTAGTCCAAAACAGTGGTGATTCGATATTTAACGGTCTGTTTGGTTGTTAAAAGGGTTAATTACACTAATGGTCTTTATTCTTTCAAGTTTGTAATGATTTCATCTCTATTTTTTTAGCAGATATCATCCACATTCTTTTATTTATTCTCACAGATGGTCCTAAAATCACTATTTTCACTATTCTGACATTTTTTGACAATTTTGCTCATTGACTTAAATAAATTAAATGATAGAAAAAAGTAAATACAATATAAAAATTACAATTGGATCTCCAACGTTTTCAAAAGTGTTTAGAAATCCAATTGTAATTTTTTATTGTATTTTCTTTTTTTCTATCATTTAATTTATTTAAGTCAATGGCCAAATTTGTCAAAGAATAGTCAAAATAGTGAAAAATAATGATTTGGAGACCATCCGTGAGAATAAATAGAAGAATGTGGATGATATCTGCTAAAAAAATGAGGATGAAATCGTTACAAACCTGAAAGAATAGAGACCATTAGTGTAATTAACTTTTTTAAAAATGTATTTTCGTGACCAAATCAAGTAAATATAGCTTCGCAAATGTATTATGGTGATGAATACATAATGAAATTCCATTGAATTAAATGTAGGCTTAAGACATCCATAGTGAACAATACTTTTGAATGATGTTAAATTTCGACAAAAATAGTTGTTCAAACATATTTATGGGACTCGAAACTAAAACATATGGCTTCTTTTGTGTGATGTCATGTTGAAAAACTTTGAAAATAAAATTAAAAATACATTTCGGATATTCAATGATGGATATTTTACACGTGATGGTTGTTTAATTTTTACAAAAACTATGGAGATTTGACATTGAACGATCAATACGGTTCTTCCAAATGTATTATTATGACCCAAATAAAGTAAACATAGCTTCACAAATGTGCTACGGTGATGAATACGTAGTGAAATCCCGCAACAATTACGTTTAGGTCATCCAATGGTGGGTTATGATTTTGAATGATGCCAAATTTCGATAAAAATAGTTCGACAACGAAAATATATACGGTTGTTCAAAACGTATTTTTGAGACTCCTAACTAGTACATATGGTTTTGTATGTGTGAATTGTTGTCGAAAAAGTTTAAAAAGCAAAATAAAATACGTTTCGAACATTCAACTGTGAATTTTACACTTGAGTGTAGTTAAATTTTGACAAAACATTGGAGACTCGACATTGAACGGCCAACGTGGTTGTTCTATATATATTTTCGTGAACCAAATCAAGTACTTAATATAGCTTTACAAAAGTTTTATGGTGATGAATATGTAGTGCAATCCTATTAAAGTTATGTTTAGACAACCAACGGTGCGTTATACTTTTCAATGGTTTCAAATTTCGACCCAAATAGTTCAACAATGAAAAATATTGATCAACCGTTCAAAACGTATTTTTGTGATGTAGGTGTTATCAAAGTTCGACAAAAACGGTGGAGATTCGACATTGAATGGCCAATATAGTTATTCCAAGTGTATTTTCGTGACCCAAATCATGTAAATATAGCTTAACAAATGTGTTTTGGTGATTAATACGTAGTGAAATCACATTAAAATTAGGCTTATTTGCACAAATGATCCCTGACTTTTGCACTTACTGCGGGTTGAGGACCTATCGTTTCATTTTTGGCAGTTTGGCCCCTATTTCAAATGTTTTTGGCAGCAATGGTCCTTTTCATCATTTTCCATCCAAATCCCTGTGAAAGTTGACGGTGGAAAATTTTTTATTTAAAAAGTAAATGAAAATTTGCAGCAAAAGTCCCTAATCTTTTAGAAAGTATTGAAAAGTCCCATAACTTTCTAAAACTAACACATATGATCCCAAACCTTTTTGACAATTTAACCCCCAACTTAAATAAATTAAAAATAACTCATAAATATTTTTAAAAATACAAATAAGTCCTAAATCTTTTTATTTTTTTAGAGATTTACACTTAAAATAAGAAAAAGTGTGTCATCAAGCTCTAAAATTTTTAATTTTGTTCACCAAAATGACATTTAAATTGTGTTTGATTAAAATCAGATTTTTTAGTAAAAGTTGTTAAAATGTGTGGTTTAAAAGTTGTAGGACCATAAAATGCGTGGTTAACATTATTGTTGACTTTGATCTTAGCTTTTTATCAAAATCAAAATTGAAAACTAATCGGGTTAAGTTGACCCGAAGAATACCGACCCATGTAAAATTGGGTCAGAGCTAGTCCAGTCCAATTTTTATGTGATCCGTCTAGAGGTGACAAATGGGCGGATGATGGGTCGGTCCCAATTTAAAATTTGATGGGCGAAAAAAAAAATTGGGTTGGTCTAGCCCTGACCCAATTTTATATGGGCTCATGTTTGTTGGGCCAACCCAGCCCGATTTTGTATCATGGGCTAATGGGCCAGTCCAACGTAAATTTTAATTTTTTTAAATAATAAAAAAAAAAAAAATCTTCACCCTCACCCCATACCACACCCACCACACACACCCCACCCCACCCCCACCCCACCCCTACCAAATCGGGAGGGGGGTGATTGTCATTGGAAATCTCGGCGACAAAGGGAAAAATCCCCGGGTCTCGAAACTAGGGATCCCCGGTTTTTCGCGAAAAGGAGGGGGGGTTTCCCCTTGTTTTCGCAGACCGACGGGAGACAAAGGGGAAAATTTCCCCTTTGGTTGTCCCAGAGAGAACCCGGGTGGGGTGGAGGTGGGGTGGAGGTGGAGGGGAGGTGGAGGTGGGGTGGGGGTGGGGGGGGTGGGATTTGGGTCAAAAATAATTTTTGATGGGCTAGCCCAAAATAATTGGGCCAGCTCGGTTTCAGTCCAATTAACCCGTTGGACAAAATCTGTAGAGACTCTAACAGCCCGTTTGTTTTCAATTTTGATTTTGATAAAAAGCTAAGATCAAAGTCAACAATAATGTTAACCACACATTTTATGGTCCCACAACTTTTAAACCACACATTTCAACAACTTTTACTAAAAAATCTGATTTTAATCAAACACAATTTAAATGTCATTTTGGTGAACAAAATTAAAAATTTTGGGGCTTGATGACACACTTTTTCTTATTTTAAGTGTAAATCTATAAAAAAAAATAAAAAGATTTAGGACTTATTTGTATTTTTGAAAAGGTTTATGAGTTATTTTTAATTTATTTAAGTTGGGGGTTAAATTGTCAAAAAAGTTTGGGGTCATATGTGTTACAATTAAAAAGTTATGGGACTTTTCAACACTTTTTAAAAGATTAGGGACTTTTGCTGCAAATTTTCCTTTACTTTTTAAATAAAAAATTTTCAACCGTCAACTTTCACAGAGATTTGGACGGAAATTGATGAAAAGGACCATTATTGCGCAAAAATATTTGAAATAGGGGCTAAACCGCCAAAAATGAAAAGATAGGTCCTCAACCCGCGAAGTGCAAAAGTGCAAAAGTCAAATAACCATTTGTGCAAATAAGCTCATTTAAAATTATGTGTAGGACATCCAATTGTGGGTTATACTCTAGAATAGTTTTTAAATGTTGACCAAAAGCAGTTCGATTCGATATTGAACAACGACATGATTGTTGAAAACTATTTTGCAATTCAAAACTCGTAAATATGGTTTTGTAGGGTGTGTTATGATATCAACAAAGTTTGAACATATTTGGACATCCCTAGTGGGTTATACTTATGAATGATGTTAAATTTCTACAAAAATATTTGTTTGAAACATATTTATGTGACTCAAAACTAAAACATATGGCCTCTTTTGTGTGATGTGATGTCGAAAAACTTTGAAAATGAAATTAAAAATACATTTTGGACATTCCACGTTGGATTTTTTTTACACTTGATGGTTGTTAAATTTTTACAAAAACATTGGAGATTCGACATTGAACGATCAATACAGTTGTTCCAAATGTATTTTTTTGATCTAAATCAATTAAATATAGCTTCACAAATGTGCTACGATGATGAATACGTAGTGAAATCCCGCAAAAATTACGTTTAGGTAATCCAATTGTGGGCCATGCTTTTGAATGATGTCAATTTTTGATCAAAATAGTTCGACAATGAAATACATATATGGTTGTTCAAAACGTATTTTTGTTACTCCAAACTAGTACATATGGTTTTGTAGGATTGAATTGATGTCGAAAAGTTCGAAAAAGAAAGTAAAATACGTTCAACGTTGAATTTTAGAGTTGAGCGTTGTTAAATTTTGACAAAATATTGGAGATTCGATATTGAACGGCCAATGTGGTTGTTCTATATATATTTTCCTGAACCAAATCAAGTACTTAATATAACTTCAGAAATGTTTTATGGTGATGAATACGTAGTCCAATCCAATTAAAATTATGTTTAGGACATCCAATGGTGTGTTATACTTTTGGATGGTTTCAAATTTCGACTAAAATAGTTCAACAATGAAAAACATTGACTAACCGTTTAAAACGTAATTTTTGTTGTAGGTGTTATCAAAGTTCGTCAAAAACGGTGGAGATTCAACATTGAATGGCCAATATGGTTATTCCAAGTGTATTTTCATGCGACCCAAATCATGTAAATATAGCTTAACAAATGTGTTATGGAGATGAATACGTAGTGAAATCACATTAAAATTATGTGTAGGACATCCAATTGTGGGTTATAATCTAGAATAGTTTTAAATATTGACCAAAATAGTTCGACAATGAATAACGTACATGGTTGTTGAAAACGTATTTTTGCAATTTCAAACTCGACATATGGTTTCGTAGGTGTGTTATGATATCAAGAAAGTTTGAACATTGAATTAAAAACACGTTGGACATTGACCAAATGGTTCGGTAATATACAATGTATATGGTTGAATAAAAAGTAATTTTACGACTCCAAATTAGTTCATATGACTTTGTTGGTGTGACATGATTTTGAAAATATTTGAAAATTGAATTGAGAAATACATTTCGAACATTCAACGGTAGATTTTACACTTGTGTTCTTTAAATTTTGATAAAAAACGGTAATATGGATTTTCCAAATGTATTTTTGTGACACAAATCATGTAAATACAGCTTCATAAAGTTGTTATAAAGATGAATACATAATGAAATTACATTATATATTTAGGACATACACGATGGTTGGTTATATACACTTGAATGGTGTCAAATTTTGACCAAAATAGTTAGACAATGTACAACGTATATAGTTTTTGAAAATGCTTTTAGCAACTCCAAACTAGTACATATAGTTTCGTGGTTTTGATATGATATCAAAAAGTCCGAAATGAAATTAAAAATACGTTTTGTTCAATCAATATTTGATTTTTACACTTGAATGTTGTTAAATTTAGTAAAAAACAGTGGTGATTCGATATTGAACGATCTGTATGGTTGTTAAAATCTATTTTCGTGACCAAATAAAGTAAATATAATTTTGCAAATGTATTGTGGCAATGAATACATAATAAAGTTCAATAGAATTAAATTTAGGCTTTGGACATCCCTAGTGGGTTATACTTATGAATGATGTTAAATTTCTACAAAAATATTTGTTTGAAACATATTTATGTGACTTAAAACTAAAACATATGGCTTCTTTTGTGTGATGTGATGTCGAAAAACTTTGAAAATGAAATTAAAAATACATTTAGGACATTCCACAATGGATTTTTTTATACTTGACGGTTGTTAAATTTTTACAAAAACTGTGGAGATTCTACATTGAACGACCAATATTGTTGTTCCAATTTTTTTTTTATCCAAATCAATTAAATGTAGCTTCATAAATGTGCTACGATGATGAATACGTAGTGTAATCCCGCAAAAATTACGTTTAGGTCATCCAATGGTGGGGTATGCTTTTAAATGATGTCAAATTTCGATCAAAATAGTTCGACAATGAAAAACATACATGGTTGTTCAAAACATATTTTTGTGACCCCAAACTAGTACATATGGTTTTGTAGGTGTGAATTGATGTCGAAAAAGTTCGAAAAAGAAAGTAAAATACGTTTCGAACATTCAACGTTGAATTTTAGAGTTGAGCGTTGTTATATTTTGACAAAATATTGGAGATTCGATATTGAACGGCCAATGTGGTTGTTCTATATGTATTTTCGTGAACCAAATCAAGTACTTAATATAGCTTCAGAAAATTTTTATGGTGATGAATACGTTGTGCAATCCGATTAAAATTATGTTTAGGACATCCAATGGTGCGTTATACTTTTGAATGGTTTCAAATGTCGACCAAAATAGTTCAAGAATGAAGAACATTGACTAACCGTTCAAAACGTAATTTTGTGTTGTGGGTGTTATCAAAGTTCGACAAAAACGGCGGAGATTCGACATTAAATGACCTATTTATTTATTCCAAATGTATTTTGGCAACCCAAATCATGTAAATATAGCTTAACAAAAGTGTTATGGTGATGAATACGTAATGAAATCATATTAAAATTATGTTTAGGACATCCAATTGTAGGTAATACTCTAGAATGGTGTTAAATGTTGACGAAAATAGTTCGACAAAGAATAACGTACATGGTTGTTGAAAACGTATTTTTGCAATTCTAAACTCGACATAGGGCTTCGTAGGTTTAATATGATGTCGTAACAGTTTGAACATCGAATTAAAAACACGTTGGACATTGACCAAATGGTTCGGCAATAAACAATGTTTATAGTTTTACAAAAAGTAATTTTGCGACTCCAAACTAGTACATATGACTTTGCAGATGTGACATGATTTTGAAAATATTTGAAAATCGAATTTAGAATACATTTCGAACATTCAAAGGTAGATTTTACACTTGTGTTGTTTAAATTTTGATAAAAACGGTAATATAGATATTCCAAATGTATTTTTGTGACCCAAATCAAGTATATACAGCTTTATAAAGTTTTTATGGAGATGAATACATAATGAAATCACATTATATGTTTAGGACATACAGTGGTGCGTTATTATACACTTGAATGATGTCAAATTTCGACCAAAATAGTTAGACAATGTACAACGTATATAGTTTTTGAAAGTACTTTTTAGCAACTCTAAACTAGTATATATAGTTTCGTAATTGTGATATGATATCAAAAAAGTCCGGAAATGAAATTAAAAATATATTTTGTTCAATCAATATTTGATTTTTACACTTGAATGTTATTAAATTCAGTAAAAAATAGTGGTGATTCGATATTGAACGATCTGTATGGTTGTTAAAATATATTTTCGTGACCAAATAAAGTAAATATAGCTTCGCAAAAGTATTATGGCAATGAATACAAGATAAAGTCCCATGGAATTAAATTTAGGCTTTGGACATCCCGTAGAGGGTTATACTTTTGAATGATGTTAAGTTTCTACGAAAATAGTTGATCGAAACATATTTAAGTGACTCAAAACTAAAACATATGACTTCTTTTGTGTGATGTGATATCGGAAAACTTTGAAAATGAAATTAAAAATACATTTTGGACATTCGACGATGGATTTTTTACACTTGATGGTTGTTAAATTTTTACAAAAACTATGGAGATTCTACATTGTACGACCAATACGGTTGTTCCAAATGTATTTTTCGATCCAAATCAATTAAATATAGCTTCACAAATGTGCTACGATGATGAATACATAGTGGAATCCCGTAAAAATTACGTTTAGGTCATCCAATGGTGGGCTATGCTTTTGAATGATGTCAAATTTCGATCAAAATAGTTCGACAATGAAAAACATAAATGGTTATTCAAAACGTATTTTTGTGACTCCAAACTAGTACATATGGTTTTGTAGGTGTGAATTGATGTCGAAAATGTTTGAAAAGGAAAGTAAAATATGTTTCGAATATTCAACGTTGAATTTTACACTTAAACGTTGTCAAATTTTGACAAAATATTGGAGATTCGACATTAAATGGCCAATGTGGTTGTTCTATATGTATTTTCGTGAACCAAATGAAGTATTTAATATACTTTACAAAAGTTTTATGGTGATGAATATGTAGTGCAAACCCATTAAAATTATGTTTAGACAACCAATGGTGCGTTATACTTTTCAATGGTTTCATATTTTGACTAAAATGGTTCAACAATGAAAAATATTGATCAACTGTTCAAAACGTATTTTTGTGATGTAGGTGTTATCAAAGTTCGACAAAAACGGTGGAGATTCGACATTGAATGGCCAATATAGTTATTCCAAGTGTATTTCCGTGACCCCAATCATATAAATATAGCTTAACAAATGTGTTACGGTGATGAATATTTAGTGAAATCACATTAAAATTATGTGTAGGACATCCAATTGTGAGTTATACTCTAGAATAATTTTAAATGTAGACTAAAATAGTTCGACAATGAACAACGTACATGGTTGTTGAAAACGTATTTTTGCAATTCCAAACTCGACACACTTGAATTTTGTTAAATTTAGTAAAAAACAGTGGTGATTCAATATTGAACGATCTGTATGGTTGTTAAAATCTATTTTTGTGACCAAATAAAGTAAATATAACTTCACAAAAGTATTATGGCAATAAATACATAATAAAGTCCCATTGAATTAAATTTAGGGTTTGGACATCCCTAGTGGGTTATACTTATGAATGATGTTAAATTTCTACAAAAATATTTGTTTGAAACATATTTATGTGACTCAAAACTAAAACATATGGCCTCTTTTGTGTGATATGATGTCAAAAAACTTTGAAAATGAAATTAAAAATACATTTTGGACATTCCACGTTGGATTTTTTTACACTTGATGGTTGTTAAATTTTTACAAAAACATCGGAGATTCGACATTGAACGACCAATACGGTTGTTCCAAATGTATTTTTTTGATCTAAATAAATTAAATGTAGCTTCACAAATGTGCTACGATGATGAATACGTAGTGAAATCCCGCAAAAATTACGTTTATGTAATCCAATTGTGGGCTATGCTTTTGAATGATGTCAAATTTTGATCAAAATAGTTCGACAATGAAATACATATATGGTTGTTCGAAACGTATTTTTGTTACTCCAAACTAGTACATATGGTTTTGTAGGATTGAATTGATGTCGAAAAATTTCGAAAAAGAAAGTAAAATACGTTCAACGTTGAATTTTAGAGTTGAGCGTCGTTATATTTTGACAAAATATTGGAGATTCGATATTGAACGGCCAATGTGGTTGTTCTATATATATTTTCCTGAACCAAATCAAGTACTTAATATAACTTCAGAAATGTTTTATGGTGATGAATACGTAGTCCAATCCAATTAAAATTATGTTTGGTGATGAATACGTAGTCCAATCCAATTAAAATTATGTTTAGGACATCCAATGGTGTGTTATACTTTTGGATGGTTTCAAATTTCGACTAAAATAGTTCAACAATGAAAAACATTGACTAACCGTTTAAAACGTAATTTTTTGTTGTAGGTGTTATCAAAGTTCGTCAAAAACGGTGGAGATTCGACATTGAATGGCCAATATGGTTATTCCAAGTGTATTTTCGCGACCCAAATCATGTAAATATAGCTTAACAAATGTGTTATGGAGATGAATACGTAGTGAAATCACATTAAAATTATGTGTAGGACATCCAATTGTGGGTTATAATCTAGAATAGTTTTAAATATTGACCAAAATAGTTCGACAATGAATAACGTACATGGTTGTTGAAAACGTATTTTTGCAATTTCAAACTCGACATATGGTTTTGTAGGTGTGTTATGATATCAAGAAAGTTTGAACATTGAATTAAAAACACGTCGGACATTGACCAAATGGTTCGGTAATATACAATGTATATGGTTGAATAAAAAGTAATTTTACGACTCCAAATTAGTTCATATGACTTTGTTGGTGTGACATGATTTTGAAAATATTTGAAAATTGAATTGAGAAATACATTTCGAACATTCAACGGTAGATTTTACACTTGTGTTCTTTAAATTTCGACAAAAACGGTAATACGGATTTTCCAAATGTATTTTTGTGACACAAATCATGTAAATACAGCTTCATAAAGTTGTTATAAAGATGAATACATAATGAAATTACATTATATGTTTAGGACATACAGGTTGGTTATATACACTTGAATGGTGTCAAATTTTGACCAAAATAGTTAGACAATGTACAACGTATATAGTTTTTGAAAATGCGTTTTAGCAACTCCAAACTAGTACATATAGCTTCGTGGTTTTGATATGATATCAAAAAAGTCCGGAAATGAAATTAAAAATACGTTTTGTTCAATCAATATTTGATTTTTACACTTGAATGTTGTTAAATTTAGTAAAAAACAGTGGTAATTCGATATTGAACGATCTGTATGGTTGTTAAAATCTATTTTCGTGACCAAATAAAGTAAATATAATTTTGCAAAAGTATTATGGCAATGAATACATAATAAAGTTCAATAGAATTAAATTTAAGCTTTGGACATCCCTAGTGGGTTATACTTACGAATGATGTTAAATTACTACAAAAATATTTGTTTGAAACATATTTATGTGACTTAAAACTAAAACATATGGCTTCTTTTGTGTGATGTCATGTCGAAAAACTTTGAAAATGAAATTAAAAATACATTTTGGACATTCCACAATAGATTTTTTTTATACTTGACGGTTGTTAAATTTTTACAAAAACTGTGGAGATTCTACATTGAACGACCAATATTGTTGTTCCAAATTTTTTTTATCCAAATCAATTAAATGTAGCTTCACAAATGTGCTACGATGATGAATACGTAGTGAAATCGCGCAAAAATTACGTTTAGGTCATCCAATGGTGGGGTATGCTTTTGAATGATGTCAAATTTCGATCAAAATAATTCGACAATTAAAAACATATATGGTTGTTCAAAACGTATTTTTGTGACCCCAAACTAGTACATATGGTTTTGTAGGTGTGAATTGATGTCGAAAAATTTCGAAAAAGAAAGTAAATTACGTTTCGAACATTCAACGTTGAATTTTACAGTTGAGTGTTGTTAAATTTTGAGAAAATATTGGAGATTCGATATTGAACGGCCAATGTGGTTGTTCTATATGTATTTTTGTGAACCAAATCAAGTAATACGTATTGTAATCCGATTAAAATTATGTTTAGAACATCCAATGGTGCGTTATACTTTTGGATGGTTTCAAATATCGACCAAAATAGTTCAACAATGAAGAACATTGACTAACCGTTCAAATTGTAATTTTGTGTTGTAGGTGTTATGAAAGTTCGACAAAAACGGTGGAGAGTCGACATTAAATGGCCAATATATTTATTCCAAATGTAGTTTCGCAACCCAAATCATGTAAATATAGCTTAACAATATATGTAATGAAATCACATTAAAATTATGTTTAAGACATCTATTTGTGGGTTATACTCTAGAATGGTTTTAAATGTTGACCAAATAGTTAGACAATGAATAACGCACATGGTTGTTGAAAACTTATTTTTGCAATTCCTAACTCGACATATGGCTTCGTAGGTGTGATACGATGTCAAAAAAGTTTGAACATCGAATTAAAAATACGTCGGACATTGACCAAAATGGTTCGGCAATAAACAATATTTACGGTTGTACAAAAAGTAATTTCGCGACTCCAAACTAGTACATATGACTTTGTAAGTGTGACATGAATTTGAAAATATTTGAAAATTGAATTGAAAAATACATTTCGAACATTCAAAGGTAGATTTTACACTTGTGTTGTTTAAATTTTGACAAAACGGTAATATGGATATTTCAAATGTATATTTGTGACCCAAATCAAGTATATACAGCTTCATAAAGTTGTTATGGATATAATACATAATGAAATCACATTATACGTTTA
Source organism: Forsythia suspensa (assembly GCA_023638005.1). NCBI lineage: Eukaryota > Viridiplantae > Streptophyta > Magnoliopsida > Lamiales > Oleaceae > Forsythia > Forsythia suspensa. The sequence continues at coordinate 17,688,445 of CM042664.1, read as the reverse complement.
GGACATACAGTTGTGGGTTATTATACACTTGAATGATGTCAAATTTTAACCAAAATAGTTAGACAACGTACAACGTATGTGGTTTTTGAAAATGTATTTTAGCAACTCCAAACCAGTTAATATAGCTTCGTAGTTGTGATATTATATCAAAAAAGTCCAGAAATCAAATTAAAAATACGTTTTGTTCAATCAATATTCAATTTTTACACACGAATGTTGTTAAATTTAGTAAAAAAAACTAGTGGTGAATTGAACGATCTGTATAGTTAAAATATATTTTCGTGACCAAATAAAATAATTATAGCTTCGCAAAAGTATTATGGCAAAAAATACATAATAAAGTCCCATTGAATTAAATTTCGGCTTTGGAAATCCTGTAGTTGGTTATACTTTTGAATGATGTTAAATTTCTACAAAAATAGTTGTTCGAAACATATTTATGTGTCTCAAAACTAAAACATATAGCTTCATTTGTGTGATAACTTTGAAAATGAAATTAAAAATACATTTTGGACATTCCACGATGGATTTTTTTACACTTGATGGTTGTTAATTTTTTACAAAAACTGTGGAGATTCGACATTAAACGACCAATACGGTTGTTCCAAATGTGTTTTTTTGATCCAAATTAATTAAATATGGCTTCAAAAATGTGCCACGATGATGAATACGTAGTGAAATCCCGCAAAAATTACGTTTAGGTCATCCAATGGTGGGCTATGCTTTTGAATGATGTCAAATATCGATCAAAATAGTTCGACAATGAAAAACACATATGGTTATTCAAAACGTATTTTTGTGACCAAACTAGTACGTATGGTTTTGTAGGTGTGAATTGATGTCGAAGAAGTTCGAAAAGGAAAGTAAAATACGTTAGTTTTACACTTAAACGTTGTCAAATTTTGACAAAATATTGGAGATTCGACATTGAATGGCCAATGTGGTTGTTCTATATGTATTTTCGTGAACCAAATCAAGTGTTTAATATAGTTTTACAAAAGCTTTAGGGTGATGAATATGTAGTGCAATCCCATTAAAATTATGTTTAAACAACCAATGGTGCATTATACTTTTCAATGGTTTCAAATTTCGACCAAAATGGTTGAACAATGAAAAACATTGACTAACCATTCAAAACGTAATTTTGTGTTGTAGGTGTTATCAAATTTTGACCAAAATGGTTGAACAATGAAAAACATTGACTAACCGTTCAAAACGTAATTTTGTGTTGTTGTTATCATAGTTTGACAAAAAACGGTGGAGATTCGACATTAAATGGCCAATATATTTATTCTAAATGTATTTTTGCGACCCAAATCACTTAAATATAGCTTAACAAAAGTGTTATGGTGATGAATACATAAAGAAATCCCATTAAAATTATATGTAGGACATCCAATTGTGGGTTGTACTCTAGAATGGTGTTAAATGTTGACCAAAATAGTTCGACAATGAACAACGTACATGGTATTTGAAAACGTCTTTTTGCAATTCCAAACTCGACATATGGCTTTGTAGGTGTGATATGATTTCAAAAAAGTTTGAACATCGAATAAAAACACGTCGGACATTGACCAAATGGTTCGGCAATAAACAATGTATATGGTTGAACAAAAAGTAATTTTACGACTCCAAATGAGTACATATGACTTTGTAGGTGTGATATGATTTAGAAAATATTTGAAAATGGAATAGAGAAATACATTTCGAACATTGAACGTTAGATTTTACATTTGTGTTGTTTAAATTTCGACAAAAATGGTAATATGGATATTCTAAATGTATTTTTGTGACCCAAATCATGTAAATACAGCTTCGTAAAGTTGTTATAGAGATAAATACATAATGAAATTACATTGTATGTTTAGGACATGCAGTGGTAGGATATTGAACACTTGAATGATGTCAAATTTCGACCAAAATAGTTAGACAATGTTCAACGTATATAGTTTTTGAAAATGCATTTTTGCAACTCGAAACTAGTACATATAGCTTTGTAGTTGTGATATGATATCAAAAAAGTCCGGAAATGAAATTAAAAATACGTTTTGTTCAATCAATGTTTGACTTTTACACTTGAATGTTGTTAAATTTAGTAAAAAATAGTGGTGATGCGATATTGAACAATCTGTATGGTTGTTAAAATCTATTTTCGTGACCAAATAAATTAAATATAACTTTGCAAAAGTATTACGGCAATGAAGACATAATAAAGTCCCAATGAATTAAATTTAGGCTTTGGACATCCCTAGTGGGTTATACTTATGAATGATGTTAAATTTCTATAAAAATATTTGTTTGGAACATATTTATGTGACTCAAAACTAAAACATATGGCTTCTTTTGAGTGATGTGATGTCGAAAAACTTTGAAAATGAAATTAAAAATACATTTTGGACATTCCATGATGGATTTTTTTACACTTGATGGTTGTTAAATTTTTTAAAAAAGTTGTGGAGATTCTTCATTGAACGACCAATATGGTTGTTCAAATATTTTTTTGATCCAAATCCATTAAATATAGCTTCACAAATGTGCTACGATGATGAATACGTAGTCAAATCCCGCAAAAATTACGTTTAGGTCATCCAATGGTGGGCTATGCTTTTGAATGATGTCAAATTTCGATCAAAATATTTCGACAATGAAAAACATATATGGTTCCTCAAAACGTATTTTTGTAACTCCAAGTACGTATAGTTTTGTAGGTGTGAATTGATGTCAAAAAATTTCGAAAAAGAAAGTAAAATACGTTTCTAACATTCAACGTTGAATTTTAAAGTTGAGTATTGTTAAATTTTGATAAAATATTGAAGATTGGACATTGAACGGCAAACGTGATTGCTCTATATGTATTTTCGTGAACCAAATCAAGTACTTAATATAACTTTAGAAAAGTTTTATGGTGATGAATACGTTGTGCAACCCGATTAAAATTATGTTTAGGACATCTAATGGTGCGTTATACTTTTGGATGGTTTCAAATGTCGACCAAAATAGTTCAACAATGAAGAACATTGACTAACTGTTCAAAACGTAATTTTGTGTTGTAGGTGTATCAAAGTTCGACAAAAACAGTAGAGATTCGACATTCATTGGCCAATATATTTATTCCAAATGTATTTTCGCGACCCAAATCATGTAAATATAGCTTAACAAAAGTGTTATGGTGATGAATACGTAATGAAATCACATTAAAAATTATGTTTAGGACATCCAATTTTGGGTTATACTCTAGAATGGTGTTAAATGTTGACCAAAATAGTTCGACAATGAACAATGTACATGGTTGTTGAAAATGTATTTTTGCAATTCTAAACATGACATATGGCTTTGTAGGTTTGATATGGTGTCGAAAAATTTTGAACATCGAATTAAAAACACGTCGGACATTGACCAAATGGTTCGACAATAAACAATGTATATAGTTGTACAAAAAGTAATTTTGCGACTCCAAACTAGTACATATGACTTTGTAGGTGTGACATGATTTTGAAATATTTGAAAATCGAATTGAGAATACATTTCGAACATTCAAAAGTAGATTTTACACTTTTGTTGTTTAAATTTTGATAAAAACGGTAATATGGATATTTCAAATGTATTTTTGTGACTCAAATCAAGTATATACAGCTTCATAAAGTTGTTATGGAGATGAATACATAATGAAATCACATTATACGTTTACGACATACTGTGGTGGGAATAATACACTTGATTAATGTCAAATTTCGTCCAAAATAGTTAGACAATGTACAACGTATATAGTTTTTGAAAATACGTTTTAGCAACTCCAAACTAGTATATATAGCTTCGTAGTTGTGATATGATATCAAAAAAGTCCGAAAATCAAATTAAAAATACGTTTAATTCAATCAATGTTTGATTTTTACACTTGAATGTTGTTAAATTTAGTAAAAAACAGTGGTGATTCGATATTGAAGGATATGTAAGGTTGTTAAAATCTATTATCGTGACCAAATAAAGTAAATATAACTTCTCAAAAGTATTATGGCGATGAATACATAATAAAGTCCCATTGAATTAAATTTAGGCTTTGGACATCCCTAGTGGGTTATACTTATGAATGATGTTAAATTTCTACAAAAATATTTGTTTGAAACATATTTATGTGACTTAAAACTAAAACATATGGCTTCTTTTGAGTGATGTGATGTTGAAAAACTTTGAAAATGAAATTAAAAATACATTTTGGACATTCCACGATGGATTTTTTTACACTTGATGGGTGTTAAATTTTTACATAAACTGCGGAGATTCGACTTTGAACGACCAATACGGGTGTTCCAAATGTATTTTTTTGTCATCCAAATTAATTAAATATAGCTTCACAAATGTGCTACGATTATGTATACGTAGTGAAATTTCGCAAAAATTATGTTTAGGTCATCCAATGGTGGGGTATGCTTTTGAATGATGTCAAATTTCAATCAAAATAGTTCGACAATGAAAAACATATATAGTTGTTCAAAACATATTTTTGTGACTACAAACTAGTACATATAGTTTTGTAGGTGTGAATTGATGTCGAAAAAGTTTGAAAAGCAAAGTAAAATACCTTTCGAATATTCAACTTTGAATTTTACACTTGAGTGTTATTAAATTTTGACAAAATATTGGAGACTCGACATTGAACGGCCAATGTGGTCGTTCTATATGTATTTTCGTGAACCAAATCAAGTACTTAATATAGCTTCAGAAAAATTTTATGGTGATGAATACATTGTACAATCCTATTAAAATTATGTTTAGGACATCCAATGGTGCGTTATACTTTTGAATAGTTTCAAATTTCGACCAAAATAGTTCAACAATGAAGAACATTGACTAACCGTTCAAAATGTAATTTTGTGTTGTAGGTGTTATCAAAGTTCAACAAAAACGGCGTAGATTCGACATTAAATGGCCTATGTATTTATTCCAAATGTATTTTCGCGACCCAAATCATGTAAATATAGCTTAACAAAAGTGTTATGGTGATGAATATGTAATGAACTCACATTAAAATTATGTTTAGGACATCCAATTGTGGGTTATACTCTAGAATGGTGTTAAATGTTGACCAAAATAGTTCGACAATGAACAATGTACATGGTTGTTGAAAATGTATTTTTGCAATACAAAACTCGACATATGGCTTCGTAGTTTTAATATGATTTCGAAAAAGTTAGAACATCGAATTAAAAACACGTCGGATATTGACCAAATGGTTCGGCAATAAACAATGGATATAGTTGTACAAAAAGTAATTTTGCAACTCCAAACTAGTACATATGACTTTGTAGGTGTGACATGATTTTAAAAATATTTGAAAATCGAATTGAGAAAACAATTCGAACATTCAAAGGTAGATTTGACACTTGTGTTGTTTAAATTTTGATAAAAACGGTAATATAGTTATTCCAAATGTATTTTTGTGACCCAAATCAAGTATATACAGCTTCATAAAGTTTTTATGGAGATTAATACATAATGAAATCACATTATACGTTTAGGACATACATTGGTGCGTTATTATACACTTGAATGATGTCAAATTTCGACCAAAATAGTTAGACAATGTACAACGTATATAGTGTTTTAAAATATTTTTTTGCAACTCCAAACTAGTGTATATAGCTTCGTAATTGTGATATGATATCAAAAAAGTCCTTAAATAAAATTAAAAATACGTTTTTGTTCAATCAATGAATGATTTTTACACTTCAACGTTGTTAAATTTAGTAAAAAACAGTGGTGATTCGATATTGAACGATCTGTATGGTTGTTAAAATCTATTTTCTTTACCAAATAAAGTAAATATACCTTCACAAAAGTATTATGGCAATGAATAAAAGATAAAGTCCCATTGAATTAAATTTAGGCTTTGGACATCCCGTAATGGGTTATACTTTTGAATGATGTTAAATTTGTATAAAAATAGTTGTTCGAAACATATTTATGTGACTCAAAACTAAAACATATGGCTTCTTTTGTGTGATGTGATATCGGAAAACTTTCAAAATGAAATTAAAAATACATTTTGACATTCGACGATGGATTTTTTATACTTGATGGTTGTTAAATTTTTATAAAAACTGTGGAGATTCGACATTGTACGACCAATACGGTTATTCCAAATATATTTTTTGATCCAAATCAATTAAATATAGCTTCACAAATTTGCGACGATGATGAATACGTAATGGATTCCCGTAAAAATTACGTTTAAGTCATCCAATGGTGGGCTATGCTTTTGAATGATGTCAAATTTCGATCAAAATAGTTCGACAATGAAAAACATATGTGGTTGTTCATAACGTATTTTTGTGACTCCAAACTAGTACATATGATTTTGTAGGTGTGAATTGATGTCGAAAAAGTTTGAAAATGAAAGTAAAATACGTTTCGAATATTCAACGTTGAATTTTACTCTCAAACGTTGTCAAATTTTGACAAAATATTGGAGATTCGACATTGAATGGCCAATGTGGTTGTTCTATATGTATTTTCATGAACCAAATGAAGTATTTAATATACTTTACAAAAGTTTTATGGTGATGAATATGTAGTGCAATCCCATTAAAATTATGTTTAGACAACCAATGGTGCGTTATACTTTTCAATGGTTTCAAATTTTGACCAAAATGATTCAACAATGAAAAATATTGATCAACCGTTCAAAACATATTTTTGTGATGTAGGTGTTATCAAAATTCGACAAAAACGGTGGAGATTCGACATTGAATGGCCAATATAGTTATTCCAAGTGTATTTTCGTGACCCAAATCATATAAATATAGCTTAACAAATGTGTTATGGTGATGAATACGTAGTGAAATTACATTAAAATTATGTGTAGGACATCCAATTGTGGGTTATACTATAGAATAGTTTTAAGTGTTGACCAAAATGGTTCGACAATGAACAACGTACATGGTTGTTGGAAATGTATTTTTGCAATTCCAAACTCAACATATGGTTTCGTATGTGTGTTATGATATCAAAAAAGTTTGAACATCGAATTAAAAACATGTTGGACATTGACCAAATGGTTCGGTAATAAACATTGTATATGGTTGAACAAAAAGTAATTTTACGACTCCAAATTAGTACATATGACTTTGTAGGTGTGACATGATTTTGAAAATATTTGAAAATTGAATTGAGAAATACATTTCGAACATTCAAGGTAGAATTTACACTTGTGTTGTTTAAATTTCGACAAAAACGGTAATATGGATATTCCAAATGATTTTTGTAACCCAAATCATAATACAGTTTCATAAAGTTGTTATAGAGATGAAATACATAATGAAATTACATTATACGTTTAGGACATACAGTGGTGGGTTATTATACACTTGAATGATGTCAAATTTTGACCAAAATAGTTAGACAATGTACAACGTATATAGTTTTTGAAAATGCGTTTTAGCAACCCCAAAGTAGTACTTATAGCTTCGTAGTTGTGATATGCTATCAAAAAAGTGCAGAAATCAAATTAAAATACGTTTTGTTCAATCAATGTTCGATTTTTACACTTGAATGTTGTTAAATTTAGTAAAAAACAATGTGGTGTTTCGATATTGAAGGATCTGTATGGTTGTTAAAATCTATTTTCGTGACCAAATAAAGTAAATATAGCTTCGCAAAAGTATTATGACAATGAATATATAATAAAGTCCCATTGAATTAAATTTAGGCTTTGGACATCCCGTAGTTGGTTATACTTTTGAATGATATTAAATTTCTACAAAAATAGTTGTTCGAAACATATTTATGTGACTCAAAACTAAAACATATGGCTTCTTTTGTGTGATAACTTTGAAAATGAAATTAAAAATATATTTTGGACATTCAACGATGAATTTTTTTACACTTGATGGTTGTTAATTTTTTACAAAAACTGTGGAGATTCGACATTGAACGACCAATACGATTGTTCCAAATGTATTTTTTTGATCCAAATCAATTAAATATAGCTTCACAAATGTACTACGATGATGAATACGTAGTGAAATCCCGCAAAAATTACGTTTAGGTCTTCCAATGGTGGGATATGTTTTTGAATGATGTCAAATTTCAAACATAATAGTTCGATAATGAAAAACATATATGATTGTTCAAAACGTATTTTTGTGACTCCAAACTAGTACATATAGTTTTGTAGGTGTGAATTGTTGTCGAAAAAGTTCGAAAAACAAAGTAAATTACGTTTTGAATCGAACATTGAACGTTGAATTTTACACTTGAGTATTGTTAAATTTTGACAAAATATTGGAGATTCGACATTGAACGGCCAATGTGGTTGTTCTATATGTATTTTCGTGAACCAAATCAAGTACTTAATATAGCTTCAGAAAAATTTTATGGTGATGAATACGTCGTGCAATTCGATTAAAATTATGTTTAGGACATCCAATGGTGCGTTATACTTTTGAATGGTTTCGAATTTCGACCAAAATAGTTCAATAATGAAGAACATTGACTAACCGTTCAAAACGTAATTTTGTGTTGTAGGTGTAATCAAAGTTCGACAAAAACGGTGGAGATTCGACATTAAATGGCCAATATATTTATTCCAAATATATTTTTACAACCGAAATCACTTAAATATAGTTTAACAAAAGTGTTATGGTGATGAATACATAATGAAATCACATTAAAATTATGTTTAGGACATCCAATTGTGGGTTGTACTCTAGAATGGTGTTAAATGTTGTCCAAAATAGTTCGACAATGAACAACGTGCATGGTATTTGAAATCGTCTTTTTGCAATTCCAAACTCGACATATGGCTTCGTGATATGATGTCTAAAAAGTTTGAACATCGAATTAAAAACACGTCGGACATTGATCAAATGGTTCGACAATAAACAATGTATATAGTTGTACAAAAAGTAATTTTGCGACTCCAAACTAGTACATATGACTTTGAAGGTGTGACATGATTTTGAAAATATTTGAAAATCGAATTGAGAATACATTCCGAACATTCAAAGGTAGATTTTACACTTATGCTCTTTATATTTTGACAAAAACTGTAATATGGATATTAAAAATATATTTTTGTGACCCAAATCAATTATATACAGCTTCATAAAGTTGTTTTGGAGATGAAAACATAATGATATCACATTATACGTTTAGGACATACAATTGTCGGTTATTATACACTTGAATGATGTCAAATTTTGACCAAACTAGTTAGACAATGTACAATGTACAATGTATATAGTTTTTGAAAATACATTTTAGCAACCCCAAAGTAGTACATATAGCTTCGTAGTTGTGATATGCTATCAAAAAAGTGCAGAAATCAAATTAAAAATACGTTTTGCTCAATCAATGTTCGATTTTTACACTTGAATGTTGTTAAATTTAGTAAAAAAAAAACATGGTGTTTCAAATTGAATGATCCGTATGGTTGTTAAAATCTATTTTCGTGACCAAATAAAGTAAATATAGCCATAAATGTATTATGGCAATGAATACATAATAAAGTCCCATTGAATTAAATTTAGGCTTTGGACATCCCGTAGTTGGTTATACTTTTGAATGATATTAAATTTCTACAAAAATAGTTGTTCGAAACATATTTATGTGACTCAAAACTAAAACATATGGCTTTTTTTGTGTGATAACTTTGAAAATGAAATTAAAAATATATTTTGGACATTCCACGATGAATTTTTTTATACTTGATGGTTGTTAAATTTTTACAAAAACTTTGGAGATTCGAATTTGAACGACCTACACGGTTGTTCCATATGTATTTTTTTTATCCCAATCAATTAAATATAGCTTCACAAATGTGCTACGATGATGAATACGTAGTGAAATCTCGCAAAAATTACGTTTATGTGTTCCACTGGTGGGATATGCTTTTGAATGATGTCAAATTTTGAACAAAATAGTTCGACAATGAAAAACATATATGGTTGTTCAAAATATATTTTCGTGTCTCCAAACTAGTACATATAGTTTTGTAGGTGTGGATTGCTATCAAAAAAGTTCAAAAAATAATGTAAAGTACGTTTCGAATTGAACATTGAACATTGAATTTTACACATGAGTATTGTTAAATTTTGACAAAATATTGGAGATTCGACATTAAACGGCCAATGTGGTTGTTCTATATGTATTTTCGTGAACCAAATCACGTACTTAATATAGCTTCAGAAAAATTTTATGGTGGTGAAGACGTTGTACAATCCGATTAAAATTATGTTTAGGACATCCAATGGTGCGTTATACTTTTGAATGATTTCAAATTTCGACCAAAATAGTTCGACAATGAAGAACATTGACTAACCGTTCAAAACATAATTTTGTGTTGTAGGTGTTATCAAAGTTCGACAAAAATGGTAGAGATTCGACATTAAATGGCCAATATATTTATTCCAAATATATTTTTCCGACCCAAATCATGTAAATATAGCTTAACAAATGTGTTATGGTAAGGAATACTTAATGAAATCACATTAAAATTTTATTTAGGACATCCAATTGTGGATATACTCTAGAATGGTGTTAAATGTTGACCAAAATAGTTCGACAATGAACAACGTACATGGTATTTGAAAACGTCTTTTTGCAATTCCAAACTCGACATATGGCTTCATAGGTGTGATATGATGTCGAAAAAGTTTGAACATCGAATTAAAAATACGTCGGAGATTGACCAAATGGTTCGACAATAAACAATGTATATGGTTGTACAAAAAGTAATTTTGCGACTCCAAACTAGTACATATGACTTTGTAGGTCTGAAAAATTTCTAAAATATTAGAAAATCGAATTGTGAATACATTTCAAACATTCAACGTTGGATTTTAAACTTGTGTTGTTAAGATTAGTAAAAAAACGATAATATGCTTATTCCAAAAGTATTTTTGTGACCCAAATCAAGTATATACCGCTTCACAAAGTTGTTATGGAGATGAATACATAATGAAATCCAATTATACGTTTAGGACATACAGTGGTGGGTTATTCTACACTTGAATGATGTCAAATTTTGACCAAAATAGTTAGACAATGTACAACGTATATGATTGTCGAAAATGCGTTTTGGCGACTCCAAACTAGTACGGCTTCGTAGGTGATATGATATAGAAAAAGTTCATAAATCAAATTAAAAATACGTTTTTTTAAAATAGTGTTCGATATTTACACTCGAGTGTTGTTAAGTTTAGTCCAAAACAGTGGTAATTCGATATTGAACGATCTGTATGGTTGTTAAAATGTATTTTATTGGCGAAATCAAGTAAATATAGCTTCGCAAAAGTATTATGATGATGAATACATAATGAAATCTCGTTGAATTAAATTTTGGCTTAGGACATTCTTAGTGTGTTATACTTTTGAATGATGTTAAATTTTGACAAAAATAGTTGTTCAAACATATTTATGGGACTCGAAACTAAAACATATGGCTTCTTTTATGTGATGTGATGTCGGAAAACTTTGAAAATGAAATTAAAATACATTTCGGTCATTCAATGATTGATTTTTTACACTTGATGATGACTGTTAAATTTTTACAAAAACTGTGGAAATTCAACATTGAACGGACAATATGGTTGTTCCAAATTTATTATTATAACCCATATCAAGTAAATATAGCTTCACAAATGTGCTACGGTGATGAATACGTAGTGAAATCTTGCAAATGTTACGTTTAGGCCATCCAATGGTGGGCGATGATTTTGAATGATTTCAAATTTTGATCAAAATAGTTCGACAACGAAAACATATATGGTTGTTCAAAATATATTTTTGTGACAACAAACTAGTACATATAGTTTTGTTTGTGTGAATTGATGTCAAAAAAGTTTGAAAAGCAATGTAACATACGTTTCGAACATTTAACTGTGAATTTTACACTTGAGTGTTGTTAAATTTTGACAAAACATTGGAGACTCGACATTGAATGGCTAATGTGGTTGTTCTATATGTATTTTCGTAAACCAAATCAAGTATTTAATGTAGCTTCACAAAAGTTTTATGGTGATGATGATTATGTAGTGCAATCCCATTAAAATTATGTTTAGGACAACCAATGGTGTGTTATACTTTTCAATGGTATCAAATTTTGACCAAAATGGTTCAATAATGAAAAATATTGATTAACCGTTCAAAGTTCGATAAAAACGGTGGAGATTAAACATTGAATTGCCAATATAGTTACTTCAAATGTATTTTCGTTACTCAAATCAAGTAATTATAGTTTAAGAAAAGTGTTATGCTAATGAATACGTTATGAAATCACATTATAATTATGTTTAAGACATTCAATTGTGGGTTTTACTCTAGAATGGTGTTAAATGTTGAACAAAATAGTTCGACAATGAACAACGTACATGGTTGTTGAAAACATATTTTTGCAATTCCAAACTCGACATATGGCATCGTAGGTGTGATATGATGTCGAAAAAGTTTGAATATCGAATTAAAAACACTTTTGAAATCTACCAAATGGTTCAACAATAAACAATGTATATGGTTGTACAAAAAGTAATTTTGTGACTTCAAACTAGTATATATGGCTTTGTTGGTGTGACATGATTTCGAAAATGTTTGAAAATCGAATTGAGAATACGTTTCCAACATTAAATGGTAGATTTTACAGTTGTGTTTGTAATTTTGACAAAAAATGGTAATATGGTTATTCCAATTGTATTTTCGTCACCAAATCAAATATACGGCTTACATACAATGGTGGGTTGTTATAAACTTGAATGATGTCAAATTTTGACCAAAATAGTTAGACAATGTACAACATATATGGTTATTGAAAATACATTTTGGTGACTTCAAGCTAGTACATATGGATTCGTAGATATGATATGATATCGAAAAATTTGAAAATCAAATTAAAAATACGTTTTGTTCAATGAGTGTTCGATTTTTACACTTAAGAATTGTTAAATTTAGTCCAAAACAACGGTGATTCGATGTTTAACAGTCTGTATGGTTGTTAAAATGTATTTTCATGACCAAATCAAGTAAATAAGCTTCGCAAATGTATTATGGCGATGAATACATAATGAAATCCCATTGAATTAAATTTAGGCTTAGGACATCCGTAGTTGGTTATAATTTTGAATAATGTTAAATTTCGACAAAAAATGATTGTTCAAACATATTTATGGGACTCGAAACTAAAACATATGGCTTCTTTTGTTTGTGTTAAATGTTGACCAAAATAGTTTGACAATGAACAATGTACATCGTTGTTGAAAACGTATTTTTGCCACTCCAAACTGGACACATGGCTTCGTAGGTGTGATATGATGTCGAAAAAGTCTGAAAATCGAATTAAAAACATGTCGAACATTGACCAAATAGTTCGAAAAAAAACGATGTACGTGGTTGTACAAAAGGTAAGTCATGTGACTCCAAACTAGTACATATGACTTTGTACATGATGTCGAAAACGTTTGAAAATCGAATTAAGAATACAATTCAAAAATTCAATGGTAGATTTTACACTTGTGCTGTTCAATTTTGACAAAAACGGTAATACAGTTTTTCCGTATGTATTTTCGTGACCTAAATTACAAGTATATATAGTTTCAAAAAATAATTATGGAGATGAATACGTAATGAAATCCCATTATACGTTTAGGATATACAGTGGTAGGTTATTATACACTTGGATGACGTCAGATTTTGACCAAAATAGTTACACAAGGTACAACGTATATAGTTGTTGAAAATGCATTTTGCCGACTCCAAACTTACATATGCTTTCGTAGGTGTGATAATAGTCGAAAAAGTTCAGAAATCAAATTAAAAAATACGGTTTGTTCATTCAGTGTTCGGTTTTTACACATGAATGTTGTTTAATATATGTCAAAAACAGTGGTGATTCGACATTAACAGTCTGTCTGGTTGTTAAAATATATTTTCGAGACCAAATCAAGTAAATATAGTTTCGCAAAACTATTATGGCGATGAATACGTAATGAATTCACATTGAATTAGATTTAGGCTTAGGACATCCCATGGTGGATTATACTTTTGAATGACGTTAAATTTCGTTAAAAATGGTTGTTAAAATATATTTTCGTGAACAAATCAAGCAAATACAGTTTCGCAAAAGTATTATGGCGATGAGTACGTAATGAATTCACATTGAATTGGATTTAGGCTTAGGACATTCCATGGTGGGTTATACTTTTGAATGACGTTAAATTTCGATAAAAATGGTTGTTCGAAATATATTTATGTGACTCGAAACCAAAACATATGACTTCTTTTGTGTGATGCGATGTCGAAAAACTTTGAAAATCAAATTAAAAATACATTTCGATCATTCAACGATATTTTTTTACACTTGAGTGTTGTTAAATTTTTATAAAAACTGTGGAGATTTGACATTGAACGGCAAGATGGTTGTTCCAAATGAATTTTTGACCCAAATCAACTAAATATAACATCACAAATGTGTTACGGTGATGTATACATAGTGAAATCCGGCAAAAATTACGTCTAGACCATTCAATGGTGGGCTATACTTTTGAATGATGTCAAATTTCTATCAAAATAGTTCAACGATTAAAAACATATATGGTTGTTCAAAATGTATTTTTTTTATTCCAAACTAGTACACATGGTTTTGTGGGTGGAATTGATGTCGAAAAAGTTCGAAACGAAAAATAAAAATATGTTTCGGACATTCAACTGTGAATTTTACACTTGGGTGTTGTTTAATTTTTACAAAATATTGGAGATTCGACATTGAACGTCCAATATGTATTTTCATGAACCAAGTCAAGTAAATATAGCTTCACAAAAGTTTTACGTTGAAGAATACGTAGTGCAATCCCATTAAAATTATGTTTAGGAAATCCAATCGTGGGTTATACTTTTGAATGGTTTCAAATTTTGACCAAAATGGTTCAACCAAGAAACGCATACATTAAACGTTCAAAACGTATTTTTGTGATGTAGGTGTTATTAAAGTACGACAAAAGGGTAGAGATTTGCCATTGAATGGCTAATATAGTTATTCCAAATGTAATTTTGAAACCATAATCAATAAATATAGCTTAACAAAAGTGCTATGGTGATGATTGCGCAATGAAATCCCATTAAAATTATGCTTAGGACATCGAATTGTGGGTTATAGAGAGAATGGTGTTAAATGTTGACCAAAATAGTTCGACAATGAACAATGTACATCGTTGTTGAAAACGTATTTTTGCCACTCCAAACTGGAAACATGGCTTCGTAGGTGTGATATGATGTCGAAAGAGTCTGAAAATCGAATTAAAAACATGTCGAACATTGACCAAATAGTTCGAAAATAAACGATGTACGTGGTTGTACAAAAAGTAAGTCATGTGACTCCAAACTAGTACATATGACTTTGTACATGATGTCGAAAATGTTTGAAAATCGAATTAAGAATACAATTCAAAAATTCAATGGTAGATTTTACACTTGTGTTGTTCAATTTTGACAAAAATGGTAATACAGTTTTTCCGTATGTATTTTCGTGACCTAAATCACAATTATATATAGTTTCAAAAAATAATTATGGAGATGAATACGTAATGAAATCCCATTATGCGTTTAGGACATACAGTGGTAGGTTATTATACACTTGGATGACGTCAGATTTTGACCAAAATAGTTACACAATGTACAACGTATATGGTTGTTGAAAATGCATTTTGCCGACTCCAAATTTACATATGCTTTCGTAGGTGTGATAATAGTCGAAAAAGTTCAGAAATCAAATTAGAAAATAAGGTTTGTTCATTCAGTGTTCGATTTTTACACATGAATGTTGTTTAATATATGTCAAAAACAGTGGTGATTCGACATTAACAGTCTGTATGGTTGTTAAAATATATTTTCGTGACCAAATCAAGTAAATATAGCTTCGCAAAAGTATTATGGCGATGAATACATAATGAAATCCTATTGAATTAGATTTAGGTTGAGGACATCCCGTGGTGGGTTGTACTTTTGAATGATGTTAAATTTCGACAAAAATAGTTGTTCAAACATATTTATGGGACTCGAAACTAAAACATATGGCTTCTTTTGTTTGTGTTAAATGTTGACCAAAATAGTTTGACAATGAACAATGTACATCGTTGTTGAAAACGTATTTTTGCCACTCCAAACTGGACACATGGCTTCGTAGGTGTGATATGATGTCGAAAAAGTCTGAAAATCGAATTAAAAACATGTCGAACATTGACCAAATAGTTCGAAAATAAACGATGTACGTGGTTGTACAAAAGGTAAGTCATGTGACTCCAAACTAGTACATATGACTTTGTACATGATGTCGAAAACGTTTGAAAATCGAATTAAGAATACAATTCGAAAATTCAATGGTAGATTTTACACTTGTATTGTTCAATTTTGACAAAAACGGTAATACAGTTTTTCCGTATGTATTTTCGTGACCTAAATCACAAGTATATATAGTTTCAAAAAATAATTATGGAGATGAATACGTAATGAAATCCCATTATACGTTTAGGACATACAGTGGTAGGTTGTTATACACTTGGATGACGTCAGATTTTGACCAAAATAGTTACACAATGTACAACGTATATGGTTGTTGAAAATGCATTTTGCCGACTTCAAATTTACATATGCTTTCGTAGGTGTGATAATAGT